>BSBK01002883.1:0-312500 GCA_027943335.1 Chamaecyparis obtusa | reverse complement strand
CTCAATATTGGTTTAAAATACAAAGCAATGTAAAATGTTGTGTTTGCAATGTCAAACAAAATCCGTATAATTGTACCATAAGAGGATTTTAGCGCAATTAGATACAAACATATATTCAACTATGATTTTGTCAACAAAAAAATACAAAAGAATTGTAATCAATGTGAACCATAATAATAGAAATAAACATAATTTTTTTTACATTTAGATCATTTAAAATACATCCTAAAATGTATGAAGGGGTTCACCTCTTATTGTGTTGGTTAAGTGGTCATGTTGTTGTTGTGCCCACCAAGGTTCAAACCCTCATGAGGTCATTGATCATTGGAATTGTTCCTTTGTTGATCTAACATGCTTACAGGTTTGAGCCTTAGCTTTGATAAGCGGGGATGAGGCCCCTTGATTGTGGCCTCATTGGTTAATAGCTCCATGTCAAAAGTGTTTCATATGGGGATGGTGGACATGTTGTACTAGCATCACTAGTCAAGTTAAAAAGTTTAGTAGATAATTTTTTTAATGCATTGAAAAAAAAAGGTGATAAGATAATTAAAAATTGTAGTTGCGAAATTGTAGGGTATGAAAATTTAGTTTTTAAATAGATTATTGATTCATATTTTACTCATAATTGATGTATTATTTTTCTAAATAGTTTCTAAATATGAATACTTGTGGATGGAAGAATATGACAATATAACAAGATATTTTCAAAAGATAGATGATGTTGTGAATGTGATATGAGGTCTTGGTAGAGAGTTGGAAGAAAATATTGTGCAAAAGATACTCAAAACTTTTACTAAACCCTATATTTCTAAGGAATCTGCTACAAAAGAATCTTATAAATTTAAATAAGTATACTAGATCATGAGTGTGAATATGTGCTAGATCATGGAGGGCCAAACTAGGCCCTTAAGTAGTAATGATAATTTAGAAAACCAAAATTAGGCATTTTGACATGAAAATTTAAATAGGTTATCAACCTTATTTCATAAAAATTCAATTACAAAATTTGAATAAAATTAAATTTAGTTTCTAAGCTACTAGTTTTTTTTCAAAAAAAACAATCTATTTGGTCAAAATTTGAAATTTCAATGCAATAGTTATTACTATATTTTTTCAAGAAAATGATAAGAAGTGAGTGCATGTCTAACCATCCTAAGTACAATAAAAAAAATAGTTTTTATGAGACTTTAGACTTAAGTAGAGGACACATGTTCAAATGTGTTTCATATTTGATTTTCATTTTTGCTAAGTCAATAATTAGTTATAAAAATTTTACTACAACTTTTAAAAATATAAAAGCTTGTATGTTTAACCAACATAAATTGGTCAAAACTATATGAAATTTAATTTTTTAAATCCTATAGGATGTAAAGTGTAGAATGTGGTGCACCTTTCAGGTTTGGAAAAAGTGAAACCATGTGAATCAACCTATCCATTTGGACATGTAATGCATGCAAAAAATAAATAATAAATATTTATTAAATTCTAAATAAGATATAATTTATATTGGTGGAAATCTAAAAACCCTTTTCATTTCATTGATTTTGGGTAAAAAAAGGTCATTAGCCACATGGATGAAGTTTGGAAAACCAAGGAAAACTTCTAAATACATTTTTTGAGTTGACTATCTAGGTTTGACATGAGCTAGCCAAATCCTAAAGAAATATTAATGCAAATTCAAAGGTTGTATTTTTTATCAAAAGAAATGGATATTGATATTAGTTAATATCAATTATCATACATTAACAAATATCCATTACTTTTTTCTCTATTTTTCTTAATTGTTAGTTTATTTATTATAAATAATTTATTATTTCAACAGTATATTAAATTAAAAATACTTAAGTTTTAATTTAAAATGAGGAGTGGGAGCACGAACACAGAGAATAGAGTATTGGGGGGTAGGTGAGTTGTAGGGGAGAGGGAGGATTCTAATGAAGAAGCTTCAGATGATGACGACAATGAATTGTTTCTTTTAGTTTTCTCCTGGAGTTCTTTTTCATTTTTTATCATTTTAAAGAGGTAGTGGGAGAAATTTGTTGAAGTCTATTGTTACTCTGCCTTTGTCTTTTCTATGTTTGTTTCTTTTTTTCCTTGCTAGCATTGAGCTCCCTCTTTCTATTAGGGATATCTAGCATTGTGTGGCATGGGTCCTTTCAATGTTGCTTCTTTCCCTTTGTCATTGGCTTCTTTTGGGGATTTTTAGTAAGCCTCTTTTGGCATTGGTTCTAATAGTGTTTCCTTTGTCATTTGTGACATTTGAAATGGAGTTTTTTGTGTGAATCTCTCCAGGTCGTTGGAGGCTCTGTGTGTTGGTAAGGGTGGCCTAAGTGGAGTTAGTTAGGGCTAGCTTGTGCGTTATGGCTTTAAGGATCAAATATATTTCTTTATTTTTTTCCTATGCTTAATACACTTGCCACTTTTCTTTGTTAGGGTTTTTGTCAGTTGTAGTTGTTATGCTATTCCTAGTTATTGGATGGAGGTGTTCTTTCTTCCTATGTATGTGTGCTTTATGATCAGATGAATGTATACCAAATGGAGTGATAGTGTATTTGGGTGTATGGATCAATATTATCTTCATGATTGCATGGAATGTATGTCCACTTTTATGGTTCTTGTTCATGCTTAATATTTGGGTTGGAGTCAATGGTTCATTCTAAGATTACATGTGGTTCTCTCTTACTCTCTTTATTTGCATAGCTTTGATCATACATTTGATATTTGTGTATGATGTGTGTATAATCTTATGATATTGGTTTATTTATGAATTTTAGTAGATTTATTACATTATTTGATGACATTCATGGAGGTAAATACATGCTTAAGTTTGCAACTTGTCAAATGTTATAAAGTGATATGATAAATCTAATTGATCTTGGTATATGATTAATGCAATGTAGAGGCAAATAATATTAGAAATTGATGTATGTTGACTTAATCATCATGTATTGACCCTATTAGACATGTTTAAAATCCCCTTGTATGTTTTTGATGCTACTAGATTACTGCAAGACCCAAATTTGACCTTATCTAAGTGTTTTAACCCCTAAGACCTTAAAATTTGTATGTTTTTGACCCTGCTTAAGAAACGACACATATGTTTCTTATTGATACATGTATAAATTAATTTTTATGTGCATCCATGTTATTCTTGTGCATCCATAATAATGCTCATGTGCATCCGTCAAAAACTTCACTTGTCATGACTAGAGTAGTCACCTGCACATGCATGCTCTATTTCTACACATCTATGACTTATAGAGCTACACATCCATAATAGAAAGAATTTTATAAGGTTTTTTCAAGTATGGAAAAGTGATTTGAGTACCCTTTATCATTTTTTATTCATTATAGTACCTTTAAAATAGTTTTTTAACCTCATTTTGTGTGTGGGTCAAATGAATCTTTGATCTAGTCTTAGAACAAACTCTATCCTGAGAAACTAATGATCCATAGTGATTCCTATAAGATTAATTTAAGGGAATTGTTTTAAGGAACATGACTCATGTTCAATGTTGGAACACTCTCTTAGGTTCTCATGGAGCGGCCCTAGCTTTCCAGTCAAGAGACCCTTGGGAACACTAAAATTATATAATTATGGATCAATGTTATTCATGTTTCCTTTCCTTAATGGTAGATTAGTGTTCACCAAATAATCATGTATTTTTATGTTTGCACTATAATTTTATTCACGTTACTAACATGGATAATCATGCTATGTACAAACAAAAAAAAAACCTTTTTCTTGTATTGTGTCTTGTTTCCAAGGGTTCTCAAAGTAGGACATGATAGGAATAGGAGAGACATATATAAGTAGAGAGGGAGCATTGGAGGGTAGGACACAAAGAAAGGAGGAGAGACATGGAGTTATATATATATATATATATATATATATATATATATATATATATATATATATATATATATATATATATATATATATACACATATATATATATATACATTATACATGGAGTTATATATATATATATATATATATATATACATATATTTACAAGATCTCCTAAAACCTAGAATCTACATTATGACTCCTAGATATCTAAAATTATTGTCAAACATCCTAACAATATATACATAGAATATAACTACAAACTTATACTTAAATGTTATATTTTATGTATATATCCTAATGAAAATACTATGGGGAGAAACAACTAATTATCATTAAAAATGTGTACATATATTTTTGGGAACTAAATACCCAATATACAACATGTATTTCATTTATCTTTTATTCAAAAAAATACATACGCATTTTTCATGTTTAATATTCACCAAAATGTGTATAGGTTTTTCTTATTTAATATAACATACATTTTTTAATTTCAAATATCATGTACACATTTAGCTGATTTTTCATTTTTTTATGAGGGGCCAATTTTGTGTTCACTATCTTGGTGCACATACCCCCAATTTAATAACGCTCATCTCCTTCCAAGTCAAATATGATCAAAATTGTTACTTCTCAAATAGATATTTGATTTGGTATATATGCTCGCTTTCCTCCTATTAGCTCTTGTTTACTTTCCTCCATATACAACCATAATTTTACAAGTAGTCTACATTAGTAAATCACATTACTTTTAAATCAAATTTCCATAACTTTAATTATGATTATTTTTCTACCTAATTACTAATCAAATTACAATATGGCTTGTTTCACATATCCAAAAATTATATCATTAATCTTTTCATAGATAATGTGTGTGTGTGTGTGTGTGTGTGTTAATCTTTTCATAGATAATTCGTGTGTGTGTGTGTGTGTGTGTGTGTGTGTGTGTGTGTGAGAGAGAGAGAGAGAGAGAGAGAGAGATACCTAGATAGATGATATATATTGTTATATGGAACCTAGTCAGACTCAGGGGTTTTTTTTTCTCACTTTCATTAGCATAGTTTACCCCCAAAAATATTCAACGAGGGTTTACGGGTATCTCCCCTTGTGGGGGTCTATGGGAAGCACCCCCAACAAGGTCAATGGGTAGCGCACACTAATTTTGATTATTTAAGATGCTATAGATTCTTAAAAATTACCTTTATTTTCCTTAAAACCCTTTTTCACAAGTTATATTTCATGTATAATGAAAAGTTGCATATTTTATATTTTGTATATGCCATATGCAGAGCATTTTCTACATATGGAATATGCCATATATGGTGCACATTAAATAACCTTGGTGTGGCCAAGCCTAAGGCTCAGAACTCAAAAAGATAAGGTGTATGCAATCTATAGTGTGCACCATATATGGTGTGCTCCATATAGGGAACACACCATAAGATTTTTTGGGACCAAAAAGTTGATTGGAATCTTTTTGGTCCCCCATCTTTGTGTAGTTACCCCCATCTTCCTCAGTATCATGGTACACTAGGTTTTTAAATTTTATTTTCTCAAAAGAGCAGGTAGCCAATCTATATGACCTCCTTGGGTTACTTTCATTCTTACTATTTTCTTCCTCCTCTTGCTCCTCCTCACTAACAATATCTTGAATGGTCTATTTAGATTTTTTAGGTTGGAGGCATGTTTTTTCCTTTTTTTCTTGCTATAAAGAAAGGCTTTATATTTGAGATCCCCAATATTATTCTTAGTTACGCAAGATATGGGGGTTTCATGAGTCCTAAGTTAGGAGGGAATTTTGATAGAACCATGAAGACTAATGGAAATTTTTTTGCTAAGGCCGAGGGTTTTGATAATGTTGGCTGGGGGAAGAGTAGCAGATTTTGGGGCTTCATGCACAATGGTTTTCTTGGGTGCACACAAAGAAATGTGAAAATTATAGAGTTGGTATATAAGATCTTGATGGAGAAGGATGAGTTTATTTCCCCTTGACTCTTAGCATTCTCAAGAACTTGTTGCATAGAACACTCCAAGTAACTAAGAATGAAAAAGGAAAGGAAATAAGATGATGGTTTATAAAATTATAGTTGTGTAGGAGCATACGGTAAAAATAATATGTACTCTAAATCTACCCTCTATAGTATAGTATTTCATAATCATAAGGCATACCTAATTCTATAGGGCTGGTAGTTTCTCTCTTTTGAAACCCCTATATATCTTGAAAAGGTTTTCATCTCCCTAAGTAAAGAACTGATTGACGTTGTCATTTTAAAAAATGTGACTTATCTTCCTTTTCTTGCCCATGGTTTGGAGCCCCGTCACTTTTGCAATCACCTCTTAATTCAGTATGAATAAGATTTCTCCCACCATTACCCTTCTATCCACCCATGAAGTAGAAAAATACATGGAGAGACCCTCATCATAGCTATTGATACTTTCAATAAGTTGTGATATCCCTCTTTCATAATAAATATTCTTCACCATGACATCATTTTTGAATTCTTCATACTTTCTAGGCTAGATTTGAATCCTATATGTGCCCATTTTTTTAATCTTAGAAACAATGACAATTAGCCCCACAAAGATTTTTGAATTACCATAGTTAGTAGTGAAAATAGAAAACAATGTGAATAACTAGATAAAAAGATAGTAATTATTAATATGTGGGTGAGACTTATTCTTATTACTCATTGTTCATCTCATGAAAGACCACTTGTGTGGACAACACCTTCCTTTACAAGTAATAAAGAGGGTCTAGATTTCCAAATATTTTTTCTAACTTTCCCCACTTAAAAATGCTTAGATATGTTTTTGTACTCATGTCATTATGATGTCATATCATCATTAGGGAATCTTGTAAAGTAGTCACATGATACCTTCCATCCCACTTGTTCCACCTTAGCTTTCCACATGGGGATCCCTCCACGTAAGTGTACCACCACAAGATGTCTTTTTTCCTTATCATTTGATTCAAATTCCTATTAATGATACACTTTTTATGCCTATGTTTCTTCATATTAAAGCCAAGTTGCCCTTGTTCAATAATACAAAAACATGAAAAGGGTACACCAAACACAAATTTTTTAAATCCAAATTCTTATCAAATTTTCCTTTGTGAACTCTCCCTCTAGGAGAGTTCTGACATGTGGAAGAATACAATCAATATTTCACCAATATTTGTTGTCTTATATTTCTATACTCATAGTTTCCATTACATCAAGAGCACTATTACCCTCCCTATAGGAATGGTCAATAACAAACACAATCAATTCAAGAAGGAGATTTTTCACTAGTAGAATTTGACAAATAAATGACTACATGACTAAACATTTTAGTCATGTGAAGAAAACTTTTAGTCACGTGACCAAAACTTTTGGTCACATGACTAAAACTGATCAAATTCTACAAATTATTTGTAATTCACAAGTATAAATGACTAAATAAATGACTAAACTATTAGTCCCTAATAATTAGTCACCCAAATAAAAATGACTAAATAAATGATGAAATAAATGACTAAATAATTATTCATCAAAATAAAAATGACTAAATGAATGATTATTACTCCTTTACAATAACATTTGATAAGATCATAGACTTATATACTTTTAGTTATCATTTTTTTATCTCTTTAATTTAAAACGAATAATTTGGAAGTTGGATGAGCAAAAAATGAGTACTTAAACATGGGTCATAACACTCGGCAACATCTATGGAACACCCAAAATATACCATTTATTGTAATTATTAATTAATTAAAAATTGAAATATAATGAATATAATATATTTTAATTAATTAATAATTACAATAAATGTGACATTTTAGATGTTGTATAGATGATAGTGTAATTCTCCAATAGTATTTCTCTCACTAAACTGTGAATTTTTTTAGAAGGAGAAAAGTGCGCCAATTTGCATTTTCCCTCTTTTTCTTTTTTGAAGCCTACATTTTCCCTTTTTTTCCTTCTGCAAGACCTAAACCCATATTTTATTTTATTTGACATTTCTCCATTAGCAAGGGTTTCAATATTTCTTTTATAAGAAAACTCAATTTATAGATGTTGAGGTTCTTCTGTGGTGACCATGCTAGTAAGTGTTTTTAGTTTCCACTTGTTTATCTTATTTCTTAAAACAGGACATTAAAATGTGTGTTACTCTATGCACAACAACCGGGTAAAAGCACAATAAGCTGTCACCCTTTTACAAAGGAAGAGGCTAACAAAATCAAAGCTGTTCAACTTCAATAGTATAAAAATGACATTTATGTTTGGAATTTGAAGATGATGTAAACTAATTAAATGTGATAAAATGGATGAATTTTATGATTAATATTTTTAATTATTTTTTTGAATAAGAATTGATATATTTTTTTAGTTTTTAAAGAAGATTTTTCAGCTGCTGAAAAATGCTGAAAATTAGGGGTCTAGTTCCCACCAAAAAATTATATGTAAATAAACATATTTTCTCCTAATTTCAAAATATGTCACAGATGACATATATATCTAGTGCATAAAGAAATAAAAATTGGTTTATGACCTATAGTTTCTCTTTTATAACAATTCAAATTCCAAATCACTGAAATCGACAGTTTTTATCTTGCAACATATTTTTCATAACAAATCTATCCCAATCAAAAAAAGAAATACATATTCTTGAAGAGGACTCTCTCCTCTAGTGCATCATGTGTTTTTAAAATTTATTTAATATGATTTACTATTTTTTTTTCTCCGAATCAACATGTCCTTGACTGTTACAATACCTACTTGTAATATTTTTTAATTACAATAAACTATGTCTAATTAAAATACTATAAAATCTATATGAGGATATTCTTGACTCTGATCTCTACAAAAGGGTATTTTTTAATTTTCAAAAAAATGTAATTAAAAATATTAGGAGTTATTGAAATGCCACTTTTTTGAAATAATTTTATTTTTATGGTAATTGGACCCAAAGTGCTATAAAACATGCATTTAATAGATATTTCCGATTAGAAACGTTAAAGAACTTATCTAACTTAGCTATACTGAATCTAGCTAGACCATATGTTTGACCAAAATTAATTCTTAGTTAGAAATACTAAAATTCAGCTGTGCTGATAAGTTAGCCAAAAAGGTGACACTTGATTATGCTTTTACCCAACCACAAATAATTTTTTTCAAGGAAGGAATAGATGCATTTGAAGGGAAATCTGAGCTGATCAACAACATAAATGCGTGCACCACTCTTGTGGATATTGTGCAGATCACAACGTTGGGGCCTCATGACATGGATATTGAGTGTGATTGCATGTAGGTGAAGAATCTATTGGATTGAGCTATATTAGCTTATTATGTGAAAAAATCCATCTACACATGTCTCATGCTAGAAATATGACTTTCAAGTGATTTTAAAATTGATTGATATATAAACACCATTTAGAGATATTATATTAATAATAATCTAGAGGAATAGACATTTATACCATCAAACAAATTTCTAATTATGGTTTATTGTGACAAGTTATAGTTTGAATACTTCCTTTGCCAAATAGGGCTAATTGCAAACCTAAAATAGAGGATAGTTCACAAGATTGTTCCAAATTAATTAATTTATTATTCTAATTATTCCTACATAGTGCTATTTCTATCATAATTCAATTGTATAGATTTTTAGTCAAACTTATTGACCCATGTTTCAATATGAGTAGTGGTTCACACAAATCCATCTCTCATGAGAGTGAATGGAACACAAGATAAATATATTATATAGTTCACAATAATATTTAATTAGGATATCCTAATTATTAAATATAGTTCACAAGATTGTTTGAAATTAAAATTATAAGCATGTTGGTTTAAATATTTCTAAATTAATTAAATCTTGTGAACTGTATTATTTAATTAATTAAATAATTAATAATTATCATATGGTTGATCAATATTTGGGCGGGTATAAAAAATTAAATACAAAAAAAACATCACGAGGCTGATCAATATTGTTTGGGTGGGTATAAAAATAACAAAATAAACCAAAACATCCATTATAGTCATGCAAAGAAAATCAACGCAGGCATTCTTGCACAAAGCTGAAAACCCCATTCACGCCAAGGCAAAAGTGGTTCAAGTCAGTGTTTCTTCCATTCATGAGATCTTGGAATGATTGAATGTGAAACATTATTACAACTCAATTACATTCAATCTCATGTTTTCCCTGGCATTCTTGTGCCAATTAGTTGAAATCCCCATTCGTGTCAAGGAAAAAGTGGTTCACGATGTTGTTTTTTCACTTCATGAGAAGTTGGTGAAATTGGATTGTCATTGGATGACAATGATGGGTCATAGGAGTCAATGCCATCTAGTAGTAGATTGGAGCCTTAAGAATAATCTTTTAGGCCAAGCAAGGAACTACAACTTAGTGTGAGGACTAGAACTTCTATTGGCCAGTTTTTCACTAGAACGAGGAAGAGGAAATTGTGAAAGCTTGTAATTTTTTACTTGCCTAGATATGCAATTTATTATGATGATTTTCAAAAACAACCATCATAAGTTCATAATAGTTATTAGTCACCTATTGTTTTTGGCTTTGCATGATGGTGTGGTTTTGTTCTCCATTTTTATTCAAGGATCAAATATAATAGAAAATATTTCACCATGGTTTTTAAGATTCATTTGATACATTTTGTAACTGAATTTTGCAATAAAAATATATTTTTGTTAAGTACCTTTTAAAGTTGTTGAGTTTTGCCTAGTCAGAATTGTTTTTGGCTTGCTTAGCACTTTTTGAGTCTGAGTCTCAAACTATGGTTCCACTTATATTGTGTTGTTTGATAGTTGTTTTGTTTGGTTTTGTATTAATTTGATTGTTTAAGGCCTAGGGCCTTTCAAAATTTCCTCTTTAAGAAAAGAAGCGAAGCTTGTACAAATCCGAAGGAAACTTTTACCTTAAAATGTTGACAATTATAAATACCTGAATGTCTCTTTCAAGTCCAAAGACTAGCCCCATCTAGTTAAAGAATATTAAGGTATGAATACAATGATTTCAGGCTGATTGTACTAACACCACTACATAAAAGTGTATTTTAAGACATTTGTTTAAGAAAAAAATAATTTTTTTTCTTAAATATTAAAGTTATCATTAGTACTTGTCGATAAGCTAAGTATTATTGTATCATTTTATAGTTTTTTAGTGTTACTAGTGATTAAATGAAATTATTTATGCCAATAAGAATTTATTATATTTTATATTTTGTCATAAATTTAGATTTTGTAAAGTTTAAATGCAATATTTTTAAGTTTATAATTTATAAAAATTATTTCTCTATCATTTGATTGGCTAGATTAAATGGAGTCTTATACACGAGAATTTAGGAATTAGAAACCTGAACAGTTTTATTTCCACTTTTTAGCCATATTTCCTTATTCTAGGCACAACTGCCATGAAAACTTATTATATTACAAATAAAATTAAGCTTATTTTATACTTACCAAAATAATTTAAATTAACATAAAAATTAAATAAAATTAATTATAATTTATAATTTATATTATTAAAATAATTATAATTAAAAATAAAATTACGTATTTCTACATCTATAATTATATAAACTAATATAATTATTATCATATAGTTTTATAATTAATTAAAATACATTTATTAATATTAGAATTACATTTAGATATAAATTAAAATTAATTATAAAACTAAAGGCTATTAGGATATTATTTTAAAATTTTTAATTATTATCATTCATATAGAAAGATTATCAATTACATTATAATCTTGAATTTAATTAATTTTCTTAATTTTATTTTTATTAAATAATTATTAATTAAAATATATTTAATATTTATAATAAATATAACAAAATTAGATTTAGATTTATTTATAGCTAAAATTATAATAAATGAAAATAAATAAAAATAGAAACTATTATTATTGTCCTAAATTAAAAGTTAAGAGAAAACACCATGCATTTTCATTTAGGCGGGAGGAAGAGGAAGTCAAGGAGGAAGAGGCAAAGGAAGGCTTGAGGAAGACAGGAAGTAAATTTTTAGAGGAAAAGCCAGAGATTTTGTGGACTGGTTTGAGATCATCTTTCATTTGGGCACTTTTCAAAACCGTCCGATTAGGTCTTTGGAGAGCAAATTTTATCGACACAGCCTGCAACCTATCTGTATGTCATTGCTCTCTATTCATAACTTTTTCTTTTTTTTTGAGACACATTCAAATCATTGTATCCATTTTGTATCTTATTCCTGCTTTAATATCCATGTTTGGAAAACTTCAACTTTAAAGGATCCATGTATTTTATAAGAACAATTTGTTTCTACGGGTAGCTCTAGGGTTTCAAATTATGTTAGATTTATGCCCTAACAACTGCAATTGAAGGCGAGGGCTTTCTTGAAATACTAACTTGCTTTTTCTCTTGCAAGGGGTAGATGCTTGGATACATTGAAACTATTGTTCATTCGCTAAGAATATGTACGGATAGAGAGTTGTTGAGATTTAAAGGATAGGCGAGTTGGGTGACTTCAGACCACTTTGCATACCCACCTGTAACCACTAGTTGTATCGTATGCTAGAGAGGGGTTTAAAAGATCCTATGAGAATAATTGATGCTATGGAACGTATAGATAACATAAACTAACACATTATGCTTAAAATATTTGACAAAGGGTATTACAATCATCTCTTTTGTTGTTTTTTATGTTACTTCTTGTGTGAGCACTGTGTTATAGCTTGGTATTTGCACTGTGTTATAGTTTAGTTTGTCGTTAATGCACAATAAATTTGATGCTACATTCAAAAGATAATGCAAATTGTTGGCATGAAAACCATCTTCAATTAGTTTTTCTTTAATAACAGTTCTATTTTAATAAAGCATGGCAATACACATGCATAGTCTTTAGAATTGTATCAGTTTGCATTAGCGGTGAAAGAGACTTTTGACAGTTATCTTCATTTTCCACCATAGTTTTTAATGTTTAAGAATGTAGCAATTCATAACTTTTTAATTGTTCCAAAGTATGTAAATTATTGTTATAAGCAGTAAACTTGAGTCTCTTCCTTTGTAATCTCTGTTCTACAACTCTTTAAAATAGCTTTTTTTGTTTAGAAGGTTTCCAAGTTGCTATATAATTTCATTTTCTAAGTTGCAGTAAAGATTGATCTATTACTCTCAGAAACAAAACATAATCTATTTAAAATAGAGTAGTCAAATTTTTTATGGCCCTAATACCAATAAGCACTATGATCCATTGTCTGGATAGAACTCCAAGAACTCTAAATAAGAGGTTAGTTGAGGTATCCTCAAAAGGGATAGAAGTGTACCAATGGTTGCATCCACAAACATGTTAGGATTAACAAGGCAGAAATAACAATTATGTGCAAATATAACTAATATCAGAAAATAATAAACCACACAGAATAAAACACAAGACACACAGATTTAACGTGGTTCACCCAATCCCTGGGCTACGTCCACCAACAGCGAGTCCAATATTATTATTATCCAGTGATTACAACCTGATTACAATTCGTAATCCCTTACAGCCCAATTCTACCGCAAGTACTAAAATCATACATCATGAAAATCCCTAACCCTAAGCCATATTATACAATATTTTCCCACTTTAGGGTTAGAATGAGTTATAAGTAGTCGGCCCAAATAACCGAAAAAGTAGTCGGCCTCAAAAAAAATTTCCTCGGGGGCTACGCCCCCGAACCCCTACTCTTGGGGGCTGCCGCCCCCAAACCCCCGCTCGGGGCCCGGCCCAACCCCGAACCCCGGCGAGGTCGAGAGGAAAAGTGTACAGTACTTTCCTGGATAGTACTTTCCTGATTAGTCACCACAAGCTAACAATCTCCCACTTGGTGACTGATCAGTATCCACACTATACTAAAAAACCTCCCACTTGGAGACTGATCCTGTAGCAATACCGCTACCCACATGAGGCCCCCACTGAATTGAACCACCTTGGACTCAGCTGTTCCTTTATTTTGTTCAGTCTAGAAGACCAACTGAAGCTAAACATGAGTTCAACTTCTCCCTTGTTACTACCTTTGTAAACATATATGCTGGATTATCATCAGTATGAATCTTTTCTAGCCTTAACTGTCCATCATCCAAAACTGATCGAATGAAATGGTACCGCAACTGTATGTGTTTTGTCTTTGAGTGCAAAGCAGAATTCTTTGCAAGATGAATGGCACTTTGGCTATCTGTATGTAGAAAATTATCCTTTTGTGGATGTCCCAATTCTTCCATGAAGAATTGAAGCCATATCATCTCCTTGGTTGCCTCTGTAGCAGCAACATACTCTGCCTCTGTAGTGGATAAAGCAACCACCTTTTGTAGTCGAGAAATCCAACTCACTGTTGTCCCACCAACAGTAAATATATAACCTGTAGTACTCCGCCTGCTATCTATATCTCCTGCCAAATGTGAGTCAACATAGCCTTGTACAGTAGTAGTAGAACCCCCAAAGTGTAAACACTTACTGGATGTGCCTCTCAAATATCTGAGAATCCATTTGACTGCATTCCAATGCTCAATACCATGGTTACTCATATAACGGCTAACGACTCCCACTGCGTGTGCAATATCTGGCCTAGTACATACCATAGCATACATTAAGCTCCCTACAGCTGAAGCATAAGGTACCTTAGACATTTTAGTCTCTTCTTCTGGTGTCTTGGGACACATATCCTTAGTCAATTTCAAATGACCAGGCAAAGGTGTGCTGATAGCTTTGGCATTTTCCATAGAGAAACGTTGCAACACCTTCTCAATATAATCAGCCTGAGATAGAGACAATTTCCTATTTTTCCTATCTCGACAAATTTTCATATCAAGGATTTGTTTTGCTGCCCCCAAATCCTTCATAGCAAAAGATTTTGCTAACTGGTGTTTCAACCCCTTAATGTGATTCATGTTAGACCCAGCTACAAGCATATCATCAACATATAAACATAAAATAATGTAGCTGTCATCATCCAACCTCTTAAAATAAACACAATGGTCAGAATGACACCGACTATATCCATGCCCATTCATAAAAGTGTCAAATTTAATATACCATTGCCGAGGTGCTTGCTTCAAGCCATATAAACTTTTATGCAATCTGCACACCAAATTCTCCTTACCCTTGACCTCAAATCCTTGTGGCTGAACCATATATATTTCTTCATCCAAATCACCATGAAGAAAGGCTGTTTTAACATCAAGCTGCTCTAAATGCAAATTTTCAGTAGCCACAATACTTAAAACAGTACGAATAGAAGTCATTTTAACAACTGGAGAAAATATCTCATCAAAATCAATACCATGTTTCTGTGCAAATCCTTTTACGACTAATCTGGCTTTAAATCTTTTCGTACCTCCATCCTCTTCTTTGATCCTGTAAACCCATTTATTCTGTAAAGCCCTTTTACCTGCAGGTAACTTACATAAATCCCATGTCTGATTTTTCAGCAAAGAGTCCATTTCATCTGTCATTGCAGACTCCCACTGAAGCTTTGTATCCACCTGCACAGCTTCATTATAACATTCAGGTTCACCAGCATCTGTTAACAGAATAGAATACAAAGATGGAGAAAATCTTTCTGGAGGTCTACTTAGCCTTGTTGACCGTCTAACACTCACTGGGGTGTGTGGTATTTGTTGTTGTTGTTGTTGCGGAGCATAAGGAACTACTGGAACATGAACTTGTGGAGTATCATCTAGTAATACATAGTCATTTTCTTTCTTTTCATGCTGCAACAACAGATCTTTGTACAATACTTTCTCATTGAATATGACATCCCTGCTTCTTACAATTTTATGATTTTCAAAATCCCAAAGCCTATAACCAAATTCATCAATGCCATACCCAACAAATACACATTTCTTTGACTTAGCTTCCAGCTTGGTTCTATTTTCAGAATCTATAAGTGCAAAAGCTTCACAACCAAAGGTTTTGAGAAAAGAATAACTCACCTTCTTACCACTCCATGCTTCCTCTGGAATACCACAGTCCAAAGGAGTAGAGGGGCTTCTATTGATTAAATAAATAGCAGTGTTCACTGCCTCTGCCCACATATTTTTGGGCAGCCTAGCATGCAACCTCATACTCCTTGCACGCTCCATTATTGTCCTGTTCATGCGTTCAGCCACTCCATTTTCTTGTGGAGTCCTTGGTACAATTTTCTGCCTACGAATACCATTAGAGGAACAATATTCTTCAAATTTTGTGCTGCAATACTCACCACCATTATCAGATCTGAGACATTTTAACTTTTTACCAGTCTCATTCTCAACCAAGCATTTCCATTTCTTAAAAGTTTGAAATACATCAGATTTTTGTCTAAGGAAATAAATCCATACTTTTCTTGTTGCATCATCTATAAATGTAACATAATACAGAGAGCCACCAAGGGAAGATACCTGAGCTGGTCCCCATACATCTGTATGCACAAGCTCTAATCTCTCATTTTTCTTTTCCTTCCCACTCTTCACAAAAATAACTCTCTTTTGTTTTCCATAAACACAACTTTCACAGAAATCCATATTGACACATTTCAGACCAGGTAAAACTTTCTTTGAATGAAGTAATTTCATACCTTTTTCACTCATGTGCCCAAGTCTGTTGTGCCACAGTGTTGTGTCAGAATCTACAGCAACAGTTTGATGTTCTTCCTGCTCAACTGCAGCCACTGTTCCTGAACATTCATTATCTTCTGAAACAATTAAAGTAGAAGGAACAGTATGACTTGTACAAAGATATAAGGTGCCTACTTTCACACCTTTTGCTACTACTAAGGAACCTTTTGAAACCTTCCAATTTTTATCATTAAAAGTAACTGTGCAACCCTCATCACCCAGTTGCCCTGCTGAAATTAAATTCCTACTCAGCCTTGGAACATGTCTTACCTCTTGTAGTAGCCAATGATTCCCATTCTGCAACTTAATCTTAATTTTTCCCTTTCCAACAATCTGACAGGGTTCATTATCTCCCAAATAAATTAGCCCAAAATCCCCTTGGACATAATCAATAAAATAACTTCTATGGGGTGTAGCATGAAATGAAGCCCCAGAATCTAAAACCCATGAATCATCAATACTTTCTAAGGACAAGAGCAAAGCATCCTCCTCGGATTTGTTACTTACCACATTTGCCTCCTTGTTTCCATCATTTTTGTCTCCTTGATCTTTCTTCCGAGACCAACAATCTTTCTTCTTATGACCTGGTTTTCCACAGTACCAGCAATCATTTGGCCCTTTAGATTCGGACCTCTTTCCCTTTGATTTTCCTCTTGATTTCCCACGATTTCCAGAGTTGTTTCCTCTATCTCTTGTTCTGCCTCTGCTTTCTGTGTTCAATACACTACCCGATGTGGATGCCCCTGAGCTTTTCCTATGAATTTCCTCACTCAATATAACACCAATAACATCATCATACTTTAGGGTATTAGAACCAGAAACAGAATTACTAACAGCCATTACCAAGCCATTCCAGCTTTCTGGCAAAGAACACAAAATCAAGAGAGCCCTAACCTCTTCATCAAAAGTAATTTTAACTGAGGTTAATTGACTTGTAACTGTATTAAACTCATTCAAATGATCAGTAACTGATCCACCTTCTACCATTTTCATATTAAATAAACGCTTCATAAGAAATACCTTGTTTGAAGCTGAAGGCTTTTCATACAACTTCGCTAGGGTTTCCATCAAATCTTTAGCTGTCTTTGCTTCAGTAATATTGAATGCCACTGATTGTGCCAGGCATAGACGAATACTCCCCAGTGCCTTCCTATCCAAAATATCCCAATCCTCCTGAGACATTGATTGCTCTTTCTTAGCTACTCCCTCTAATGGTTTCCATAGATCCTTCTGATAGAGATAATCCTCCATTTGCATCTTCCATAACTGGAAGTTTTGCCCATTAAACTTATCAACCTTCAGCCTACCCTCGTCTGCCATTTCTCCCACTTAACCGAGAGACTCTCCCACTAACTCGTGAGACCTGCTTTAGAGAATAGATGAAAGAACGAACGAAATAACCTCGCTCTGATACCACTTGTTAGGATTAACAAGGCAGAAATAACAATTATGTGCAAATATAACTAATATCAGAAAATAATAAACCACATAGAATAAAACACAAGACACATAGATTTAACGTGGTTCACCCAATCCCTGGGCTACGTCCACCAACAGCGAGTCCAATATTATTATTATCCAGTGATTACAATCTGATTACAATCCGTAATCCCTTACAGCCCAATTCTGCCGCAAGTACTAAAATCATACATCATGAAAATCCCTAACCCTAAGCCATATTATACAATATTTTCCCGCTTTAAGGTTAGAATGAGTTATAAGTAGTCGGCCCAAATAACCGAAAAAGTAGTCGGCCTCAAAAAAAAATTCCTCGGGGGCTGCGCCCCCGAACCCCTGCTCTTGGGGGCTACCGCCCCCAAACCCCCGCTCGAGGCTCGGCCCGGCCCCAAACCCCGGCGAGGTCAAGAGGAAAAGTGTACAGTACTTTCCTGGATAGTACTTTCCTGATTAGTCACCACAAGCTAACAAAACATCCAACCTCTCTAGTTCATGCTTGATGGTCTAATCTTCTATGACTTCTTGTAGCTAAGGTCCTTCATGATCTGATTCATCATCAAATACTACTTCAATATAATGGACTTGGCCTTTGCCAAGGCATCGATGACCAAAATTCCACAAATCCTTGCAAGAGAAACATGGCTTCCTTCTTTTGAGTTCATTTTTTTGTGAGATCATCCAAACTATTGGCTGCAAATGGCTATAGTGTGGCTCTTAAATGAAGCCCCCTTTCTAAAAATTGCCCTTTTGTGAACCACTAATGGGTGGTTTTGGCTGAGATGAAAAGTTATTTTTTAGCGCAATTGACAAGTGTTAAATCCCTCTCAATAGCTTCTTGGAGAGATGATGGAGCAAAAGCCTTAAGTACATCCTTGGAGGTTCAAATAAACCTTTAATAAACAGAAAAATAATTCTTTTTTTCTAAAACATTAGGTATCATTATTGCAATCCTCTAGAAAGCTACCACATTATTGTCTATTATACCATCATACCACATCATTGTCTACTATAGCACCGTGCTTAAACTATGCCAACTCTCTAAAGTGGATTCTGGCATCTTTCTTCTCAAATCTATCAATCAATATTTGGTTGAACCCTTCATACAGAGCGATAAGCGTATGACCTTTGATTAGGCCATGGTACTAACATTAATAGGCCATTCCTTTCGAGTGAATGGTAGAAAACTTGATCACTCTTCATTCATCAAACTCAAAGAAGTGTATAGCTTAAGGATCCAAGTATCGGTTGAACATTTGTTGGACCCATCAAATGACAGAACTGAGTCTTCTTAAATAGTGTTGGAGATCCTTGTGAGTCTAATATTGATTGAGCCTTCTCTCATTCTTAGGCTTATATTGTCTTTAGAGAGAAAATATTCAAGAAAGAGATACCAGCTTGAAAATATTCATTTGACGCTCTATATTTTGCAAGGAGAGTTGACAAATCCTCATCCCACTATATACTTTCTTCTTTTGGTTGTTTTGCTTCTTTTTGATATAGAGAATCATACTGTTACATTACCAAAAGGTTGTCAAACAACCAAAATAACAACATAGTCAATCTCCAACGAGGAATTACTTTGGATAAGTGATTGGAAATAAAGTTACAAGTCTGATATAGATGTCTTCTGCTGATAAGAGGTGCATGAAATGGATCACAAGCTCTGAAATACCCCAGATAACAACGTAAATCACTACAAACTGGTGTTGATCAGGGTGATACCTTGAAAAATAGGAAACTAGAGGATCATACTGGTCACAGATTTGATTTCCTTGCTGAAACAGAGGCTATGAGGGTGCTGATATGACTGTGATAGCCTTTTGAAGTTTGAATTACCAAAATACCTATGTAATGCCTTCCAGCAACTTACCCACTATGAATAACTTCTTCAACAATCATTTTGGGATAACATAACACCCTAGCAATCATAACAGCAGAAAACCCAGGTCTGATATAATTGCAATAAGTGCTCAAAAATAGTAGCAACAGTCTGGGTACTAAAGAATGTAAGTTTTCAGGTTTGTTCAAGGCGTCTTCTTGTTGTTCCAGCAGCTAGATACAAACTTACACCTTCAATGCTGCTACATTGGATGAATTGATCTGGAAATGTGAGGCGTACTCAATGAGATACTTCATTGACATTGGAAAGATCATCACCATAGTGTTGATGATGTACACATTGATCTCAAACTTGTAAGAAGCTTAAAATACTCAGTGCAAGCATAATTTTGAATTTAAACCTTTCAACAGTTGGGAATAGTGTTCAACTATTGTATGCTACCTTCAAAAGTTATATAGTTAGTGAAAATATTATCTATTGTTGTCCCAATTCACCACTATCTATTGTGGATGCAACAAGTTCGTATCAGATTCTATCATTTGTATAAGCCTAAAGGAAGTGCCAAGACAGATGGGATTTCAATACTTCATATATTTAAATACATAGAACAGTCTTATTGAAGACTAATTTAGGTCTTTGTTTTGAGTGTTCTTGTATTCTCTGTAACACTAATTATAAAACTTGAAAAACGATGATATGATCCTCAAAATAAACAACTTGCTTTATTCCAGCAGTCCAAATAATGAAGATTCACTTGAATAAAAAATATAGAAAATGTCTCTAAAAAATGGTTATTGGGAGAGAAAATGAAGAAACACAAAAGATTAAAAATTTATTGTCATTGTAATGTTATGGCCAGACAATAAAATAAGTTAAATGAAATGAAGCATCCCAAGTTATACCATGTAGTTATTTTTCTAGAAATGAGATATTGGCATTCCTAACTTTGTCTATCCTCTATGAAAGATATGAAGAAATGTTATGGAATAACGTGCAATGGAAATAATTGATTTACCTAGATTAGAAATAATATTCCCTAAAGGTGTTCATAGAAGATGCATGCCATATCAATTAAACCCTTTCACAAACTACAACAAGAAATCGGCATAAGAAAAAAATTAGTACCAAATACCAATGGAAATAATATAAAATCATTTATAGAATCTTGGAGATAACTCCAGCTTTAACTATACAAATCTCATACAAATCTTGAATCATAAGAGAACTGAGCTCAGAAGAAGAAACAACAAAATCGGCATTGCCCTTCTTCTTTAAGTATCTAGAGTCTACTTGTTTCATCTAACTGGGCTAGTATTCCATTCATCGGGTAATCTATAGAGTAGTTTGAAAAAGGCTATAAACAAGATTTAAGTTTGATTTCTCCTATTTTGATCATTTTTGTCAATGACAATTTAATACTTAAAATAATTAAGGAGTTTGGCAAATCACAAACATGGGGAAAGAAAATGAGTGGGTGCTAACTGTGCTACTGTTACAATGGGTGAAGAGGCTCGGGCCATAGTATGGAATCAGACCAAAAGAATATGCTAAATGTCTAGATAGAGGAATTTGTGTCATATATTTTGGTTTTAATCCAAGGGCAAAGGATACAAACATAAAGTACTTTCTATGAATTTAAACAGTGCTGACCACCAATTTTCCCTAGACACCTGGTGCGGAACTAGTGCAACTTCAATAGCAAGTTTTCATGCTTTCCTTGCAAAACATCTTGTAGGGTCTTAGTGGTATTTATTGTTTCTTGAAGAATGTTGTTTTTAGTACCTTCTCCAGCTATTAGTTGCATATTTTTCTGTGAAGTCAAACTCAAAGAAAGAGAAAATTATGTTGCAGCAGCCCAATGTGCAGAGGTTGTCCACTTCCTTCTATTTTCAAATTCTTTGTTTTGAAATTCCTCTTTGGTATCTCTTTGTTTTGAAATTTCTCTCTGGTATCTCTATCTCCAAGAGCCATACTCTATAACATCAATAAAATTAGAAACATGAAAGTGATTATAATTAACAATGTAACAATCCTTCTTTATCATATACTACAATGGTACATGTTAAGAGGATGAATATTTTGACCTTCTCTTTTATGCTACAAACACGAATTCTATCACGTCACTTATACTTTTAAAATTTTAATCTAATACATGAAGCAAGAATATCTGAGTCTTCATTTCCATAAACACTGCAATTTAGCAGCTGGCATGATACTATGAATGAGGATAATTGCAACACAAGCAGGTTTTTGTGGACAGGTACAATTGCAAGAAAGCTAATTCTAATGTTAATCATGCTATATGTTACACGTAGCAGCAACAAATCCAGTGTTGCAGACTATTTTACTAAATGTACTCTCCTCATCAGAAAGTAAATTCTCAGGTGTGTTGAATTCAAGACCTGCAATAGAGAAAATAAATCCATATTAACAAATGAGCACAACCTACACAACACTTATTCATCACATATTCTATTTCCAATTCCTGAAAACCTAGTTGTTGATTTACAAAATAATAGGACAACTAGTTGTTGATTATACAAATATTCATGGACTTCGCTTGCATTGAAGTTTAAAGAATGCAAATATCAAAAGACAAGCCCTTTGAAAGAAAAATGAGATGCCATGATACTAAATCCGACCCTGCTAAGATACAATGTAAAAGAAAAGAAGAAAAAATCATTACAAGAAGAAATCAAAATTATCCTCTATTGATCTCCATGGTAGAACTTGTAGGTGATGAAGTAGTTGCAGTAGTAGAAGCAAAAACATAAGAAGAATCCTAGGAGGTTCTTTCCTGGTGTTTCTCTAGTTCTATGTTGTGTTTTCACTATTTCTCTTCTTGTGTTTTTCTCGTATTATTTTTGGTGACTTAAATTGTTCTATAGCTCATGAAATTTGTTCCTCTTTCCTGATGGCTACTTTTTTGTTAAAGAATTCAGGCCCTTTCAGAAACCTATTCTTTTTACAATTATAAAAAAAATGGAATTTTACAATTACATTTATTTTAATAAATTAAAATTGTTAATTGTCATCTGATGTAGAATCAAAGTGTTCAGATTTCTAAAATTTTCATAGGTAGCAATTTTCACTCAATTTAGTTATTTTGTTACTTCATATTTTCAAATCACACAATTGAATACGAACACAAGATTTCTAAAATTCCATTATTCATTCCATCAATTCTTTAGACTTAATTATTTGTGATCTTGTTATGTATACATGGGAGTTACCCAACTAATTAAGACTTCACCAAACTTATTTCAACGTAAAAAATATAGAAGAAATTTGATTGTAACCGAAAACTAAAACTAAAAAATGAAGCGAAGGAAGAAATATAGAAGAAAAATGTTACAAAATATACCATATAAAAGCCAAGGGAGCAGTCACTCAAAAGAATTTGTGCTTTTTCATAATGAGTGGGTAGATATCCATGTGGATTTCTTTCAGTGTCTTTTTTAAGACGTCCCCATTCATATCTTTTTGGTGTGAGTTTATATGCAGTTAAGGAGCAGGAGCCAGGAGTGAAGTGGTGTAGGAGAACCTATTGGTCAAATGAAGTCCTTTGATGTTCTATAATGGTTTTGCAGTAGATTTTTGTTTTGATTTTATTTAATGATGTAATTAGGTTCTGAGTAAGGACCATTTCGAATCATTTCATGTCACATTGTAAGGCTTTTGTGTCACTTTCTCACTTATTAACCTATAAAGTCCTGAGTTGGTCAAAGGTGGTCAAACCCTCCAAATGTATCCAAATGGGGTGGTAATGATATAATTTGTCTTAGAGTAAAAAATAGAATGTTTACAAAGTCTTAGGTGAGTTTGGGGTCATTTGGCAATTGTTGTCAAAAAAAATGTAAAAGTTACTTGACAACTTTTAAAAGTTGTCAAGCAACATTAGCAATTTTGATCCCAACTGTTAACCAAATTCAAAATATGGTTACAAAAGTTGGTAATGGCAATGAAATTTATAAATAAGGCCTTGATAAATCAAGGCAATGTAGTTGGTGAGGTTTGGAAGGCGGATTTCAATAAAAACTCTAATTTTTCCTATGAAATAACTATTTTTTCTCTGATTTTTTGCATGGTATGGACATATATCATATAGTGTACACATAAGATTCATATGGATGTATAGATTTCGACCTACAAAATTGATTTCGACCTGAAATCATTTAGGAATGAAAGTAAATTGATTTCTCTTTCATTTTATTTTTGTGGCATTGAATTTCATTCAAATTTATAGGAGTTATGAGCATTTTTGTGACTACTACTTCCCATATTTTCACTATTGCAGCATTTATTATAGCCTTGTATTACATTTTATCAACAAAAAGAGAATTTGAATGGTTAGTACTTTGAATTATCTTTCAAGTGAATCTGGTTTCATACATTTTTATGGATAATCAAGTGAGTTCTTGTAGTTTTTCTAATGACAGGTCTGAAACTCATGAGTATGAGGGTTTGTAAACAAAAATGTTGATTTCTTTGTTTTCCATAGTGGGATCTCTTCAAATTGGTTGGATTAAAGTTTAGGAAGTGTAGTTGATGATTTAAAAGCTTGCAGGTGTTATTGATGGTGAATGATGGAAATATTATGATGTCCTAGGTTGTTTTCTCTATAAATTTGGTCTAGTTGACAATGTTGTAAGAAGGGTTTTACAAAATAAAGGAAAAATGACCCTATCAAATCATGAAACTAGTTGATTTAGGATATATCAAACATTTTCAAACCTTTGGAATGCAAGTTATTTACTTGGAGTCAAAGAACCTTGTAGATGCTTTGAAAAGGTAGCCTAATTAGGGCTATAGGAGTAGTTACCAGTCAATTGTTTGCTAATATGTTGTAAAACAACATATGCTAAAATTTTTATACATTTTAGAAATCTGAAAAGGGTATCTAAAAATTATTTCAAAGTATTGAGATCTAACCTATAATGACATCCCTATGGGGAAAGCTAATAGGAATTGGGCAACTCAAGTGAAAGGTATAACAATTAAGGTAACCAATGTCTTGGAGGGTTGTTAAGGCTTGGAACATGATTTTTTTACTTATTGTAAGATTTTAACAAAATTTGGTTGGGTTTGTGAACCATGGAGTTCTTAATTTGTGTTTGTAGCCATGAGAAATAGTGACCTTGTGAAGGGAACCTTGAGAGTTTATGAAGAGTGGCCATGAGCATTGATTGGTAACTCATATCTAATGAACCCTTGTTCATATAAAAGACTTGAATTGTCAAGGATCTGACCTTTGAGAGTGAAACAATATAATATGCTTGCTTGTGTTTGGGTTTGAACCTTCACCTCTGCATAACTTAGACATGTATGGTTGTCCATACAGTACTAGAAAAAAGTTGTGATCACATGGAAAAGATGCACATCTACTGGAAACAATGCTAAAATACTAGTACATTATCCAATGTGTTCTTTCAATGGTGGAACTAGGATGTAACAACAATTTATTGTCAACTTTATTCTTCCAAAGGACAGGCTAAAAAATTGCATATTTGCTGATGAAAAGTTTGGAATAGAAACCAATGTTGCTAGATCTTCCCTCTAAATGATGTTTACTTTATTTATATGGTTGTAGGTGTGGACTCTAGCAAATAATAGGCTTGAAAACACATAAAATTCCCAAATTTGATTTTTTTCCTTCTAGAAATGATGGTGCTTCACCCCTAATAGGTTGGTTGCTTAAGTTGACTAAAATAATGTAACTAGAAGCTCGTATGACTGATCTAATACTTAGAAAGACTAAATTTCTCTCTCCCAAGATAGTGCTCATCTAGGGTTTGACTAAAGAAACTTAGATCCAACTCTATATGATGCTCAAAAATTCACCAAAAAGACCAAAAACATCAACAAAATTGTTGTGTAGATTCAGAAGTAATTTTTTAAAATATGTAACTGAATGTTATGAAATGTGGATATGAACAGGGAACAAAGATGAAACTATAGCTCACAAAGCTATATAATATCAGGCTAATGAATTTCTAGGTATCAAATAATATGCCATTTGACTATCAACCATTTTATTTACAGTCTGGAGTAGTATGCTTCAACGCAATGATGGATTTAGTGCCCACCTAGAACAACTATTTATCACAAGCCATTTCAGAGCTGAGTGAACTTGAAGATGCCAATTTCCTCATCCTTGATTTCTTTTTAGTCTTCTCTCATATCATCTTGAACCCATTTACTATAATGTCTTTCACCGGGTTATCATTAATGTGTCATATCTAGTGTTCACAATCTCTAGGAGCATTATCCCATTTATTTGAAGTCTTTTCAAGCATATTGTTGAAATATAATAATTAAACAAATGGTTCACATAAGTATGATTTGATAAAATAGTTGTCAAATTTTGTACCTTGGTTGTGTTAGAAAAAAGGATTTCTCCTCACTTTTTTGCATTGAGAATTTAGTCACCTTCTTTGTTGCCTTACCAAATTCAGGAAAAGAACAACTTAGTTTTGCTACCTTTGGGGTCCTATAGCAGTTGCAGTATAACATATATGTTGTATTAGTACAGGAAGTGTGTCTGAAAAATAATGTACTTACAACTGACAGGAACTCATCATTGTCTCCTTAGTATGTTAAACATGGTTAAACCTAACCCGGTAGTTGACATAAAAGACATGTGAGCCAAATTTAGCATTTTATGATTGATGTATTAAATAGAAGTGTAATAGATTGGTAGGTTATCATGAGTGTGGACTTCTAAAGAAGTAAAACTTTTGATGGGTTAATCGGGATTGAAAATGTAGAAGTTATGATCATTGGTACATACTTGTTCTCTATTTAATGTGGTTGGTTTCCCCTAAAGATAGATGTTTGTCATTATAATAAGGGGAATGTGCCACATGTAATGGATTTTCCAATGACATGATTCCCTTCATCCTTATATTGCACATTGAATAACTTCACCATTGAGTTTAAAGTATTACTAGTCGTCATCCCCTTAGGCTTTTCTACCCTTGAACTACAGATGGAAAAACTTGAAATTATGTTTAATTGAAAGTACTAGTATACATGGTATGCTTATTCTTTAAAGGGTACTAGCTCAATGGAAGAGCACCTACTTTACAAGTAGGAGGATGGTGGTTCGATTCCATCGTGCCCTAATATGATTAAATATATGACTAAATTAATGACTAAATCAAAGACTAAATATATGACTAAATCAATGACCAAATAAACAACCAAATAAATGACCAAATAAATGACTAAATAAATGACTAAATCAATGACCAAATAAACGACCAAATAAATGACTAAATAAATGACCAAATAAATGACTAAATAAATGACCGAATTAATGGCTAAAATAGTTTAGTCATAAATTTGGTCACGAGACAAATGACCGATAGTAAACTACTAATGGCCACGTGATCAAAATTAGTCATTTTTCTATAATTTTTAGTAGTTTATTTAGTCATATATTATTGTTTTTGTACTAGTGTTTGATGTCCCATATAATTCTTTCTATGGACCAATTGGTTTTGGTTAGGCAATTGGACTCTTAATTCTTATAGAGAATGCACCAATCAGGTAATTGAAATACCCCCTTTTTCAAGTTATCATGAGTTAGGATTTTATTGTGCATGGTCATCCACCAAAATAAGTTTATTTGAGAAATTCACAAGAGCTTTGATCTTCTTTCTATATTGTGATTGCTTAACTTTCACCTAAGGACAGTTTTGATCTTCAACATTGATCTTCTCTCCTCTAAACTACAAACAAAAATTTATGTGGGTGGCTAGCTTTTAAAATTTAAATAGACTTCTTTCAAACAATAGCATTGAAAAACCAACTCAAAACTATGGCCTCTACTACCCTAAAACATCCTTCACACTCTAACTGTAGCTTGTTTCTTATAAATGAGCAAGTTTTTAAATTCTTTGGACATACTTCAATTATAAAATCAACCTCCAATCTTCAGAATAGCTATACGTTTTCTTTATGATTGACTTTACTTTGTAACAAATGGGGAGTAGCTTCTATTTGATTCGATCTTAGATCTCTCCTTTTTAAATGTGTTTAGCAGCTTCAATCATTCTATGTCGACAACCTTCCATTTATAGAAATCACCACTTGATTTTATTCTGCAAATCTCTTTTTCAACCATTCTATTTTGTGATTTCTAGTCCCCATTATAACATTAGGCTACAACTCAATTAACTTAAAAGATGTAGCTCCTTTAGTCTAACCATCTTAAGACCATCCAAGTGCTCTCTTCTTTGTAAAATTAGTCAAGGGTGTATTCAATTGAGAGAAACCTTTCACAAATATCCTATAATAATAATATAATCATGATAGAAACTCTTTTCAAATTGAATTAGATTGGTAGGTTGTGACCAATCAAAAATTACTCAAATATACTATTGATCTACCTAAACACCCTAAAATAATATGAAATTCAAACCATGTATAAAAAATCTCAAATTATCAAAACTTGCATTTAGATAACTTTGGATACAAGATTTTCTTCTTCAAAATGTCAAAAACCAATTCTAGGTGTTCCAATTGTTCTTTCCAAGTATTGTGTTAGATCAATATCTCATCAAAGAAAACCAAAATATTTTTTTCTAAACAGATAACTAAATAGTTGATTCATCACCAGAATAAAATAAATCATTTGTATCACTTTGCATGTGCTTCAAATAATTGATTAAAAACATAATTTTGTCTGTCATATTCCTTCGTTTTGTAACCTATTTCTCTCTTTTAATTCTTCATTTTCCTTTTTAAATTTTCTACAATTCATTTTCAAGATATCTTTCACATGCATTAAGTTTTCATTGTCTTTCCACAAAAACACCGACGTCGTAGTTGTCCTTTCCACAAGCTGGTACGCCGGTGGGAGTCGCTGCACCAACTACATTAAAATCACCAACACAAAAACTAGCCATCTCGTATAATTTATAATGCCGGTTTCGAGATAATCACTTTCAAACTTTCATCTTATTTGAAATCGTTGTCGCCAATATATCCATATAAATTACCATTCATCGGAATTTCCGAGAGAGAAATGTGCAGCAATATAAAACTAATAAGAACAATAGTTAAATCAAATCACGCGTCGTAGATGATGAAAAACATATGGTGTCCTAGCTATAAGTAGTATCGTCACTGAATCTCTTTCACACTGTATCTTCAATTTTCAGGCCTAGAGGAGCTTCATTTTTAAGTTAATTAAGTCGTACTCTGATGTTGTAATATGGAGAAGAAATCAGAAAATAGAATACTTGAAATGGGAGATCTCCGGATGAAAATGAAATGGTGATTTCTTTAAGTGGAAGGCTGCCGACATGGAAGGATTAAAGCCACCAAACACATTTAAGAAGGAGAGATCTAAGATCGAATCAAGATTAGAAAATAAAGTCAATTATAAAGAAAAGGTTTGGCTATTGTGAAGATTCGTGGTCAATTTTATAATTGAAGTATGTCCAAAGCATTTATAAACTTGCTCATTCACAAGAAACAAGCTACAGTTAGAGTGAGAAGGAAGCTGTAGGGTAGTAGAGGCCATAGTGTTTAGTTGTTTGAAAGAAGTTAATGGAAAGTTTAAAAGCTAGCCACCCATAGAAATTGTTGTCCACAGTTAAGAGGAGATAAGATCACTGCTGAAGATCAAAACTCCCTGTATGTGAAAATTAAGTGCACACACTTTAGAAAGAAGATCGAAACACTCGTGAACAGACCAAGTCAAAGATCGTATTGCCCAAATTGAAGCAATAATTTAAGATCGCAATATATGAATCAAGTAAGGAAGATTAAACTTTCCGTTGAGGCCACCCACAAGTCAAGAATATTGATTATTGTTGAGGTCAAATATGACATTAGAACGATTGAAAGAGTTTTTCTGAAAATAGATGGGATTGATAAGAGATAATCCACAAGCCAAGAATATTGATTATAGTTGAGGTCAAATATAACAGTAGAATTATTAGTTTCTGCTTATGGCAGGCTACTTAAGTATCTATTGGATGCAATTTGTCTCTTTAACTGTTCAAACAGTCTAAACTTCATAAATTTTCTATAATTTCAAAATTTGTATAACTTTAATTGATTTAAACAAAATTATTTATCTTTCCATGGGTTGACAATGGCAGTAGGCAGAAAAATCAAATTTATTTACTTTTATTACATACAAATTAATGAATTTCCTAACCTTTATACATTTGAGCGATAAAATCTAAAAAATCTTTGAACGTTGAATAGACTTTAACACTGTTTCACTTCTCCTAGGGACCAGTTCTCTGTGTTTTCCTTGTACATATTTTGACTCCACCACCGCCATTACCATGGCGTCATAGTCTTAGTTTTCTCAACCATTTTGGCCCGCCCTTTGAAAATGGTATCATATCCCTGTTCTTCACAGCCATATTGGCCCACCCTTTGGTGACCACAGGTGCGTTTGTCCAATTCCTTATGGCATCTACGCAGCAAAACATACACTTAGGGAAAAAAAAATATCAATGAAGCTTTTTGAATTGGGCTGTTGAAGTTTGATTTTTGTTTTAAATTTATACAGACGATTGCTCAGAGAAAAATTTCTAGAGAGGTGCTTGTTCATTTTGTTTAACAATGACAGAGATTTTTTGTTTGGAAAATCGATTGACACTCACTGCAAAGTATTATTGGTATATTTTTTCTTGCGGTTTGATATTTGTTCGGTGAGCTATCAAATACCCTCAACTACCAGCCTATAAAAGTTTTTCTCGTGGGCTTACCGTTTTTTACTGGGACTGATTTGAATAGATTTTTAATGTTTTGTTGGCTGGAGGAAAGAAGCTTCTCGAAGTCCTCAAGATTTGATTTAGCTAAAAAAAAATTAATATCACGACTTCTGCAATTTCATTATACTCTGCTTTCAAACAGTTTTTGCCTTCATTCACCAGCTTTCAAAGCAAGTTTGGGTCGATCTACTGGAGAAAAAAAAATCAGCAATTTCGCTGATTAATTCAGCTCTCTTCACAACATGTATCCTAGGGTTTTTAGAAATTTTACTATTAAAGTGCATTCCTTTTTAATTGTTGCTATTTTTCTATTGGCTATTTAGGTTTTTCCTAGTGTTTTTTTCTTTTTACATTTTGTGAAAATATTCTACTGTTCACAACTTTTGCTGGTGCTGACGTGTCTCTGTAGAGGGTTTCTTGTGGAGTTTTACATAGCAATAAATATGCCGAATATAGGTATTGATTTGCATCAAGTGTTGACCCCGTCCGTTGTTTTGTCCTTAATGACAAGTGGATGGACAGAGTATTTAAACAGATTTATTATTTGACATTTACTTGGCAACGCTTAACCATGCACCATGGTAAAGGAAAGATTAAAAGTAAAGTTGGGTTAAGTTTTCAAGCGGATTCCAAATGGTTATACGTTTGGATTGAGGAAATGATTCATTTGATTAATGGATGTCAAATGACTTGTTATTGAACATAAGGTATTTCTTTTTCATAGGGCATTTGATGCTGGATTATGATGTTGTTACATGGATGCATATATGATTTGACTTCTAATGATTTTCAGTTGGTTTTGGTTCAGGCTGATAAAAGCAGTTTTGATTCATGGGCGGTTCATTGACAGTATTTGTTATTTGATAATCATTTTCTTTTGCTGTGGCATCAACAAATATATTTTGTTAACTTGAATTTTGTCTTAACAAAGCTATTAAGAAAAGCCTCATCATTAAGGGTTTGTAACATGGCTGTTAGAAAAGAAAGCACTCATTAAACTGCTCTACGTGATTGTTGTGAAGAAATATGTTATTGATTAAAAATGTGGTTTTATTTTTATAAACAAACCCTTCACGAGTTGTAAACAGAATGAGCAAAACGGTTTTAACAGGGTTTGAGGTAACTGTTTTCAAAACAAGGTTAAGCAGTACACAATAAGGCAAGGCATTATGTTGCTCACTTAAAAACTCAATATGAGTTAAAATGTTACCGGAGATTGTTACCAGAATAATTTTCATTTTAACTAAGTTGGTTAAGAGTTACAACAAGTAACTAAAAAGCTTCTACCTGTATATAGATATATCAATGTAGTTGATGTATATATATACATATGTGTAGAAGGTTTCTGGGTGTGTGTAATTGGATCAAAAATTTTGTGGTGAAGAAAGTATTGAAAATTTGAAGAAAGTTGTGTAATAATTTGATATATCAAAATATAGTTGCAAACTTGTGCCACTGTATCTTTATGAACCTTTTTTGATTTTGTAAGGTTGGGGGTTGAAGCTCCTTGCAGCAGGGTTGCTAAACTGGATGTATTTGGTTTGGTGTTAATATAAAGGAAACACAGTGTTTTTTCCCTATGATAAGATCTAGTTGGATCTTGAGGGTTTCCACTCAGCACAAATAATGTCTCTTATAGTTCTTTTTAGTTTATGATGCTTTAATACTTGTCTTGTTAAATCTATTCTTTGATCAGTCTTGGTTTATATCATTATTCATTAAGTTATTTCAGCAAGGTTACTGTTATGTTCAGTTCTATCTAGTTTCACATTTTTATCCATTGAAGGCCAATAAGTCACAAATTATTAAGATTATTTGGTACTCTGATTCACCCCCTCCCCCTCTCACAGTACATCTTCTTTCAACAATTGGTATCAGAGCATAGGAGTCCTCATAGGTCTGCCTAGGACTGATCCTAGGTCTGCATAGGTCTTGAAAGTAAGATGTCTCAAGCTGAGGGTGCCTTGCTCACTAGAGCTCCTTTATTTGATGGCACTGATTATACCTTTTGGCAAGTTAAAATGGAAGCGTTTATTCATTCTCTTGATGTCAGAATGTGGGAGGTAGTATCTAATAAGTGTATTGTACCATTTGCTATACCTACTAATGCAGATGAAAAGACTAAATATGAATTGGATAAAAGAGCTCGCTTTGCATTACTGTACGGACTGTCGAAAGAAGTTTTTGTGAAAGTAATGTACTTCAAGTCAGCAAATGAGGTATGGACCAATATTGAATCCATTTATCAAGGTGATGAAAAGGTTAAAGAATCTAAATTGATTACTTTAAAAACTTAGTTTGATTCTTTAAAAATGAATAGTGATGAATCCGTAGCAAGTTACTTTCTTTGCATTGATGAAATTGTAAATGCTCGAAAGGGTCTTGGTGAGGAAATTGATGAACATGATGTTGTTTCCAAAGTAATTAGAATGTTATTACCAAAGTTTGAAACTAAAATATCTCCTCTTGAAGAAAAGAAACATTTTTTCTAAAATGACTGTGCATAAGCTTCAGAGCATTCTTACTGCTTATGAAATGAGAATTGGCAATACCCCTTCTACCTCTAAGGAAACGACTTTCAAAGTTGAAAAATAGGAAGATAGTGAGTCTAAGTTATCCAATGTTTTTGAAGCTTTACTAGTTAGGAAACTCAAGAAAAAATTTCAAGGAAAATTTAAATGTTTTGGCTGTGGTAAAACTGGACACTTTGCAGCAAAATGTCCATATCTAGATCTAAGCAAGGATGAAGACAAATCTGAAAAAACATTTTAAAAACCTTGGAATCCTAACAAAAGGTTAAACAATTTTAAATAGAAGATTCTTATGACTAAAGAAGACTCTGAAAATGAATCTGATGAGTCAAATTGTGATGGTGGTGAAACACTTTTTATGATTGAAGTTGAATTTGAAAAGCCAAAATTAGAAATAGATTCTGACATTGAAATAGAAGATGTAAATCTTGAAGAAGAGCTTCTTTGTGCTCTTCAAGAGGTTAAAAGGCTTAAGAAACTTGTAACTGTTTATGAAGATTCAAATCAAATTTTGCAACTTGATATTGTTAATGCTAACAAGGTCATTGAAACTCAAAGAAGTCTTATTGAAGACAAAAAATAAGAAATTAGTAAATTGCAAAAACAAGTATATACCCTTGAAAGTCAGAAAATTTCTGAAGTTACTACTGAAAAGGGTGAAACTTCACATCAAAAGTCTGTAACAGCAAATAGAAATCAGTTTCCTAATAAAAAAAAATTTCATGGCTATTGTCATTTCTGTAATTTGTTTGGGCATAAAGTAAAAACTTGCAGATTTACTAAAACTCCTACTTTTGGTCATAAACAGTCTTTTGGTTTTATCAGAAACATGAGGTGCTTTACATGTTTTCAATATGGCCACACTTTAAATTACTACAAAATGTTACAAAGACCTACAAAAGTGTGGAGACCAAAACTTGAACAATCTATGGTTCAAACAGCCATGATATCCACTAAATCAACTATTTGGGTTCTGGATAGCAGATGTTCTCATCATATGACAGGGGACAAAAACAAGTTTTCTATTTTGGAAAATCATCCAAGGGGTTTTGTTAAATTTGGTGATAATACAGGTCTATACATTACTGGAATAGGAACATTCATGATAAACAAAGACACTCATATAAGGGATGTCTACTACATTGAAGGATTAAAGTATAGCTTGCTAAGCATTAGTCAGATTTGTGATAGTGGATATCAAGTTTTGTTTAACTCTTATGGATGTGCTATTAAGAAAAAGTTAGGGAAAATAATAGCTAATGGTTTCAGGACACCTGGTAACTTATATAATTTATCTGACTCCACAAGTCAAGAAAAAGTGCAGGCATGTGTCTTGTGAGTCACATAGATGAAAACTGGTTATGGCATAAGAGATTTGGTCATGTAAATTTTGGCAATATGATCAAAATCAGTAAACATGAAAATGTTCGAGATCTACCTCTGATTAGTAGACCTACAAATTTTGTTTGTAGTGAATATGTAAAAGGCAAACAAACTAAGTCATCTTTCAAATCTAAGGAGTTTTTATCTTCTAGGCCTTTAGAACTGGCTCACACAAATTTGTGTCACCTGACTAAAACAAAGTCATTGAATGGAGAAAAATACTTTATGTTATTTGTAGATGATTACACCAGAATGGTTTGGGTAACTTTTCTCAAACATAAATCTAAAGCATTTGCTAGATTTAAAAATTTTTGAAAAATGGTTGAAAAAGAATCAGATCCTAAGTTAAAATGTTTAAGGTTAGACAAGGGAGGTGAATTCACTTCTCAAGATTTTGTTGAGTATTGTGAAAACCATGGGATTAAAAGATAGTACTCTACTGCTCGTACTCCCCAACAGAATGGGGTAGTTGAAAGAAAAAATAGAACTGTAAAAGAAATGACAAGAACTATGCTTAATGAATCTAATTGTCTGATAAATTTTGGAAAGAAGAGTTGTTCACACAGTAGTATATATATTAAACAGAGTATAAATCAGGATAAGAACAACTTGCACTCCTTATGAACTTTGGTATGGAAAAATAATATCTGTTAAGCATTTTAGAATCTTTGGTTGTCAGTGTTTTATCAAGAATAATTCTAAAAATCTTGATAGTTTTCAAGCTAAATCTGATGAAGGAATTTTCTTAGATTATTCTTCTAACAGTAAAGCATATAAGTATCTTAATAAATGCTTGAATAAAATTGTTGAATCAGATTCAAGATGTTGAAGAGGATTCTGATTTAGAACTTGGCAATGCCTCAACATTAAATGAACCAGTTGTTACTAAAGTAGTTGAAACCAGTTCAAGTAAACAAGAGGAAGTTGCTAACTTTAAGGAAGACGTGCCTCAAAAAACATCTTCTAGAATAATTGCTAAAAGGCATCCTGAAACACTTGTGATTGGTGATAAAGATGCTGGTATAATAACCTGTGAAAAGGCAAAATAGATAGAACAAGCTCAGATGGCTGAGCATTTTTGTCTTATAACTAATTTCGAACCGTGCAAAATATTTCTGAAGCCTTGAAAGATCAATCTTGGTTAAATGCAATGAAAGATGAAATCAATCAAATTGAGAAAAATGAAACATGGGAGCTTGTTCCTTGTCCAGATGACAAAAATGTAATTGGGGGAAAGTGGGTTTTTAGGAATAAGTTAGATGAATCAGGAAAAGTCATTAGAAACAAAGCCAAATTTGTGTGTAAGGGCTATGCTCAACAAGAGGGGATAGATTTTGGTGAAACGTTTGCTCCTGTGGCTCATTTAGAGTCTATTAGAATGTTTCTTTCCTATGCTTCATTTAAGAAATTTACAGTCTATCAAATGGATGTTAAAACAACATTCTTAAATGGCTATCTGGAAGAAGAAGTTTATATGGAGCAACCAAAAGGTTTTGAATCCTCTAAATATCTAGATCGTGTGTATAAATTGAAAAAGGCACTTTATGGCTTAAAATAAGCACCCTGTGCTTGGTATTCTAGACTTGATTCATATTTGGTTTCGAAAGGTTTTATTAAAGGTAGTGTGGATAGTACATTATATACGAAAATAGTAAATGGTGATCTTTTGGCTATTGAGATTTATGTGGATGATATCATATTTGGGTTAACTAATAATAAATTGTCACAAAGTTTTTCAGTTATTATGGAATATGGGTTTGAAATGTCTATGATAGGTCCTCTGACTTTCTTTTTGGGCATTCAAGTATCTCAACTTGAACATGGATTTTTTATCTCACAAATTAAATATGCTAAAGAGATGCTAAAGAAATTTCAGATGGATCAATGTAACCCTGTTGGTACACCTATGGAACCTGGGTGCAAACTAGTCAAAATTGATGATTCCCCACTTGTTGATCAACAAGAATATCGATCCATGATAGGAAGTTTGCTATATCTTATTGCATCTAGGCTTGATTTGATGCAAGTTGTATGTTTGGTTTCACGCTATCAGTCCGCTCCTAGATAATCTCATCTAAATGCTGTTAAACGAATTTTTAAATACATTCAAGGTACTCTGGATTTCGGGTTATGGTATCCAAAACATGATGATTTCACTTTATTGGGCTATACTGATGCTGCCTGGGGAGGCTGTGTTGATGACCAATGCAGCACCAGTGGTGCAACATTTTTTCTTGGTGATCACTTGGTTGCATGGCACAGTAAGAAACAAGAATGTGTCACTTTGTCAACTGATGAACCTGAGGTTATTGCAGCCACAGCTTGTTTTACTTAGTTGTTTTGGATGTCCTATTAGGTAGAAGATTTGGGTATTAGCGTGCCAAAACCTATGTCTATTCTTTGTGATAACACCAGTGCTATTCAAATATCTAAAAATCTAGTAATGCATTCATGCACCAAGCATATTGCAATTAAGTTACAATTTTTGCATGGATGAGTCTCCTCAAATGAAGTCATGTTGATTCATGTATCCTCACAAGCCCAGCTAGCAGATATATTTAGTAAAGCACTACCAAAAGCACAATTTGAGTGGTTGCGTGATCGATTGGGAGTTTACTCTCAATCTTTTCTTCCTGCCTGATCATTTTTTAGCATGGGGGAGCTTTTCCACAAGCCCCCATTGAAGCCCTCTTTGTCCTTAATGACAAAAGGGGGAGAATTATTGATATTGACATTGGCATATTGAGTGATACATCTTGACATTGGCATACTGGCATTTTGATTGGCACATGTCATATTTGGCACTTGGCATATTTTTGATTTTTTGGCATTCATTGATACTCTATTGGCACATTTTTTGGCATTGGTTGCTATTATCATTGATACTCTATTGGCACATTTTGGCATTGGTTGATATTATGAGGTATAGGTATTATGATTGGCATACGGTACAGGTGTTGGTAGTATTGACATTCATTGTTGGCAAGTATTGGCATTGTTGTGATACTTTTTGGTACAGACATTTGATATTGGTCTACAGTTGGTTTTCTTCTATTGGCAAGTTTTTGGCATTAAAATGGCATTTGTTAGTTGCCAGTTGACAGGGCACTCATTTGACATTTGACTAGCATTTGATATTGGTAATATGGTATCATGGACAGGCATTGACATACATTTTCAGGGCAAAGCAATATTTTTGGGCTCTATTTTATCATACTTTGTGCATTGCTAAAGTACTTGAATATAAAATAGTTCTAGTGGTTATTTATTTTGAATCAATCTATATTGATTTCTTGGTGACAATGATTTTGTTTTTGTCATCAAGGATAAAGGGGGAGTTTGTTGACCCTGTCCGTTGTTTTGTCCTTAATGACAAGTGGATGGACATAGTATTTAAACTGATTTATTATTTGACATTTACGTGGCAATGCTTAACCATGCACCATGGTAAAGGAAATATTAAAAGTAAAGTTGGGTTAAGTTCTCAAGCGGATTCCAAATGGTTATACATTTGGATTGAGGAAATGATTCATTTGATTAATGGATGTCAAATGACTTGTTATTGAACATAAGGTATTTCTTTTTCATAGGGCATTTGATGCTAGATTATGATGTTGTTACATGGATGCGTATATGATTTGACTTCTAATGATTTTCAGTTGGTTTTGGTTGAGGCTGATAAAAGCAGTTTTGATTCATGGGTGGTTCACTAACAGTATTTGTTATTTGATAATCATTTTATTTTTCTATGGCATCAACAGGTATGTTTTGTTAACTTGTTTTTTGTCTTAACAAAGCTATTAAGAAAAACCTCATCATTAAGGGTTTGTAGCATGGCTGTTAGAAAAGAAAGCACTCATTAAACTGCTCTATGTGACTGTTGTGAAGAAATCTGTTATTGATTAAAAATGTGTTTTTTTATTTTTATAAACAAACCCTTCACGGGTTGTAAACAGAATGAGCAAAATGATTTTAATAGGGTTTGAGGTAACTGTTTTCAAAACAAGGTTAAGCAGTGCACAATAAGGTAGGGCATTATGTTGCTCACTTAAAAACTCAATATGAGTTAAAACGTTATAGGAGATTGTTACCGAAATAATTTTCATTTTAACTAAGTTGGTTAAGAGTTACAACAAGTAACTAAAAAGCTTCTACCTGTATATAGATATATCAATGTAGTTGATGTATATATATACATATGTGTAGAAGGTTTATGGGTGTGTGTAATTGGATCAAAAAATTTGTGGTGAAGAAAGTTGTGTAATAATTTGATATATCAAAATATAGTTGCAAACTTGTGCAACTGTGTCTTTATGAACCTTTTTTGATTTTGTAAGGTTGGGGGTTGAAGCTCCTTGCAGCAGGGTTGCTAAACTAGATGTATTTGGTTTGGTGTTAATATAAAGGAAACACGGTGTTTTTTCCCTATGATAAGATCTAGTTGGATCTTGAGGGTTTCCACTCATCACAAATAATGTCTCTTATAGTTCTTTTCAGTTTATGATGCTCTAATACTTGTCTTGTTAAATCTATTCTTTGATCAGTCTTGGTTTATATCATTATTCATTAATTTATTTCAGCAAGGTTACTGTTATGTTCAGTCCTATCTAGTTTCACATTTTTATCCATTGAAGGTCAATAAGGTCACAAATTATTAAGATTATTTGGTACTCTGATTTAACCCCCCCCCGTCAGAGTACATCTTCTTTCAACATCAAGCTCATCAATTTCAATTTTCATTGCAGTGCATTAAAAATTGTTATTTTTTCCCTTTCAAAAACAAAACTATGATGCAAGAGCCTTCGGGCCCAGGAAAAGAGGGGTAAACATTCTTTCTAGAAAATTTCCAAGACAATAGAAGAGGATGACAAAAACTCGAGTATGATTTTCTTACTGTTCAAACACATTTTACCTAGATATTCAAAATTTAGGGACTTTTCTCCCATCTGTACAACCCCATCAAGTTCCCATGTCCCAAAGATGAGCTTCATATTGACCAATTTTCTAGATGTATCCAAATTTTGGGCATCTATCAATTGGATTTTTTAGTTTTCTCTCATTCTCCTTTCATTCAATTTTCCTCTCTTTCATCGGTATTCCCCATTTTGACCTAATATTGAGTCACCCATGATTTGAGACTTTGAAGTTATGGTAGGAAGTGAATAAATTCTTGGATCCGTTTATCACGAAGCTCTTAAATACCAACCATGATTTAAATCCTTTGTTCTCTAAATTTCATAAAACCAATCAATTGTTGTGCAATATGAAACTTTACTATCCTTGAATAACAACCCTGATAATAGATATACAATGTACACACAAAATATGTTCTCTAGAACTATCCCTATAAAACTATTCACCATGTCTCTCTTTCCCAATGGTTTCATCTTCAAACATGTCACTGGTTTGAGCCCCTAGACAAAAAGTTAAAATATAAATTTCAGTCCATCATTCTAGGTTAATTAATTTTTTCCTATAGAGATTTACATACAAATCCCCCTTCTATATTCCCTTGTGCAAACAATTTAAACAAATATTTCCTATAAATTTCTTTGTTTATATTTCAAATCTTTGCACAACAAAAAATTAAATAAGCCTTATAATATTGAAAAATCTAAATAATTCTTTTAATTTTGGAGAAATTGGACATAACTTTCTTATGTATACCTATTTTCCATTCTAAAAGTAAATAAATAAAAATTTCCTTTTATATATATCAAATCTTTCGATCTTGAAAGTAAGGAACAAATATTTCTCTGTCTATGCCTCATGTCTTTCCTATACATGTACCTACATAAACAAATTTCAAGAAAAAATGCACATAGCTTTAAATCCCATGCTTCATTAATCCTTCAAAATTTACATGTACATAATCACTAAACAAAAATAATTATAACAATTTCCACTGAATTTTTATTCAAGCAGAGGATTTTTATCATTTCTCAATCACTTAAATGGTGGGGGCTACATTATGTAAGTGTTTTCAATAGATCATTCATGTAAATTCTATATTCTACAACATAGATGGAGTCATTTTTTGTCACACTTCACCATGGTGTGGCCCATTATTTCATCCCCTCCTACATTTCATTTGTTATGCAGGAAAAACTATTCCTTATCACTTTGAATATAATTTGTCAACAATATTGCCACCATTTTCTTTTGCATAATTCTTTGTTTTTATTTAGATTTTATGATGATAGAAGATGTTTGGCCATTTTTTTACATACCCAATTGAGCAATGATATTTTATTGATAGTTTTTCTAGCTTTTTAAATGTTGAAGATGGTTTATAGGTTAAATTCTCTTTCTCACAAGATTTTGCCCGCATAATGGACTCTAGATTTTTAATCACTTTCAGCATTAGCTTCTAGTTGCATTACACATAAGATGACAACAAGATAGTGACTTGCATTGAAATGAAATGATTTAAGCACGCCCTTTTATGTATGGCATGTCTTGAGTATTTGTCATCTCCGCAACCTCCTCCACTATCTTTTTCACTAAGATTAAGGCTTCTTTCTCTACATTATCTATTCACCATTTCATTACCTCAAAATTACATCTAAATTTATATAGTAATGCCCCAAACTTTTGCGCCACCACTTACTTCTAATTTTATTAAGTAATGCCCCAAACTTGCACATTGCCACTTACTCCATTTGTCAAGGTTCTTGATCCACTATTCAAGGCTCATAAATACTTTCTCGCCTTACCAAGGCTCTTGCATCACTTTTCAAGGTACATATAAATGATCAATCTTTTCTATGCCTTCCACTATTTTGATTTTAATTTTCTTTGAGTTGAGTTGATAGGATAGGCAATAAAATAGGATTTGGTGGCATAATTCCATACAAATAGTTATCATCTCTGACACTAACAACTATGGAAGAAAGCCTAGATGATCACTATCAATAACAGTTTGATCACCTACTCTCATTGATATATATTTTGCTCCTTGTTGTGGTTTGTTGGTCTTGTTTCTGTTCCACTTGGTGGGAACTATGGTTAGTTCCTTTGGTTTGTTAGGTGGTGCATCTCAGTTATTTTTTGGTCTTTCATTACCATATCTTTTATTGCTTTTGTATAAGGTTTTGGGTCCTTTCAAAACCTATTTTTACTTAATCAAAACAATCAAATAAAAACCAAAATTAATACCTTTGCTACTTTGAGATCCTTTGTGAATGATTGCTTGTTAATTTTCTCCAATGATGATGATAATACTCCAAAGTTATCTTTTCCAACCACTTCTTTCCTTCCCTAACAATCCAATAACCATATTAAATAGAAACCAATATTCTAATAGCAACTATGTATATTGAGACACACAACAATTTTTTTATTATGGGCACTAAAATACATCTACCATTCCAGGAGGCAACTATTATAAAACGATGGGGAGTGGCTCCCTTGTGCTAATATCCATTAATTTTTCATTAGTTTATTATGTTTTGGTTTTTTACAAGGGAAAGTCCATAATTTATTAATAATGGTATTCTTATTTCTTCCCCTTTAACACTAGACAATCGGTATTCCACATGTAATATCTTGCATGTAGCAAGATAGCTAGACTCACTTGTGTTCCTTATATAAAGTATATTCAATCTCCTCTACTCTTTTGATTTCAAAAATAGGCCCCATAAGTTCCTACAAGAAAGTATCAAGTTATTTTGATCAGATGAATCATGCTCTACTCTTTTATCAATAAATGAGTTAACTCTGTATGAATCCTCTACATTCCAAGACTAAGCTTCACAAACCATAACATCTTGTTTCCTTTCTCGCATTTTGGATACCTCTTCATATATAATGACACAATTTTCTTCTCATTATTGTGATCTTTTTTGTTTAGACCTGTCTTCACCACCATTTGTCATTTGTGAAGCATATTTCTAGAGTTCTCCACCATCCCCATCAACTCTAGAATTTGTTCTTTCTTGTTCATACTAAATATTTTGAATCTATTCTCTTGATTTATAAATCAATTTTATAGAGTATGGTAATGATTTAGTGGTATTCAGTAGGACACACAACCTTACAAATACATCATTTTTTGATGTAGATGATTCTAGGCCTTGAAAAATTACTATCTTATTACCAATAAATTCTAGAATGTCTAGGCATCTATATTCCGAAGGTCAATCTACTGGGATTATCCAAAAGAGAATAAATCTTAAATTTGATTTCTCTATTGAAAATTGGGGACCCACAATTTCATAGCTAAACCACATCAGTTAAAAAACTAACATTTTCTTTTGCAAACCTTATCCCTATCTTCTCTTGAGGCAAAAATAACTATAATCTAAGAAAGAAACATTCTCAAGTCTTAACCAATATTGTCTAATCCATCATAATAATAGGACATGTGAAAAGGAGGAGTTCCAAGACTTATAGATTAAATCCTTTTGTAATAAACTTCTCTCCTTGAGTTAGAGAACCTCATCTTCTAACTGAATACAAGGGCACCCTTATTTAATTATCAATTCTTCCTCATGTTGGTATACTTGGTTATTTAGAACATCTAGTGTATTCTCCTTAAATCTCTTTGCTCCTTGAATCTCTTCTTTTCCTCTATGATCATCAGTTTCTCCTTTTGTTCCTTGACCCTCTGCTTGTGGCAAACATTCCATTTCTTGTTCTCTATATTTAGCAGATCTATCATCCATTTTTCTAACTCATATTTGTCTACTAGCATACTCTTTTTTTCCAATAGGTTGCCATATAACCTTTTTGTTGTTGAAATGATCCCACCCTCCATTGTGTGCTCCACAAGCTCTTTTTACACCACATGTTCTCCCACCCATTCCTCCATTGAGCTATAATAAAGTTCTCTTTCTTGTTGTAGTTTTATCCATACCACTTCCAAACTACAAAAATCTACCATTAAATCATCCATCCTTAAATTGTTGCCACAATTGATTTCTTCTCATATAAATGTCCCAATAATGTTGTGACAACACTTTCTAGAAAGCAGTGGGTTAAAATGAGCTCCCCTCTTTGAAGTTGGAAAAATTGATATATTATTAGGGAATGATGCTTTCCTATATGACCATCTCCTTTGCATGTCCTCTCTCTCCCTTTGCCACCAAGTCCTCTATCTTCTTCCTGTTGAATATCCAATGCATGGATTCCTTTGCAAGTGGTTTACTCTTCCTTGATGTAAACTTGCATTCCATTTCCTTTTCTTATCTCTTCCCCTACTACCCTGTAAGTAATTAAATCTTCCATGATGCAAGCTTGGTCTCCAACCCCAATAACCGTTCCTGCCATATGGCTTACATTCCTGAAATATGTTTGAATTCTTCTTGTAATAAGGCACCGAGTTTATTATGTAGGAAGCATTCCATTGCGAAGGAAGGCTAGTCCTGCTAGATATCCGTTCAGCATATATAGAACCTTGTAGATATATATGTTCAATGATACATAATAGAAAAGAGAACCTCATATGCAGACAATCTCATATATTAACACATTATACACTTGCCTGTACAAATTGGGTTATGTGAGATTTCATATTCATTACTTAGTGCTTGGCTTGTTATTTCTTTGATTTTTAGTCATATATTAAAATAGAATAGTTGAAACAAGAGATCTCCAGATGAAAATGAAATGGTGATTCTATTTTCTGATTTCTAGTCCTATTACAACATCAGACTACGGCTCAATTAACTTTAAAATGAAGCTCCTATGGGCCTGAAATTGAAGATAAAACCCCTTTATTTCTATCGCTGAATCAATGGATTAAAACCCCTTATCCAATTCTTGTTTGAGAAGATGTGCTTTTGTTTTAATTTGATATATTTGTCACCCAGATTAGATCAGCACCGTTCTGAAAGATTCATGAAAACCCAACATAAACTAAGAAACACCTTCTCACCTTCAGAACTAGAAACAATCCTTGTTGAACATATCTTATCAATCTCAATTATATCAAATAAATATAATAATCCTCGATGAACATTCAATAATCATTTAGGAGAATATCGAAATTCACCTGGTGTAGATCATGTATACTAGTTTCATAAGTACAATTGCAATGGAGAGTGTACCGTACAAAGGAAACCAGCATATTATTATGCAGAACAAAATATGTAATGGATAAGAGAAAGAATCTGAGGAAGAGAGGAAGGGGGAAAGCTAGGCATCGGACCATGTGATGCTCATGAGACCAGCATCCTTATCGTCCACTCCCAAGGCTTTCCACACGCCCGGAGAAGCATCCACAATATCTTTTTTGCAAGGGGGTTGGAAGTCATGACCGCCATCACACCCAGAGAAAGAGTCACATTCGTCTACCACCATGGCCCGCGCAGTTCGTCCATTGTTTGGATTAGTGATTTTAATGAAGTTGTTGCACCGACTCCCACCGGCGTACCAGCCGGTGGAAAGAGCGACTACGAGATCGCTATTCTTGTGGAACTTTCCGTCACATGCGGCAGATCCTCCTCCATCTTCATTCTTCTCAAACCCATTCAAAGTCAGGGTGGCTCGAGTCTTTTCTGTCACACTGGGCGAGCATTTGAATTGTGGGTATCGAACCCCTGACCTGCAGCACTCCGAGTCGTGTTCTTCATTGCACTTGTGGGAGTTGCCCTTCAAAAAACTGCTGGGATTACATGATGAGAGGATTCTTTTTCCATCACGCCTCCCGCATTTTGCTACTGTCATGCTCAGCAACAATGCAAACGCGATTGCTAACATCCTCTTCATCTTCTCTGCATAAGTCAAGAGAAACATATGAACTGAAACTGAACAGAAGAGGAGAATAATGAATGTAATAATAATTCTAGTATATTGAAAGCAACAAGGAAAACCCATGTATAATCTGCATAATATTACCGAAAGCGAAAGCAACTGCAGATGTCCAAACTTAATATATTATGTGAGAAACAGATTCGGTGACGATTCTGCTTTAAAATTATGTGAGAAACAGATTCAGTGATGATACTACTTATAGCTACGACACCATATGTTTTTCATCGTCTGCAACGCGTTATTTGATTTAATTATTGTTCTTATTATTAGTTTTATATTGCTGCACATTTCTTGCTCGGAACGTCCGATGAATGTTAATTTGTATGGATATATTGGCTACAACGATTTAAAATAAAATGAAAGTTTTAAGCGATCATACTGAAATAGTGAGCTGTTTCTTGGATGGGTTTTCTTACGTTGATTGGATCGCTAAGGCAAGAATGGGACGGTCGTTGTAAGTTAAGAGCTAGCTGTCATTTACTCATTTTTCCTTTGAGCTAATGAATCTCATAAATTGACCATTAGAAATGTGCATGAGTGGGAGAATTTCGATTCATCATAATTTGAACCAGATCAATGATTTTGTATACATGAAAGCGAAGAAATCTGTGAAATTGTATCCAGGGAATTAATAGATGAGCTTATTCAATTTTTTTTTATGATAGTCTAAATTCGATATCTAGCTCTAGTTGTCCATTAAAGAATTAGCCTTTAAAAAATAAGGAAATATTAATAATAGTACACCATGCTGGTATTTATTCAAGTTAGTGGATAATAATGAAAAACAAAAATGTTAGAACGTAAAAATTCATCATTAGAACACGATGGATATTCAAGCCTTCAAGTAGTGCTATTCAAATAGACATAGGTGATCACTAGGTAACCTCCATCATAAAATTATGGAATTCCTTTTGATTACTTCTAATGATAATGCGAAGGAAATGATGAAATGATCATATCACCTCTAATATAGTTTAGCTCAATCAATAAATGGTTATACATCTTAAAGTTGAAGATGACATTGTGACACATATACACCAAATTGAGAAAACACTCCAATGTGTATAAATAATACATATGGAAGTACGTGATGATAAATGTTATACTTTTATTTTTGATAAATAATATGTAATGTTCAAGAATGTCAAGAATACATTTTTCTAGAGTGTCTTTTTTTAATTCGATGTATCCAAAAATACTAATTCATTATTTAATTAGAATAAGAAGAGGCATATGAGTAGGTAAATATAACATACCAACGGTCCAACTTAATTTTTTATTAAGATGTTTGACTTAATTATACTAGGGCACACAAATTTGTAATTCATTTGAATTAGGAAATATTTTTTAAAATAACAATCATGTGAATGATGTGCGGGCATATGTGAAAGTTATGATATTGTATGGAGATGACATTTTCTTATGAGAATATATTGATGTATGGTAATTATTAACACAAACTAACAAGAGTAAAAAATAGGACTTTATTTTCTCCATCTATTTTTTGTCTAATTTTTCATTTGATTATACACCCTTGAATTATAGAATGTGCATATGGATTGAACATGATATTAATAAATGACCTCATGTTTTGATCCTACATTATGAACGTCTTGAATATGATCCTAAAAACTACAAAACATTATCTCAAAATTCAAGGATGTAAGAATCAAGCCCAAGACAATAACATAGAAAATATTTCCATTGAACACAATGAGAAAAACTAGATAGATGATGTTGAAACTTGTTGTCCTAAGCTTTGCACGTATACTTTTAAATAATAGTTTATAAATTTTTTGCAATTATAGATTTGTATTTCATTCACTTTTAAGTTGATTACCACTCCTTTGTGTGTTATGGTCATTTTGAATATGATTTCCCTCTTGATAGAAAAATAAACTTTAAAGCTTTTCATATATTTACCTAGCCACATTTGGACTATTTGTAGGCATCTAAGTTATTGTCTTATTTGGTTCAATGAGCACCCCTTTTCTAGGCATGTTGAAGCAGTTTGATTTTTTATAAGAAATAAATAAATTTAATTAAATAAAAAAGATAATAGTACCAAATCATCTTTATATTTGGAGAAAAGTGAGAAACAACCAATCTTTGCAAATGAATGCATATTTGGTTGTTAATGATATATCTTATATTTTGGAAAATGTTTTATCCTCAAATTTATGAGATTTTAAACTTGTATACCTACAATGAAAGAAAATTAAAAGGTTGGGGATGTGAGATGAAATCACTACGATGATGAACAAACTAGGAAGATGACGCCCATGTTCTTTCCATTTTTCACTACATTGGAAGGAAAGTTGATCCACTATGATAAATGAAGCTTATGCATTGAATGGATGCACAAATTCCTTTGCTTGAGCTAAATATGATTATGCAAAATGGAAATTATTAATAGGAATACAAGAACTAAAGAAAGAGTGGAAGGAAAGAGGAAATAATATGTATGTAGACAAACAGAAGATTGTAAACCCAATTTTGATACTAGTTGTTTGAGTGAACCCTAGATGACAAAAGACACTCATGTTGTACTAAAACTACAGCATTAAGGTCTTATCTACTTAATAAAGCAACAAATAATATATAAAACACCTAGATACAAACAACAACTTATTGATTCTTTGTATGATTCGATATAATAATGGTGTTGTTGTCATATTTGTCAATTATATTAATTATAATACTCTTCGTCTACCAGTTTATGTTTTTTATAGAAATTGAAATATTCACGATGAAAATTAAATCTATGTTTTGTATTGTTCCAAAATTACAACACCAATTTGTCAATGATTCGTTGCTTTCAATACTTGGATTCTTATATTTCTTACATTTACAATCTAGAAACTAACAACATGACTTTTATATGGCACATTTGATCAAATATAATATACAATATCCTCAATATACGACTTTAGTTTTGCCTCTATTCTGAACTTCATAGTTGAAAATCAATTTAGATTGTCTTTTAAATTCTTTTATGAGTTTGTAAAGCTATTTATACAATTGTTCAATTTGTACAACATATCTATTTATGAACCCACTCATATGTGAATCATAATCAAATTTTTGAATACATGCTCTAGGAAACGTTCTTAAAAATTTATAAAATATTTAGTCTAAAATATTTTTAAAAAGTTGATAATTTTCTAAATATATATCTATATAATAATTATAAATTTTTTATTTTTTTATTAATTATATCATCAAATTAATGCACAATATTGACAAAAGCCTAATGTAATACAATTTATTATTTGTGATGTGAGCATTATATAAATATTAATTGTGGTCAACATATTAGTTGTACAAAGATTGGTTATGATAAAATATAATACTGGTGAGTGGAATTGGACAAATAGCTAGGAAAATAAATGGAAAATGAAGGGTACTCTATGACTAAGTGTGGTCATGTATTCTCAATGAGGAAATTAAAGGAGTTGGTAATTAAAGACATGTACGAAGAAGCACTCTCAAAATGTTTATAAAATATTTGGTCTAAAACATTAAAAAAGAATTGATAATTTTGTAATTATGTAATTATGTATCTAGATAACAAGATATATTAATTGTTATGTGACTAATTAGTCACTATAACATTGACAAAAATCTAACAAATACGATATCTTATTTGTAATGTAAACCTTACATGAACATTAATGGTGGTCAACATCTGAGCCATACAAAGGTTGGTAATGATCATTAATATTAGTGAGTGAGATTGGACAAATAGCTTAAAAAATGAAGGTGGTGGGTATTGATAATTAATAGTGTGATGTGGGATTGTACAAATAACTAGAAAAATAAATTAAACAAAAAGTGGTAGTCGTGCATAGAATATGTAAATAAATATCTTAAAGACATCTACCAAGGCTTAAGCACTCTCAAAATATGTATAAAATATTTGGTCTAAAACATATTAAAAGAAATAATAATTTTGTAATTATGTATCTAGACAACAATCATATAAATTGTTATTTGACTAATTAAATACTATAACATTAACAAAAATCTAACTAAATACGACTTCTTATTTGTAATGTAAATCTTACATTAATGGTGGTGAACATCTTTGCCATACAAAGGTTGGTAGATCATGATCATTAATACTAGTGAATATGAGATTGGACAAATAGCTTAAAAAACAAAAGTGGTAGGTAATGATAATTACTAGAAAAATAAATTAAACATAAGGTAGTAGGTGTGCATAGAATATAAATCAAATAAATTCAATTTCCTTCTTGATAAACTGAAAAAACACAATTTTCTTATCATATTTCTCTGAAAATTGTGAACTCCGAAATATGGGATCCGAAGAGGACGGAAAAACAGTTTCAGAATCACAAACTGTAGGACTGAGAGAGATCTTCCGGCGATTCGACGGTGACTCAGACGGCAGCCTAAATATGCCGGAGCTCGGCGCGCTGCTGAGGCCAAGTGGGGAACAGCTGGGCTCGCTGATTGCCAACGGCAACGGTCTCATCGAATTTGTTGAACTAGTGAGCGTCATAGCGGCTGACATGACGAACAGCATGGAGATCTCATTGAGGGAAATGACGGAATTGATAACGAAAGCAGACACCGACAGAGATGAGAAAATTAGCTTTTCGGAGTTTGCAGCGACCGTTACGTCGGAGTCCGCAAATGTGGTCGAGTTTTCTGAGGATGACAACGGCTATATAACGGTAGTCGAGCTGGCGCATTCCATGGCTGTGTTACTGGCTCCGCACTCTCCTTGAGGAAATTAACAGAGTTGAAAGAAAGAGAGATTGGTTCTTTTACGGTTTATGATATATGGCAATTTGTGTATAAGTCTTTAGAGTAATGTATGACTATTCTGTACTACGAACAAGACCTGTATAATTTAATAGTAAATTAGCAAAATTAGATCTTTTTATTTAAGGTTTAATTGTCAATAATTAGGTAGTTTCCATTTCATGTGGTGGCTACGAATTAAGTAGCCTCCAATTTAGTATTTGGTCATGGTGGATTCATGATATGGAGTTGTGTGATTTCTATGTAATAGAACTCATGTACAGCTTAGTTATAATATTAAATAATGTTAATGGATGTAAATAATTTTAGTTATTATAAAATGGTTGGTGTATTTAAAATTATTATTATTATTATATAAAGTAATTTAAAAGTAATAATTATATAAAAGGTAAGAAATAAGATCTTTTATATAATAATATTGTTATGTTGGGTGATAATTGGGATATATTGAAGATTTTACATATTGTGGTGTTGGAGAGTAAAAATTTGATCTTAGGACATAACATATGTATTTCTTTTACATGGATCTGTTTATATATGGTTGAATACCTCTTCTAAAACTAAAGATAAGATTCTATAAGGCATCTGATAAATGATTTTTATTCTTGCATTTCCTTGTGAAATTAAGGTTACATTAAATATTTTTTAGATATATTACCATAGAAATATTTTGTACAATTGTGTGTTAGTTTGACCTATCACAACTAGTAATAAGGTCCACACAAGAGCTTATATTTGAGATTTATCCAAGTTAATCTGAAAACCCATGATAATTAACTTTTCACTTTCGATAATTAACTATTAGAATATGCTCTTTAAAAATGTTTGTCTTTTGTCTCCCTAGGAAATTGTTTGAGAGTTCATTAACTCGCTAAGTGAACGGTTTCTTCTAGGTAAAATGCATTTGGCAAGTTGAATTAATGACAATGGTTGACATCCAAGACAACATACAACAATAGACAACTTTGCAATTATTTTTCTCTTTAAGAATTAAAGTGTTTTCTAAATATTTTTGTTATCCCTCTATTCCTTTATGAAATCAAGATTTGTGTTGAATGTTTTTAGATACAATGCCATAAAAATATGTTGCACAAGTTTGTGTTAATTTGGCCCTTCACAACTAGTAGAAAAAGGACATGAAAGCTTAACTTTGAATTTTGGATCAACTTTCATGCATTGTGGAATCAAACCAAATCAAAACTACCCCAGTCAAAAACAAAACATGGGGTTAAAATGGTAATCTCATGCTAGGCAACAAATATATGGAAGTAAGGTGTGAATAAGGGTACAAAAATGATGAGAAAATGAAAAATATGTAAGAAAATGGTGTGCAAGTAAAGTGAAATAGATTGGGATGGAACATGGGAGAAGCTTAACACAAGAATATTCTTAACATAATAATATTCCACTTTTTGACCTATTTTTGTATTTGAGAAATTCCTCCAAGACAAACATCAAATTAAATATGAAAAGAAATAAGTATACACTTTATATATTAACAACTATTAAATAATTTGTTATGGACTCTAAGCTCACTTTGCAACTTCTGAGTTTTCCTGCCTATTTTTTTCAAATTGCTTTTGGCCATGGCGGAAAGTCCTAGGGAGGACTTTGTCTCCCCACAGTCTGACCCCCTTTCTATGGATAAGATTCTCTCTATAGAGGCTCATGGGGAACCTATTATTTCCTCATTAGGGGCACGATCTTCTAACATTACTCTGGAGATTACTATCAACTCCAATGGTGTTGGAGCTTCCTCCTTCGAGATCAATCATGATTCTATTGCCAATGGGCCCCCAAGACATATTGGAAAGGTGCCCTTTTTGGAATGCATGATAATGATATCAACTCCCTAGACTCCTTACTTCCTAAGGTTTCTTATTCAAATGCAGGAACTAAGATTTTTCTTCTAGATGATGTGATGGATAAGATCATAGATTAACGATGCATTTTTCTCTGGCTGGACATTTTTGTTCCTTCAAACCCACCATTGATATGGTCTTAAAGTGGGCTAGTGATAGATGGAAGCTCAAGGGTAGTGTCACCATTTCTTCTATGATGAGGGGCCTTTTCCTCTTTAGGTTTACCTCAGAGGAGGATCTCTTTTTTTCTTTCTAGTGTCTAGGATTATGGTAAACATTCTCTTTCCTTGGCCAAGTGAAAACCTAGTTTTGACCCCTCCGTGAAGTTAAACAGAATGGTCCCAAATTGGTTCCATCTTCCTGGCCTCCCCCTTGAGTTCTAGAACGACCACATCTTTCATTGGATTGGAGAATATTTTGGTCAATATATGACTATGAATACCATCACTCTCACTAAGATGATGCTAGTTTCCTCTTTCTTTTGTGTGAGTGTTTCTATCAATAAAGCTCTCCCCAAATTTCATTTCCCTAAAGTCTAAATGGGGAAAATGGACTCAAGAGTTAGTCTATGAGAATGCTTCCCTCTACTGCCAGAGGTGTACTAAGAATGGCCACACTATTGGTGACTGTAAAGCTCCTACTCCTAAAGTTGAAGGAGAAATGCTCCTCCTTGATGGATGTGGGTAAAAATCAGGAGGCTTCTAAGGAAAGTGAAAAACCTGGACCACTGATGGGTTTGAATATTACCCCTTCATCAAGGATGTGTCTCGTTTACTAAAATCCTTAGGCCCTATTTTGGAAGTAAGAAGGACTTTAAACATGAAGTTTGTTCCCCAACTTCTCTTGAGGATGGGGAAATTCCTCCTCTCCTTCATGAAAATGACCCTTCTCCAATTTCTATCAACCCCATTTCATTAGTGGGTGTCAAGGATTGGTTTTTCCCTTCCCCTACTATTGTTCCTAACAACTCTACCTAGGATAATTTTGTTGTAGTTGTTATTGAGGTCTCTCAAAGTTGTGATCCTCCCTGTGGTGCCTCTCCCTTGGTAGAAAATCTCTCCTAGAATTGGTGCAAGAAAAATAGTGATCGAGGCTATGGTTGTTGAAGTCACTAAATCAGTTGTTTCCGCCTCTAATGGAAAAGTTACCCCACCCCCCTCGCACTAGTACATTTGACCTTATTTTTCTACCAAAATTTTTGACCATCGAATAAAAAGGTTTAGGTTGGTTGGATTATAGAAGGAAAACTTTCATTTTTTTTAACCATGCCCGTGTTGGTCGAAATTTCAACCAATACCGTGTAGGTCAAAATTTCAAGAAACTCGAGCATAACTTTTAAAAAAAGATTTCATTTCTCATTTCATTATTACTCGGCACGACAAATTTTTTCAAGGGTTGCACCACGCGAAACCTCATTGATTAATTGAATATTCTTAATATTTAATTAATTAGATTTAATTTGGTCACTTAATTATTTAATTAAATTTAATTCCATTATTCCTAATTATGATATTTAATTTTGACAATAAATCCACAATCTTACAAATAATTGATTAAATATTTTATTTAATTAATTAAAACATTTTTGTCAATTTTTAATATTGTAATTTTGAATAAAAGTTTGATTAAATGATTGATTAACCCATAAATCAATTGTTTTATTTTTCAAAATCAGTTAAGTTGAGAATAAATCACTTTATTTATTTATTAATTCATAATTATCCATGTGCACAATCAAAGAGCAGTTAAACTCCAAATCAGAAAATCAATGCAAGTTATTGACTTTTTGGAACTCAACATCATTTTTGAGTTTTAAAGTTGATCTAAACTTCTAATTTGAGTTGAAAAGTTGTTTTTGCATGATTTGCATGTTTTTGTGAGTTAATTATCCTTTATTTAAAAATAACTCAAAAATCAACCTGAGTTATTTGAGTGATTTATGGCTTTCTTTCATGCACCTCTAAAGCCCTAGATTTCTATAAATTAAGGCTTCAGCTCATCTCAAATCATCTTATAATCTTGCATACTTACGCTGAAGAATTGCTATTTGGAGAATCGGAGCTTCTTTGCGAATCAACCACATTTTGTGAGATCACTTTTGTTTTCATTTTATTGTTAGATCATAAGTGCATATCAATTTCATATAGATCAATTTCATATCAGTTTATCATATCATTGCATAGAAAATAAAAAAAATATAGATTAATTGCATTCATATTTCATATCACTTTTGCATTCAAATCCTTCATTTAGGTGTCGTCAAGGTCACTGATCTCGATTACAATCTGAGAACATCAATCTCGCACCTATTAGAAGGTAGTAAATCGCTTGGTTAGATTAGATTTCAATTTTGCATGATTTTGATTATAGCTAACCTCTAATGTTTTACTGAAGTGTTGTGTCTATAGATCAGGTACAATTTTCACACACACATTTATGGCGCCCATCATGGGGCCCTGAAACGGGCTTCCCTTCATTTATATCAATCTTCTATCATTTCTCTATCAGAACTCCCTTGCTGCTGCCTGTTCTGGTGGTATTCTCAATAGGACGTTAAATTTTTGGCACTTTTTCTATCAAAGTTGTCCGTACAGCGCGATTTTTAATTTTGGTCCGTACAGTTGTCGTACAAGTTTTTCAGATTATCATTTCATCTAACACCCAATGTCGTACAAGTTTTCAGACTATCGTTTCATCGGACACCCAGTGTCGTACGAGTTTTTCAGACTGTCATTTCATCGGACACCCAGTGTCGTACGAGTTTTTCAAACTATCATTTCATCGGACACCCAGTGTCATACAAGTTTTTCAGACTATCATTTCATCAAACACCCAGTGTCGTATGAGTTTCTGGACTGTCGTCTGGAAGCATACCCACTGTCGTACGAGTTTCAGTACCAGATTTCAATTGTCATTTCATTTTTCAGGGTAGTTTGTCATATTTGGTTTTCAGATTTTGACTAACAGCTAATCTTAACAATTGAAATTCTTTGTTTTTTATTGACTCCTGCGGGTTTTGATTGGAAAAAGTGCAAGAATTGCTAAAAATAGGTAAAAATCTACTAAGCGTGTCGCGAGGATTCCAGGTATTCTCCTTAATCTGATAACATTTCAATTTGGATCCTAAAATGATTCTCTCATATGTTTGGCTTGAGTGTTTTCTTTGCATGCTTTTCTTCAAATTTGCATAATTGAATACTAGGTTCTAACACCTTAAGTATTGATAAGCAGTCTTAGATACTTGTGATTGATCTAGATTGCTATCTTGGGTTATTGGACTCGCTAAATCCATCGGCCCCTCATTCCGCCCCATGGTTGCAATCTCAGCACCATAAAGGGGAGGGGTTTACAGGAGAGAAGCGTTAATTGTTCCACCAGGCAACCCTTTTGTGCCTTTTAGAACTCACTTGTTTTCTAAGTTGTGGACTCATTTTTAGCTTGTGTGAGGGGTTAATTGTTCCACCTTGTGGACTCACCTCATATTCACTTTAAGCGTTAAGTGTTCCTCTTTCTGCTTTTGAGTACTTTCGGTAGATTTTCTTTCAGAAATATATATGTGAAAACATAGTAATTAGGCCCTATGAACACTATTTGTGGTTCTTGAGAGATTGGATTCCCAGTGAAATCCTTCTTGATGATGAAATCCTTGTAGGTAGGGAGGATACATAGTGCATCTCATGTTCTATGGGGTCCGTGCATCTTCCCTTATTGATTGATACATTCTCTCTCTGGAGGGGTTGATAGATCACGTGGGTTTGATATCATAGACCTTGGTGAGATAATCTTCATCTTAGCGTCTCAAATTTATCTGCTTGCTTTGTCTGGGTTAAAAGTGAAAAGGGGTCAAACCCTTGGATCTAGAGCCAAGTCCCCTTGTGGTATACTACTGTGAGTCACCTTTAGAGAGGGTTAACCGTAGCGGACACTCCCTTCACAAGGCAAACTACGTTGACAAAACCTCAAGTGATAATAGCCATTTTCACCGTGGTAGTGACAGCTGCTATATAAATGTCCTTGTGGAAGAAATCTCCATAGGTGTGGTTCATTGTTGGGTTGTCAGATCTCCCTAGCAGCTCCTGAAGATTAAGTTCTCAAACTGTGTCAAAACCCTAGTGCGTTGGGATTGGAGTTCACCCCTTTGGATCATAAAAGTTGCAGAGTCAAACCATTACTAAAAACCCTAGCGAGGCCAAATTTTCATTTTCTAGGGTATATGTGCATTATTTCAAAACATTTTTGGAACATACACAATTAGCGCTTATGAGGATTAGAACGAATAAGTCACTTGATTGTTCATGCACAAGGTTGCTTTTGCCCTTGTTCATTGTTTTCAGACATGCTTGAAATCACTTGCTTGCTATTTTGTGTACTTGTTTATCTATCTGGTTACTAAAAATGAACAAATCTGTTACAATTCTCAAATCTAGACATTAAAATTTGCAAACAATCCGAATCTGAAAACTCAAAATTTGCAAAATCTGAAGTAAAATTCTTTTCTGGAGTCAAAAGTCATCTCAGGAGGTCAAAAAGTCATACGAGTTTTGCAACTGTCATTTTGTGGCATACCCACTGTCGTACGAGTCTGCAAAGTGTCGTTTGGGAAAATTTTGAAAATTTGTCAAGAAATTGTTAAAATTGCCAGATACTTAGCTTTTTCAGCCTAATTCCAGAACCTGTCAGACAAATCACTATGTCAGGAACAGAGCAGTAGCTATTGAGAATCAGTACACATGTCTCAAAGAATCAATACACATAAGGAAGAAATTCTAATCACCGCTATGATGAAACAGATGCATGCTATGCAAGTTAAACTTAACAATCTTAAGAATGAGAAGGAACCCAAGGAGTTCTCCATGGAAACTCTATGCCCTTTTCCATTTGATAAAGACTTGTACATGTCACCATGCCCCCGGATAGAATTTGAGCAATGTGATAATCCTTATGATACCTCTTCCATGGAGAGTGACACATCCATCTTTGGAGACTATGATGACTATGATGATGGACAATATAATGATACCTATGACACCTCTATTCCTAAGAGTCCTCCTCGTCGTGTGTTCCTACTTACTGGAAATGGGATGTCACATTGGATAGATCGTGATGGTGATCCATATGATTTTGATTTTGAAAAATACTTTGATGATTTTTGTGAACAATACCTTGATTATGATCCATCTACTACTGTTGAGGACTATAAAATGCATCGTGCTAGCTTGAAGCATCAATACTACAAGGATCTCTCCTCTAAGAACTCTCATGCTAAAAATAAAGATTACACTCTCAAGAAAGATCATGTTAATGTTGAACCTTTGTCTTGTGATGGTTCCCTTCCATCCCCTACTTCCTCCGATGCCCATACATTTCCTAAAGCTTCCAAGCCTATCAAATCTTTCAAAATTCCTTCATCCACCAAAAGCCTTGATACTTTTCATATGGTTCCCTATAGTTATCCTCCAAGGCTACCTCTTAAAGAAACTCAAGCTAACCTTCACTTGGCTGAAAATGCTTTCAATAATGCTAAACCCAAAGAGCCTAAGCCTTCATATGCTATAATTCCTACTTCAGCTAGTCCTCCGCCATCTCTTCCAAAGTCTTCCATACAATTCCAACATGCTTCCTTGTCCTTAGAAGTGGCTCCATGTCAAGAGGACTCTAGAAATGATAAAGAAAAGACATAAAGAAATATCAAGATCAAGAACCTTCCATGTCATCCACTCCTTTTCATGATGTCTCTTATCCATTTCATGGTTCTTTTGATCCTGCATCCCCTTTTCCATTCATTCCACCATGTCTTAAGCCTTCTCCTAAGCAAGATCAAGCTACTACTTACACCGTTGAGCTTATTGACAATCAAAATAACCTTACTACACTTGTGCTTTCCAAAGATGATACTTCCATTAAGATTGGTAAAAATGGTGTTGTTACTTCCAATGTTAAGCCTATTGAAAATCAAGAGAAAAATTGTACACTTGTGCTATCCAAAGATCCTGGTCAAGATCAAAGTATTCCATCTTCTTATTCTACCACTCCATGTTCACTTCCACTTTCTACTCTTCCTAAGTCTTTGAAAGCTTTGAAAAATCCTATCAAAGAAGGTTCTCATATTCAAGATGTCCATGATCCTATTGAAAATCCTAATGCTCACTCTAAAGATGCTAATGTCCTTGGTTGTCACATAGATGATGATGAACTTATTGATTATCCTTTTGCATTTTCCACGTCCATCCTTGGGCCTCTTCCACCACTACTAAGAGCTTCACGTCTACCTTCCATCTTGGGTCCTTATGTCCCTTCACTTTCCCCTCCTAACTCTCCTAATTTTCCATCCATCTTGGGTCCTTACATCCCTCCATCTCTCATCTTTCCTCAAGATCAACATAGATGCATACCCTTGAATCCTTTTCATCCATCCACCCATATAAACTAGTCATATCCTCCCTCCTCCACAAGTCCCAAGTCCTTTGAAAGTAACTTGAATGTTCAATACAAGAAAAAGAAGCAATACAAGAATCTATCAAAAAAAGAAGATCACCATGTCTCCTCTAATAGACATGGAAATATAAAGTCAAAAGAGATATCTAAGAAAAAAACTACAAGACAAGTATGGGTTCCAAAATCCATCATTGAAGATATTCTCTCTAGATCATCAAAAGGAAATAAAAAGCCTATGGCTATATGGATTCCAAAGTCTCTCTTGAAAGAGTCTGGTGTTGAGCAAAAAGTGAAATTGACATTCAAGCTTCCAAAGGCTTCCACTTCATTTCCCTCCAAAAATATTCTTCCATTCCATGCGCCTAAACCACAACCTCTACTATCCATTCGCCATATTCCTTCACGTATTCCTTCATTCACATTTCGTCCATCCTCTCACCACCCTGTAAGGTGTGTGTTGACGTTGATCTTGCCTTCCTTTCCATCTACCCTTTCACAGTCCTTCCATTCATTATCCTTCTACCTCCTATCCTTTTTCCTCACTTGCCTATTCCTCCTATCTTCCAACCTCACTCGCTTTACATAAAACCTTATCCTTCATTTTCTCTTCCATCTTCCTTTCCCTATCAGCATCTTTGAGCATATCATTTTGAATCCTTGGCATATCATGGTTTATCCTTTCAAGGATCATTATCTAAAGAGCTTGCCTTCTTTTAAAAATAAAAAAAATTAAAAAAAAAAATTTTTGAAAATGTGCCTTGGTGAAACCCTGGAAACAGGTGCCTTGGTAGCAAAAGTAAAGAGAAATAAATTCATCCTATGGTGAAAACCACTCCCTTGTGGTGCCTTGGATAAGTACCATGATGAAAACCTTGCAATCAAGCATCATGCGTAGTTCTTCTACATATTTCATCCATTCCATCTTCTCTCTTTGATCTTGACAAGGTTGACCTATACATGAACATTTGGCTATTTTGTGAGCTATCTTACGATGATCTTGCTTTCATTCCCTTCTTGTTTAGCCTTCATGTCCATCTTCCTCCATTCATTTTTGCCTATCACTATCCTTTTCCCCTTTGGTCTTGATCTAATAAAAGAAAAGAGAAAGAGTAAAACATGATTCTTTGAAACCTCTTGACATGTCTACTCCTTTGGACTACATCCTGTCCTTCTTTGGCATTACGCTTTTGTGACTTATCCTATGCTGGCCTTTCATTGCTTGTCCAAATGCGCTTTACATGACAACTTTTCCCTAGCTTGGGTATTATTGAGGAGTTTTCCCTTGAGGATTTCTTCCCTTCATTCTCCTTCATTCTCTTTTCTTCCATCTCTTCGACTAGCTTGCTAATCCCTCTTGTTCTCCACCTTGCTAGACATTGGGACTGCATGATATGATCTTGCTTGGGAGTTTGCAATGGAAAAATATGCTATCAAGTATACCAAGTATCAGAACAAGTATCAGAACTAGTATCAGAACTAGTATCAGAACAAGTATCAGAACGCCTACTAGGGCTACACCTTTTTCTTTAGTCTATGGGTCTGAAGCAGTACTACCTATTGAGGTTGAAATCCCATCACTAAGAATCAGAATGCATGGTCTAGTAACTGATGATGACTACAGAGTGTCTAGGTTGCAAGAACTTGAACTACTAGATGAGTGCAGAAAAGTAGCGTATGATCATCTCAGAGTATATCAGAAGAGAATGTCTAGAGGCTACAACAAGAAAGTCAGACACAGAGAATTTCAGGTTGGTGATCTAGTCTTGAGAGAAAATCCTAAAAATCAATCCCATCGAGAACGCAAGGGGAAGTTTGAACCCAATTGGTTGGATCCCTTTGTAATCACTGCTACTTTTGGCTCTGGTGCCTATCAACTCTCAATGACTAAAGGAGAATAGCCCTAGAACCAACCAACGTTCTCCATCTAAAGAAATTCTATGACTAAGGCATTCAGTCTATGGTAAAATGTCTTGAAAAAATCTTTAAAATTGGAAAATGTCCTGAAAAAATGAACATCTTGGTGAAAACCTAGCAATAGGCGCCTTGATGATTCACAAAAAATTCAAAAAATATCAAAAGTACAAAAAAATTGAAAAAATAAAAAATACAAAAAAAATGGGAAAAAAAAAAGTGCCTTGGTGAAAACCTGGAAACAGGCGCCTTGGTAGCAAAAATAGAATCTCTGCCAAGATGGTGAAAACTTGGCAAATGGGTGCCACTTGTTTCAAAATGCTCCATCTATCAGCACAATCTTGGTCTTTCCCAACTTTCAATCTTGCTTTCGTTGGTACATATCTCTCAGTTTGTTTTCAATAAGTCAGTTTGTACACCAATCAGCTCAAGCGTCTATATCGTATCAATGTTCAAACTTGGGGGCAATCAATGTCATATCCTATGGTCTCCAGTGTATCTTAGATGTATCATATCCAGTCAGAGTCCTTTGAAGCTTCATTTGAGTCAGTCAATCTATCTTGTCTCCAAAAAGGATTTTGCATCTACAACAACGCAATCAAACACAAACTACAAACAATCTATGCTTTTTACATGCTCTTATCTCCTTGTATGCTTACTAATTCACATTGAGATTTTTGCATAATATGTCCTTTCGAGCTCTTCGATGATGTCCTTTACAGGATTTAGAGAGTGATGAGTGGGGGCATAATCTTTTCTTTGTCTTCTGCTTGTATGTGAAAATCTAACAACTTTGGAAATTCTGGATTGAAATGGTGTCCGACTGTAAGAGCCTCTATCTCGAATTGGATGGCCATGCGTACCTCGACCATTGATACTTGAAAAATTCAAGGAAGTTTGATCTAACTATTGTCTTTTTTTGAGTGAGTTCTTTCTCCTATTGTGAATGTGATCTTACCTAAGGATGTGAATGATAAAGGGTCACTATGGGTAATTCACACTGGGTTTAGAATGATCTCTTGACTGTTTGACATGTTTGAACGCAAGGCATATTTAGGTCATCATGACGTTTATGTTTTGATGCTTATACAAATTGCTATATCAAAATGGACATGATATTCAGGTCATCTTGGCATTTATGCCTTGGTGCTTATATCAAATCCGACATTCCAAAAACAAAATCAATATTCATATATCCATGGTTGTCATAATCAGTGGGTGTTGTATTGATTCTTGCGCATACAAATTGATATTCATATGTCTATGGTTTCATAACTAGTGGGCATTGTATTGATTTATCCAATTACCTAAAAGTTCAATGATGATAATATATCGACACATGATCAATGACTAGGTCCTAGGTCTTAGGTTGCATTTCATATTGCATGTTTCTTTGTATTTTGCATGTTTGCATGATCTCACAATAGCTCAATGAACTTCAAAGTTTAAACAATTCTCCACTTGTCTCTTCAAATCTAACAAGAGCTAAATCTTACACGAAGGTCCATCTGACGAAATAACAAGTAGAATCCTTTTTCGAGATCAAAATCAAAATCTGAGATTGTTTATATTATTAACTACTTGCATAATCAACCTTCAATCATAGTAGAAATCCATTTTTCAACTTAACTGATTATCTTCCATCAAAGTATCAAAATTTCAACCATGGTCAACTCATGGTCAAACCTAGTCAAACCTAGTTGTCTGGACCTCTAAACGATGCAGAATGCGTTCCCAGACGAGTTTAACCACTTCTCAAATCAATTAACATGCTTTTGAACTATCAACACTGACTTTTCTTGTCAAATTTCAATTTTAATCCCGAAGGGAGCATGGTATTGCATATCATTCAAAGTCTGTAATCTAAAGCTGAAATCATATCTTTCCTTAGTAATCAAGACAACAACCATATCTAATTGCTGATTCATCAAAAAGTCCTCATCGCTTGGGGAAAATCAAATCTATTATCACTTGGGGCATATCAGATTCATCATCGATCCATATCAATCTAGTATTCTCTTAATCTTGTAAACTGTATCAGCCTTTCACAACCATCAGTTCATTAGTGTTATTTCCTTGGTTCTTCGGTAACTGAAGGGTTCAGATGTGATACTTACGTGGTTCTTCTAAGACAATCGAGTCTGGAATCGGTCACTCACTTCTTCGCAATTCTAAGGTTCGGAATCAGGTGTTTTGACACTTTTTCGCAATCACCAGTTCATCGTTGCTATAGTGAACATTACCTTTGGTCATTCAGGACCTAACATCATCATATCTTTCAATCAGTTTCTATCTTGGAATCAATTTATCAATTTCAATCAATTTCTGTCTCATATCAATTATCAATTTCAAATCAGTTTCATATCTTTATCAAACACAGACTGTCTTTGAACCACTGCGCTTCGCACAATAATTCAAAGAGGGGCAAAATATAATACCCCAAAAATGGGCTATAAGTTCATTAACCTCCTATATCGACATATCGAATGAAATCAACATCGAAGTCCTAACCTAAAGCACATTTGAACATCATCAAATCCTAATTGATTATCCTAAATTCTGCATCGGGGAAAATTCCTAGTAATATTCCTAATTATCTTAATTATCTTTAATTTTATAATTATTTGGCTATAAATCATATTTATCCTAAAGTTTGATTAATTGAATATTCTTAATATTTAATTAATTAAATTTAATTTGGCCACTTAATTATTTAATTGAATTTAATTCCATTATTCCTAATTATGATATTTAATTTTGACAATAAATCCACAATCTTACAAATAATTGATTAAATATTTTATTTAATTAATTAAATCATTTTTGTCAATTTTTAATATTGTAATTTTGAATAAAAGTTTGATTAAATGATTGATTAACACATAAATCAATTGTTTTATTTTTTAAAATCAGTTAAGTTGAGAATAAATCACTTTATTTATTTATTAATTCATAATTATCCATGTGCACAATCAAAGAGCAGTTAAACTCCAAATCAGAAAATCAATGCAAGTTATTGACTTTTTGGAACTCAACATCATTTTTGAGTTTTAAAGTTGATCTAAACTTCTAATTTGAGTTGAAAAGTTGTTTTTGCATGATTTGCATGTTTTTGTGAGTTAATTATCCTTTATTTAAAAATAACTCAAAAATCAACCTGAGTTATTTGAGTGATTTATGGCTTTCTTTCATGCACCTCTAAAGCCCTAGATTTCTATAAATTAAGGCTTCAGCTCATCTCAAATCATCTCATAATCTTGAATACTTACGCTGAAGAATTGCTATCTAGAGAATCGGAGCTTCTTTGTGAATCAACCACTTTTTGTGAGATCACTTTTGTTTTCATTTTATTGTTAGATCATAAGTGCATATCAATTTCATATAGATCAATTTCATATCAGTTTATCATATCATTGCATAGAAAATAAAAAAAATATAGATTAATTGCATTCATATTTCATATCACTTTTGCATTCAAATCCTTCATTTAGGTGTCGTCAAGGTCACTGATCTCGATTACAATCTGAGAACATCAATCTCGCACCTATTAGAAGGCAGTAAATCACTTGGTTAGATTAGATTTCAATTTTGCACGATTTTATTACAGCTAACCTCTAATATTTTACTGAAGTGTTGTGTCTACAGATCAGGTACAATTTTCACACACAGAGTTTCTAGATGTAAACTTTAGAACCTTAGGTGATGCAAACTCATCAGCCTTAGGAGTTTCTTCTTCACTTGTCTCAGGGTCATTGAATAATACATCAATACTATCAAACATTTCTTCAATGACTATCTCACTAGTGGAGGATCTGGGTTCTTCTTTAATCATGGGTGAGTAATCATGATATCTTTCTTGAACCATAAACTTTTCATCAATCTTAACATGAGCACTTTCAATGATCTTTTTCAATCTTAAATTGAAACATCTATAAGCTTTACTTTTGGTAGAGTAACCAAGGAAAATACCTTCATCACTTCTTGCATCAAACTTGCCTACTGTTTCATCCCTCTTGATGTAGCACTTCCTTCCAAAGATTTTGAAGTATTATACTATGGGAACATTACCAAACCATAGCTCATATGGTGTTTTGTTAGCACCAGGCCTTAATTGAATTTTATTGATAGTATAGACTATTGTATTCACTACATCTCTCCAATAGGTGTGTGCAAATTTTCCTTTAATCATTTTGGTGTGCACTGTATCAAGGATGATCCTATTCCTTCTCTATGTAATTCCATTCTGCTGAGGGGTTCTAGGTGCACTCAACTGTCTCTTTATGCCATGTTCTTCGCAGTACTCATAGAATCTGTCAGAGGTGAATTCTCCTCCTCTATCCGATCTCAGACATTTTATCTTTAGTCCAGATTCATTCTCAACCTTAGCTTTAAATATCTTGAATTTTTCAAATGCTTATGACTTATCTTTCAAGAAAGAAACCCACATCATTCTAGTATAATCATCAACACACAAAATGAAATACCTTTCACCATAGTATGATCTTGTTTGAGTAGGTCCACATAGGTCTATATGAATCAGATCCAACTTGTTCTTTGCTAAATTGTGCTTGCTCCCGAATGAGTATCTCACATGCTTTCACATCACACATTACCTACATATGGTATCAACTAGTTTTTCTATGCTAGGTAGATCTCTTACTACCTTTACATTTCTTATCTTTACTATGTTATCAAAATTGATATGACATAGTCTTTTATGCCACAACCAACTGTCATCAACTTTGGCAAAAAAACAACTTGCTTCTAAATTGAGTTAGAAAACATTACCTTTAGTCTTTGAGCCTGATGCAATCATAACACCATCCTTGTTGTTAATGATGCATTTGTCATCTTTGAACTCCAACTGATAACCTTTTCCAAGTAACTACCCAACACTAAGAAGGTTATGTTTCAAACCATCTACATAGAGAACATCATCAATACTATTCTTTCCATCCAAGGTGATGGCTCCTCAACCAACTATGGGTTTAGGAGTGTTGTCTCCAAATCTAACCATGGCACCATTGTATTTGTCCAGATGAACAAATCTATATTTATCACCTGTCATGTGATGTGAACAACCACTATCTATAATCCAGTCTATCCTTATATCAGCTTGTGAGATTAATGCTAGTTCTTATTCCTCTTTCTCATCTTCATGATCTGCCTTGTTACTCATTTTCTCTATAATGGAAATGAATCCAATTTCTTCTTTAGCTGATTCATCATCTGAAACTCCTTCTCCAACATAGTAACATTCTTTAGAGTACTTAGGCTTGTAGTCATTTTTGAATTTTCTAGCTCTTGTAGGACACTTAGATGCAAAGTGACCAATCTTATTACATGAAAAGCACTTAAATGGAAATTGACCTTCATATTTTCCTTTTCCTTTCTTTTCTCTTTTAGAAATCATAGAAATGAAATCATCTAGTGTTTTCTCTTCATCATCATCATCAAAATTACCAGAAGTGTTTGTAGATTTCTTACCATGCACTGTTGCTTTGAAGGTTGTCTCACTTTTAGGTTTTGTCTTCAATCTTGAAATCTCAAAAGCTGAGATTTTGCTGATCAAGGTCTCTCTCTTGAAATTTGATGTAAGCTGCATGGTTTCATCAAGGATATTGATCTTGTTTTCATATTTTGGAGTGAGAGTAGTCATCAATTTGTCCATAATATCTTCCTCTGAGATCTCTCCACCATTGTTCTTGATTCTAGCAACTGCTTCATTGATCCTTTGATTGTAAGCTCTAATGTTTTCTTCAGGTAGCATCTCTAATGCATTGAATCTTTTCTTCCATATTTTTCTTCATGCATCCTTTTCTTGTTTGTCTCCTTCAAATATGTCTTCTAGGTATTTCCATATTTTGTGGGTTGTATCTACCTTCTTTATTTTTGAAAACTCACTATCAGAAAAGACGCTAATAAGGGCTTCTTTGGCTATTGCATTCCGATGAAACAACTCTTTTTGTTTTTTAGTAGCATCATCCTAAGCAAGGTCTTCCAAGGTAGGAATCTTGACTACTTTTATAGTTACATCAAAAACTTCAAAAGCAATGCATTGCAAATGAGTCACCATCTTGTTCTTCCAATCAAGATAATTCTCTCCATCAAACTTAGGACTTTCTTTTCTGAAGTATGCCATCTGATCAACCTCAAGATGTTAAACTTTCTCTCTGAGGCACTTGGCTCTGATACCAATTGTTAGAAATAGTCCCAAGAGATAATTGGGGGGGGGTGAATCAGTTATCTACAAGTTTCAATTCTTTATCCAATTAAGTATACTTAAACATAAAGCATAAACACAATGAAAGAACACTTGAACACAATACCAATATTTTGGTTATGGGGAAACCCAAATAGGTAAAAACCCCAATGGGAATTGACACCCACTAATATTTTGTACTAGTGTATTATGATCCTTGTTAGAAGATCTTTAACCCTATTAGGAGTTTCTTTACAATATATTTAGTACAGTAGACCTGGTCAAGGGTCAAACCTTTTTAGGAGTCTTTTACAATAGTCCCTATTAGGGGAGAGGACGCACTATCCGAGAGCACACTGCTCAAAGGGGTGAAGGCTACAACCTTTTGTTTAACAGATACACACTATATCTGGATTTTGGTGAACTGCACTTTGACCTATTGTTTGGATCAGTTTCAATGTATAGCACAAATACTTTACTTAGTCACATCGACCTTCTTCTGATGGTTCAACACTTCACACACTCTGCTCTGCTCTTACTGTCAACCATGAACCACACTCTAGCAATCACAAATGACTACCTATAAATATCTTTCCTCTAAATGATATAATCAATTCAGCCTATTAGAACCACCTTGGAATCACATTAGAGAAACCATAACAAAATCCAATAACCATAAAGTCGGCTCTACTAAGCACGCAACACATTTTGGGACATGTCCAATAACATAATTGTAGACACATGCTACACACTGTCGGCTCTACCAAAACAACTGGATCTTTCTCCTCAAGCTAAATTACTTCATGTGCTCTTAACCAAACATCACTAACTCTTCTCTAAGCTTAAATCCAAGGGTACATACCCAAATGATAGATGCAACTCTAGAACCAATAAAATCTATGTCAGCTCTTCTGAATAAACACAGAAAACTGCTACTGGCAAATAGAGACTGCATAACTTTACTTCTACTAAACATCAGACTTTGCGTCCATGAATGTAACATCACTAATATGTCTTCATCATATATCCAAGTGCGCAGGGCTCCATGATAACTATATGGACAACCATACACATAATACTATCTGTTACTTTGTCAAAAACACTGCTGAAACACAAGCTGCTATATAACTGTGTACTAATAGTTAACCTCTACATCCATGATATCATGCTGATAACATGTCCATGCTACATATACTTAAGGCTTACTGCATAAGTCATCTATGTATGCTACTTACCATATGTTGTCATCAATGACAAACATATAGTGAGTATTGGCCTGCTGGCAAATCTCCAACAGAAGGGCACAAGATGTTTCTGATCTACGATTTCATGCTGAATGGTAGCTTGGATGATCAATTATTTGGGAGAGACTGTAAAGTACCAATGTCATGGTCATAAAGGAAGAATATTGTGCTCATTACGACCAACAGTTTGGATTATTTGCATTATGGCGTTCAACCTACAATTTATCACATAGACATTAAGGCGATGAATATTTTGTTAGATGTCGATTTAAATGCTTATGTCTCTGATTTTGGACTGGCCAGAATGAGTGTCGAAGCGGAGTCTCATCTGACCATGTGAGTTACAGGCACTCATGGTTAGCACTGAGGGTTTCCACTATTATTTTTTGTAAAAGGAAGACTACTTGTAAGGGTTGCCACTGTTATTTGGTGTAAAAGGAGGACTGCCTGTGAGGGTTTCCACTGTTATTTGGTGTAAAAGGAGGACCGCCTATAAGGATTTCCTTACCTTAACCTATGGAATGATCAGGTTTTTTTAAACTTCAAATTTTTCTAGATTTTCCTTTAAGTTATTCAAGATCCAGTTGGCAGGGTGTTTGCACCCGCATGGAAACCATGAGAAAACATATTTTAATTCAAAGAGTCATGGAATTCAAAGAGTGGCCCAAACATATTTGAAGAACAAAACTTCTACACTTTTATGTTGGAGGTTGTTGTCAGTTTATTAGAGTTAGAAATAAACTATGTAATGGTTTACAGACATTAAACAAAGAGTTTTCTCTGCATATTAGGACTACCCTATGGAATAGTGAATACGACATTGAGTCTATATATTTGATTGAATGTGATCTTGGCTAGGTTAGAACCATTATTATGGTTGTGAGTTGCAAGAGAAGGTGATTTCTACAAAGCCCTAGGCTATTGACCCAAAAAGTGAGGGTTTAGTGAATAGATAAGTAGACGAGTGTGTGTGAGCAAACAAAGTTGAAAAATGGTTGTCTCATACCCTTTGGAAAGATTGTTTGTGGTCATGGAGCCCTGTGTTCACCATCTTTAAGGATCTTGACCATATAGATAGGACAACCATAAGCAAGGAATCAGAGACCACATGGACAACTTTCTTTGTTGTTTTGGATAAGACATGTGCCTTGGTTTTGGTGTCAATGTATTAATATAACCAGATTATACCTTTTTTTATATAATTGATGGATTTATCTTTCAATGCTATCCAACCTTACATAGATGTTGATACCATTTTGAATATGTTATTGTAAGTGATGGCACCAAATGAAAGAGGACTCCAAATTTCACATCATGTCATGCCAAGTCGAACCATAGAATTTTAGATGCATCCAAGTTTGAAACTATGATGCTTGGCCATTATTAGTAATATTTTATGTTTTTTTAGTGTTTACTCTCGTGCCCATCAATAAATCTAAAATTTTTAGTTTTGTTCCCCTCGATTAAGCTGATTGTGTCAACACATTACAAGACAAAATGAGAAAGCATTAGTCAATTTTCACCTTGAAGTGTCTAGTTCAATTGTTATTTTTCACTTTTGTGAGGTTGAGAATACTAAATACTAATAGTATTATATGGCCTATTTCTTTAGCCTCAAGGTTATGTATTTTAGTATATTTAGTTTTTATTTTATTTTTATATAGATATAGATATAGATATTTTATCTAAGAATGTGTAGTATTTATCATTCATTTTATTTTATAAAAATAATATTTATTATATAAAAATTCTTTCAAAAACACATTAACAAAGAGAGAATCAGTGTATTATTCAGCAATCAACAATATTGTGGTTATAATATAATTATAATTTCTTACGCCAATTCTATCTAGAGAAATTATGATAGGACAACTCCTTGTAGAATCACAAGTCTACAATATTTTCCAACTATCTTACACATCTTACATAACATTAGATATTTATAAACACATCATAATACATATTTTATATGGCAGCAAGCATAATCTCAAGTGAGAAACCCCTTTTGCATGAGTGCATAATAAATAATACATCAGGATTTATAAAATATTTGAAACAATCTCAACATTCTCTCCCATGTTCTATACCTTGCAAGAGAAAAAGAGAAACACTAATAGCCAATAAATTACTTGCTTAAGATAGAATTGCACATAGCTTCACTACCCTATCAAAACTTTTTTTTATTCACTAGATTTCTCAAATATCTACAAGATTCACACAAATTATTTACCTTCTCCAATATAACTCTCTTGTCCTCCCCTTCATCATGAATAAAATGAAACTAAGCATCAATATATACTCCATTCACATGTGAAAAGATTGATTCATTGTGAATTTGATAGTACTTTGACTATCCTCAAGTTGACACTATTGCAAGTTACACCAGCACTACTATGTCTACAATTGATTTGTAGTATTGATCTACTAAATTTTGTTCGCTATAATTGAGCTATAGTAAAAATTACAATAAAATATTGAATACTTCATATATATTTACCATAAATATTTTAAATATATTGACTATTATCATGTATTTCCTACTAAGATTAGCCATAAAAGTTGCTCAATAAATACGCACTATTTGGATAATGTCTAGTCTAATGCAAAATAGTGTATACAAGGTATCCAAGCACACTAGCATGAGGTACATGAGTTATATGTCCATCTCACTAGATATAGATGGGCATTAATGCTCAATTGAATGATATGTTCCCATAAAAATGTGAACTCCTATTAATCTACAAACTCTCATGTTAAACAACTACAAAATAAAGTCAACATAGTTCCTTTAACACAACCAAAGTTAAAATTATGAATTTTGGCGAGGTCAAGGAAGTAAGTGTGAGATCAAAATCAGTCAAGTCCCTGAATCTAAGTCCAATTTTAAAAGGGAGGGCTTCTAAAGACATGAAAATGACTAAGTCCGGGATGATGAAGTAAAGGTAAATTCTGAAGGGGCAGAATCTACCCTCTTCTTGGGATTTTTATCCCAACCACCCATTCATTTCCACCCAAGTGTAGGACTGCAACAAACAAGGCATGAACGAGGAGACAAACATAAATTTTAATTTCCATTTGGCCTCCTTGTCTAGGTCGGCCAAGGTAAGGATTTGAAAATAATTAAATTTAATAATCTTTATTGGCCTTAAGAAACTCAAGTCGGCCCTCCTGGGTAGTCATGCCTCTTGGCCCACAAATTGCCTATATAAGGAGACTAAGTGACCTTATTTTAATATCATCTCAAAATTAAATTTAGCCCTGCAATTAGCAGTGAATTTCTCCTTATAAGGCAGCAAAATTTCATCCAAATTGGGAAGCAAATTTTACTGAGTTTGAGAAGAGATTTTTTACAAGAGGCATCAAATTGCATCTCAGCATGTAGTGATTATCTTCAAGAGATCAGGCAACGAACTAACTCAGGAGATGGCGGATGAACATGGGGGAGAGATCAAAATTTTGAGAAAGGTGAAATCTGGGCAGATTTGAGTAGATTTATTTTAAAGTCTATGATGAGGAGGATGGTGAGAATCAAATCTAAAACTTGTTTGAACTGAAAAATTACTTATTTCTAGATTTTAGCATAATTTTCACCTCAAAGTTTGCAAAGAAATGAAGACAATTGGCTTCTAACTTGAGACAATCGATGATTTGATCTATTCTTGCTTGATATGATGTAATTTCCTTCATGAAATATTCATATTTCTGACAAGTTGTTTCTTATAATCCCATGAATTAACTAACTTTTTTAATGCTTAATTTTCTCCTTAATGTGTATTGTTTATATTTGTTGTTTAAGGACTACTAGCTTAGACTATTCACGCCATATACATTGTAAATTGGTTCAAATAAAGAGGCAAAGAAAATAGAAGGTTAAGGCGGTAGAAGCTGCATAATTTACACATTGTTTATCAAAGCCATTACAAGCATGTTAAGATTTCACAATTACACTTTTAACATTCTAAGGTGTCCATCAGCATTCTTAATTTGATTGATAGGTTTCATATCTTTTAATACAACTGATAAACAAGGTAAGGGTTTAAAAATTTGTTCACAAATGAACTAGTTCCCACAATGCCCAATTGTTCTTAAGTGACTCAACCCAACCAAGACTTCTTCTAATGCAAAACAATAATAGATTTGATGTCTTTAAGGTGTATAAGGGTATATTAAAGTGGTTTTAAGGTTTCAAGTGTTACCCACACTCCCAATGGCTAAACAGCTTCACACTGTTCCAGAGACCTAATGGCTCTTCCTTGTAGCCCTGCAGAGACCTTCTAGGTCTTTAAACTCTTCACTTTCCCAAAACACTACTAAAACTAAAAACATATTCACATACCATTTTGACCATACCTAAACATACCAAAGACTCATATATTATTATTTTGGAATAACTCACAGTACCCTGACTATACCCCTACAAATGCACCCAAAAGTGGGTAGTTTAACAAAGAAACTCCTATTTTTAGGTAACCCCAAGACCCCAAACTCTAGAAAGTGTTTTCAAATGTCTCAAAACCTCTAAATATAAGAGGAATTTAACCCAAACTATTGGGAACACCAAAATCCCCAAATCACCTCTCCTAAACCCTTGATTCAAGGGTTTCTTCAATCTCAACCCTTCAAGCTCTTCCAAGATCAATTTGTGATTGATTCATCATTAATAAAACAATATAGGACTAATCCAATCATAAAAACACCATGCTATTCAAGCCAAAATCTTGTTGCTATACTTGTGCCATGAATTTCAATGAAAAACTTCAGTTACAGCCAGTGATCACTTCCTCTCATCAAAATTTTGCAACTTCAAGATGATAAAACTATTATACATGTTAGTGAGCTTCATTTCATGTATTCTAGGCCTTTGAGTCCATGGAATGGTTATTGTTTACAAATAAACTTCAAAATAATGAAAAAAAATTAATAGAGCAAGGTTAATCCATTGTGTGTGAGGGTACAGTCATGTTAAATGACTCTCAAAGCCTTCAAAATGTGTGAATTAATAATTAAGGAACACAAAAAAAACCCTAAACTCCCCATGATATATGAAGTGATTATCCTTCTCATGATGTAGTTCATGAAAGCCCTCTCCCCAACATTGATATTAAGAGTAAATTTGAGGCTCATAAGACATAGGGACACTTTGTGACTCATTATTCAGAATGAAGTTCTTATCCTTCTCATGATGTGGTTCATGAAAGCCCTCTCCCCCAACATTGATATTAAGAGTAAATTTGGGGCACATAAGACATAGGGATATTTTGTGACTCATTATTCAGATTTGAACACTAACACGGAGGACAAGGAAGATGAGGAGGAGAAGGATGCCTTTATGGAAATGTTTTCTCACCCCATCATTTGATAAAATTAAGAGAATGAAGAATAAATTTACTAAAGGGTGGGAGTTTGACCAAGTATAGGGAGATTTGTTTCAATTCTGATGAAATGGCCAAGGCGATTACAAAGATAAGGAATGATTTGACCAAAGAAATAAGAGATAAGGAATTATTTGATTGTTTTGGATGTAGAAACACTTATTTGAATTCCATTTATCTTTCCACTCTTTCACTTCACTATTTTTATTGTATTTAAGTCTAGTGCCTTGGTTGATATTCTGGAGACAGAGACTGGCAAGGTATAGTCAGTTTAATAGTAGTTTGACATAAAATATATCAAGGCTACTTAGTTTATCTTAGGGATGGAGATAATTTAATTTTAACTTTGGTTGTGTTAAAGGAACTATGTTGACTTTATTTTGTAGTTGTTTAACATGAGATTTTGTAGATTAATAGGAGTTCACATTTTTATGGGAACATATCATTCAATTGAGTATTAATTCCCATCTATATCTAGTGAGTTGGACATAACTCATGTACCTCATGCTAGAGTGTGCTTGGATACCTTGTAAACACTATTTTGCATTAGACTAGACATTATCCAAATAGTGAGTATTTATTGAGCAACTTTTATGGCTAATCTTAGTCAAATCCTCCTTCATGCTAGCAGTCTAAAGAATTAGACCTTTATTAGGAATTCATCATATCAGATAAAGTATGTTTAAGAATTGTTGGGACTAGTCCTTTGGTGTGTGTTAAACAAAATAGAATTTTCAGCATATTATTACCATTCTATTTCTTTGTTGTAAACATTTCATTGCTTCAATTTTGTAAAAAAAATTTGTGTTAAACACATTTAAAATAAAGGTCTAATTCTATAGACTGCTAGCACGAAGGAATATTTGACCTAGCCAAATAAAGGTCTAATTTTGTAGACTACTGGTCAGCCAAATCTTCATTGTCTTCTGATTGTCTTCTTTATATACTAGCATTTAAATGGAACATTAAGCATAGTAATAATATGCTTAATCTATTAGTAATTGGCAGATTAAGCATATTATTACTATGTAGAGTTAGGGCCAAGTTCACGCATGCAAGCAAAAGTCCAATACCCTATAGAATTAGTCTAATAGTAAATTTATAACAATGCGAATAAGAATCAATTTGTAATTACTATGCATTAAACATGCTAAACTGATAAAGGTGTTATCTGGATTTAATCTGCCAATTACTAATAGATTAAGCATATTATTACTATGCTTAATGTTCCATTTAAATGCATTTAACACAAAAAACAAATTTACAAAATTGAACCAATGGCATGTTTACAACAGAGGTCTAATAGAACTCCCAACAATTCTTAAATATACTTTATTTGATATGATGAATTCTTAAACAATTAAGGTTGGAGTAGACATAGTTATCATACAGTTTTTTGTGTGGTACAAGGAAGATTTGGCTAGGTCATATCTTCCTTCGTGCTAGCAGTCTACAAAATTAGACCTTTATTAAGAATTCATCATATTAGATAAAGTATGTTTAAGAATTCATCGATTTCTTTGTTGTAAACATGCCATTGGTTCAGTTTTGTAATTTTTTTTGTATTAACATGTCATTTGTTCAGTTTTGTAAAAAAAAATTTGTTGTAAACATGCCATTGGTTTATTCTATTTTTTTTTTAGGAACAACTTGGCCCTTAGCCAAATCAATACTACTCGCAATCTCATTGCCAAAGTGGCCAAAGACTATGTTAGGCTAATAAAATATGGGGATTCTCTTTACCGCTGCAAATCTATGAAGGTTGCTACACTTGGACGGATGTGTACCATTGTTAAGAGAATTGGATCAAGTTTGGCTTACCTTGAATAGGTGAGGCAACATATGGAAAGGTTTTCATCTATTGACCCAAAGACCAGGACTATTTTGATCTGTGGGTACCCTAATGTTGGCAAGAGTTCTTTTATTAATAAGATTACTAGTGAGGATATGGATGTGTAACCTTATGCTTTTACTACTAAGTCTTTGTTTTTCGAGCATACTGATTATAAGTAGTAGAGGCATCAGGTTATTAATACCCCTGGTATTTTGGATCACCCCTTGGAGCACAGGAACACCATCAAGATGCTCAGTATTATTGCCTTAGCTCATTTGAAGGTGGTTGTTTTATTTTTCCTTGATGTTTCGGGGTCATGTGGCTATAGTATTTCACAATAGGTAGCTCTGTTTCACAGTGTAAAACCTTTGTTTTCCAATAAGCCTCTTATTGTAGTTTGTAATAAGATTGATTTGCAGCTGCTAGAGACACTACCAGAGGAGGATGAAAAATTGGTTGTGGAGATGAGATCTAAGGCTGGGAAAAATATGGGTGAGTTCTTTAGGAATCAGGAGGGGGGGATGATGGTGTGCTACTCTTTATGAGTGCTTTGAAGGAAGAAGGGGTGATTGTGGTGAAGAATGCGGCATGCGAGAGGTTGTTGGAGCAGAGAGTGGAAATTAAGATGAAGTCAAAGAAGATTAGTAGTTCTCTCAATAGGATTCATGTTGTAATGCCCAAGCTGTGAAATGGGAAAGAGAGGCCCCCTTGTATTCCTCTAGTTGTTTTGGATGCCAGGGTGTGTGCTGCACCCAAGGAGGCCAAGAAGTTGGAGAAGGATATTGAGAATGAAAATGGTGGGCTGGAGTTTACTCTACAAGCTTGAAGAAGAGGTATATTTTGGAAAATGAAGAGTGGAAAGAAGATGATATTCCTGAGATCATGGGTGGACATAATTTTGCAGACTTTATTGATCCAGATATCTTGCAAAGGCTTGAAGAACTAGAAAGGGAAGAAGGGCTTAGGATGGAAGCTGAGGGTGACGAGGATGAGATGGGGGAAATGGAGTTGAATCATGATGAAAAGGAAGCTCTGGCTGTAATTAGGAAGAAGAAGAAGATGCTTATCATCGAACACGGATTGAAGAAGAGTACTGCAGAGAGTAGGCCTACCATACCAAGGAAGTTTCACAAGAACAAGGAATATGGCTTAAACAGAATGGGAAGACATCTTTCTAGCCTAGGCTTGGATCCTTCGGTAATTAGCTTCATAATAAATGAAGTAGATGAGAGCTGAGAAATTAGCTTCCCAAAAAAAATCTCATAAATGAACTATGTGTACCCTAATTCATGTGCCCTCTGTGTGTACCTAAATGATATATTTGAATAAACAAGGGTAAGGCTTAAAGAAGTTAATTTTGCATCATAGTCTATAGTTGTTGCAGTAGCAGAGCATCAGGTACCACCTTCAACACAATATGAAGGTGATCATATTGTGCTGAAGGTGGCACTTGATGCTTTGCTGCTGCAACAACTACAGACTGTGATGCAAAATTAACTTCTTTAAGCCTTACCCTTGTTGTTTCAAATATATCATTTAGGTACGCACTCAGGGTATAGGAATTGGAGTACACACAGTTCATTTATGAGATTTTTCTTGGGAAACTAATTGCTCAGCTCTCATCTACTTCATTTATTATGAAGCTAATTGTCGAAGGATCCAGGCCCAGGCTAGAAAGATGTCTTCCCATTCTATTGTGGATAGAGAATGTTAACTGTGACAATCTCTTGGTTTCAGGCAATGTAAATGTGTTGAGTCTTCTTGGCTCCACTTGATATCCATGCATATTGCAATTGTGTTTCACGTGCATTCTCGATTTAGAGTGGGAAAATCTTATTTTGGGTGCGAGGGAGAGAAGCCAAACACATAAAGAACATGCACATAAACACGGCAGCTAAGAAACATAAATGTAGATATCATAATAGTTGAGAAACATAAATGTAGGCATCATGTGGTCACAATTTTTTGGAGACAACATAATTGAGTGGTATACCCAGACGATGCAAAGCAACCACTACTCCTCTAGTTCCAAGTTGACACTGTGGGATCCAAAAACCATAGATAAGGAATAAATTTAGAGAGTAGAGGAGGGCCATAATGACCAAAATAATATAGGACAAACCTCAAGTTAAAAGAGGAAACTACAAACATTTTAATAGATTGTCATTATTAAATAATGAAATTTGGATATACTAGTGTTCTAAGCCCCCTCATTACATGATTTATTATTGTAAGCCCCCTCTGACTTATGCATCTAGAAAATTAAACTACAACCTATTGGGATTGAGACAAACCTTATAAAATAAAAACAGCGAAGAAGGATCTCTTGCCAACGTCTGTTGAATACAAGATCCTCCAACCATTACCTCCAACCTTGTATTCAACAGATGTTGGCAAGTGATTTTTCTTAGTTGTTGTTGTTTTATAAGGTTTGTCTCAATTCCAATAGGTTATAGTTTCATTTTCTAAATGCGTAAGTCAGAGGGGGCTTACAACAATAAATCATGTAAGGAGGGGGCTTAGAACACTAGTATATACAAATTTCATTATTTAATAATGAAAATCTATTAAAATGTTTTCAGTTGCCTCATTTAACTTGAGGTTTGTCCTATATTATTTTGTTCCTTATGGCCCTGTATTATTTTGGTCGTTATGGCCCTCCTCCGCTCTCTAAATTTATTCCTTATCTATGGTTTTTGGATCCCGTAGTGTCAACTTGGAACCAGAGGAGTAGTGGTTTCTTTGCATCATCTGGGTATACCACTCAATTATGTTGTCTCCAAAAAATTATGACCATGATGCCTACAAATAATGTTTCTCATCTATTATGTCCCAAGACCCCTTATGACCCTTTAAAACCCTTTACGATCCCTAAGAATACATCTTAGAGGTCTTAAAATACTGTAAAGGGTCATAAGAGGCTCCTAGGAGGGGCCAGATGAGCTTCCACCTTCACGTGGTTGGACCTATTAAGTAGAGAATGTTAAACTATTCTCAAAACAAAGAGAAGCTCAATAATTTAAGGTCTTAGTCCATAGAAATATTAAATTAGATTTACTATCCAAATTGGACAAATTAGTTTTGTTGTACATGGCACTTGGAGTCAAGTGTGTCTCTAAACATTGTGAGCTTTCCATATTCTTTAAGTGTTCTGTCACAATTTTATTTGTCAAAGATTGAATTAGGGATTAATCATTTTCTCACAATTTTATTTGTACATTGATGAGAATCAATGATGGAGAGTTTTTAGATTCTGAGAAGACATATATGTAGTGGAGGCCAGAAGGGATTTTTGTGGAGATTTGCTAGAGTGGTTATATACCTACGAGGGTTTCCAGGTTGAGTACCAGTGCAGAGATGATGATTCAGTAACCTACATCTATAAAACCTTCACAAATATCTCTTCTTTAGCCTCCACTCATACCTCTTCTCAGAATCTAGAAACATTGGATATTGTTTCTCATCCATGCATAAAATGTGCTAGTGATCGTATAAAATTACTTTTGCGAGACTGGGATCAATTATGAGAAGGTAAACAACAAGATAATATTATTGTATCTTCCATTTCTTTTATCCATTCATATTTTCTTCCTTCTCTTATATTGGATACAGTGCAATGTATATAAAGGCAAGGCGGTGATTATTCTCAATGATCAATAGGTATAAGTCTTACAGGCCTTGCCCAGTAGCTAGGACTAAAGATAAGATGCTTAACTCTTTATCAATGTCCTCATAGTGTAGGAATTTATCTACTTTCCGCACTTGTAGACTATGAGTACAACCATAAAGAAGCATCCCCTCTCGTGGCTTGAATAATGTAAGCCATGGGAGGAGATTCTTAACTCTTTATCAGTGTCCTCGTAGTGTAGGGATGTCAAGGCAATCTAACTTTGAAATCCGAAGGAGGTCACTGATGAAGAATATTCCAACTTCTACCATTCACTTTTAAAGGTTTGTGAACTACAACTTTAAAGTTTGGCTAGTAACCATTTATAAATGAAGAAGATTCAAAAGAGTTGGATCCTTTGAATGATAGGATGAATGCACTAGTTGAAATGGAGGAGAATAGGAGAGAAACTCATGAACAAAATATAAGACAATAGTAGAAATTGAAAATACTACATGAAAAAAGGGCTGAGTGCAGAAAATTCCAAGAAGGAGATTGGGTTTTGAAATGGAATGCAAAGGATCAAGACAAGGGAAAGCATGGAAATTTTGAAGCTTTATGGCTCGGTCCATATGTCATCACTAGTAAGAATGGTGAGGACTCTTACTATTTGCAGGATATTGATGGACATGATCAAGAATTGTCGACTCATGCTTAGTTTTTAAAGGGTTTTTTCTTTCAGAATTGAAATTAGGTGTATCCCTAACTCCCCTTTTACTTTTTTCTTTTGTTGTTTTCTTTTAACAATGGGTCTGCTTTTTCCAGAGATATCTGGATTCTCACTACACCCACAAGGGGTACATGTCCCCAACTAGAGCCACTGGTGGAACTAAGTATTTTTCAAATATTTTCCACCTATTACTGCTTTGATTATAGTTAATTATGTTGACACTTTTATGTAAAAGTTATTTTTCATTTCAAAGACTTTCTTTATAGCATAAAATGATTATACAGTTGTGATCAATAAAATAATCTCGTACTGCACTCCCCTTTTTTATTACAGAGAAAATCATAATTTGTCATCTATATCAAGGACACAGGTCTCAATGTGCATCCCTAGGGCTTACTTATCACATGGCAATCTCTATCCATGAATCTTGGATTTTATTTTCTTGAAATTCCATGATATATATGATTTTTTCATATATTGCTATAGCTATAGCGATAAGACATCAGATATCGGGGTATGCTATAGCGAAGGCAGTAAGATCAGCTTGGGTATGGTATTGTTGTAGCATATAGTGATCAAGTTCATCACTGTACGGAGAAAACTCATTATCGATATGGCGATGAGTGATAAAGAATGGTGTATCACTATAACCTATAGTGATCATTGGTGAGTGGGATCTTGTGGATCTGGTTGTGGTGATCAGCGATGACATTGTCGGTGTAAGTCATGGCGATGAGTAAAGCAAGCGGGATGTGAAACCTTCATTGTATGTTATGGTGAAATGTGTCATCAGAGATTGAAGGGATAAGATTTTATTATAGCGACTGATGATGAAAACATTACATTGCTATACATTTTCACGATGAATGGTCCTGGAGATGAAAAGGCTAGAGCACTATAGAAATGGTGATAAGTATTTCGGTGATTGAAACAAGAAGTATTATGTTGTGGCGATCAACGATAAGGTGGATTGATAGTTGTATGCTATGGCAACAAAGAAGGAAGGTGTTTTTTTTTAACATTCCATATTTGGTCCAAATTTTGACTAACCTTAGTTGAAAATCTCACCAAGTCTGGTCTAAATATTGACCATTCTATGTAAAAATGTAGCATCATGGGTTTGGCATCCTAGTCAGATAGGCCAAATATTTTGACCAACATTTGTCTAAATTTTGACTAATTTTGGTTGAAATTTAGCGTCGTGGTTTTGGCATCCTAGTCAAGTGGGCCAAAATTTTGATTGACGGTGGTCGAAAGTTTGATGAATAAACCCACCAATTATAGATGTTAGTTTCGATCAAGATTGGCGTAGAACATTCTACGTTAACAATGATATGTCTAAAGTTCGACTAGGAAAATAGCAACAAGACCATTCGTAGATCATTTGACCAATCTTGGTAGAAAGTTCAACCATTTGTTCATAAAAAATAGGTGCCAATTTCACTAGTGTCAGATGAGGAGAAGGAAGAATGGAAGACCCAAAAAAGGAAAACCAGAAATAAGAAGGTTGATGTGGTTTTAGAAAATAGAATGGGTAGACCTTTTGAAAGACATGCAATAATTAGAGTTGTTGGAGGGGATATTGCTAATGGGAGGCAATCTACCCTATACTCTACTTAGCACAATAAAAGATGAAGTAACTCTCTTGGAATGTGAGGGGACTCAATAGTCCCCAAATTAAATTTACTTTAAAATAATGTATCTTTGATCATAAGATGGATGTTCTTTTGATTCAAGAAGTGAAAATGACCTATCAAACTTTCTCCTCTATTGCTAATAGAATCTAGCTGGGGACTTACTTTTATAACAATGAACCTGATGATGGTCTAGAGGAATTGCAACTATGTGGGATCCTAACAAGATTGTGGGGAAGTCTTTGTTTTCTCTCATTCCTATCTTGTTGTCACTTTCCAATTGGACAACCTATCCTAGCATGTGTTCAACATTTATGTCCCAAATTTTAGGGGAGGTAGAAAGCCTTTTTGAGATGAGCTTTGTTCTCTCTATATGGCTTACATAAATTCTTTGTATATGATGGTTGGTGATTTTAACTCCCCTCTCTTTCCCTCTAATAAATTGGGTGGTTTAGATGACTACACTGACGGCATGAATGAATTATCTGACTTCGTCAACAACTATAGCCTTATTAACTTGGACTTGTAGGGCTTGTAATGCCCCGCCAAGTAACCCAGGAGAAATTAACCTAAAACTTGTTACTAAATTTACTGAATAATATTTTCTTAAGAGTTTACAATCGATAATGAATAACAATACATAAGAAATAAAACATAAGACAATACATGCTCATAAATGTAACTCATTTACATATTACAATTCTCAAGGGTTCCATGACGTATAATTATGTATAAGTTAACTAATCTACTAAGTACAATCCATAACATAATCACATTATATATCTTATGTTCATTTTAAAACCCAAAGTGAAATATTCATAATCATTTACTAAATCATAATGAAAATAACATAAGTCATGAATCATGTTTTAACCATGGAGGCTCACCTCCCAACCTAGAACATTACATGATCACCCATGAGCTAGGGGAACAAAGAGAAAAAAGGGAACACCACTGACATACTCAAAACAACTTATGATAAGAAAGAACACTCAAAACTCTCAATCCCAAGGCTATCATATAGGCTTTCAAAAAGACATTAAACAAAGGGTGAAAGTGGACCATACCCATTAGGAGAAACTAATTTGAAATGAAAGATACAAAGGCCACACATGGGCTTACTTCAAAATCCTTCCCAAAACCATCTTCACAACAAAACCATGGCTTTAAGCCAAGAACACTCCTTATAGGCCCTAACTGCCCATAGGAAAAACTTTGTATCATGGAGTACAAGGCATCCATGTTTATCCTTCCCACACATGGGGAAACTCTACACTAATATGGTTGTCACTTAATCCTTTCACCCTCCAAGGTTTTACTCTACCCTCCCAAGGGTGAGTGTGTCTTGAAAACTTCCTTAAAATAACAAGTCAAACCAATTAATATAAGAAAAACACAAACTAAAGAGTAATATTAACACAACAATACCATATGGCCTCCATGAGAGCATATGCAAGCTTTTAATACTAAAAAACATTAAAAAAAAATCATGATTTTGAGCACCAATCTATCTCCAAAGCTTAAGGTTATGAAATTTTGAGAAGAGCTTTATCCTTTTTTTCCTTTTTCAAGTCCTTCCAAACTAGTAAGTCTCTAAGGGTAGAGAGTGGGTTTTCAACCTAGGAAGTCTCCTCAAACTCTCTCTAATAGGCTTTGTAACTCTATCACTAACTACAACCATAAATGCAAGGGTACATTCACCATAACTCCTCCAAATATCTTCCTCCCCGCATAAATGAGGTTTGAAGACTAAATGGAGTTGAGAAGATGGTTGCCCAATTTCCTCAAACTCCTAAACTCAGATCTTTACCTTGGGGGTACTTTGAGAGGTTAACTTATGATTCTAGGGCCTTCTAATGACTGAAATTTAACCCCTAATCCTAAGTATACCTAGTGGGGTAGTTAAAAATTTGACCCTAATTGTCCCATAGAAGCTTCCTAGACCCTCCAAAACCTCACTTGAAGTTAACCTACAATTTTATCCATCCTTGATCAATCTAGAAACTTCCTACACCCTGGGTAAGCTTGGGGACTCTACAATTTAACCCTCTAGTTGGTGTCATACTTATCCTAGTTAAAGGGGTTAGTCATGCCAACACCTCATACACCCATGTGTCAAGTAACACAACATAAATTCTAACCCATTCACACATATCATGAATAACATAAATTAATTAAATTAATTAAATACAACATTCAACAAATACTTTTATGAATAAAAATACAAGACAATGAGGTTCATGTCTCTTCACTAGAGATAACCTTAGAGATAACCTTGGCTTTACAGTTTATAACATAGTTTCACTCTGTGTTCTGCTCATTTAAAACCATGGTTAATCTCCTACACACTCATTGCAAACATTAGTAGGTCTAATAACATCACAAAGTAAATAACATAAATCACACATATCATCAACAACTCACAATTACATAAACCTTACCACATAATTCAATATCTACATTTGATCCCAATGTTCATAACATGTACTTTTTAAGTTAATTTTGCATCATATATATCTAATGTATCCAATATATTACATTAACAAATCAGTAGCCTAACATAGGTACATCAAGATCAACTTTAAAACATCAAATAAGTGTTTAAATAAACATAATCTAAATGCAAAATATACATAACATAGGATTCATCAATTCTTAAAATGATATGTCCAAGTATCTCGAAATCCAAAATATCAATTGAAGAGTCTGACTAAAAACCAATTCTAAACTATGAGGATCGAGGTAGGCCTCACATTATAGTTCTTTGGGAAGTTTATATGTATCTAGGGTTTGAAAAGTTCTACAAGACCATTGGTCAACCCACTCTTTTGATTCACATTCATCCCATACAAAGTGCATACACGAAGAGAAAAATCATGCAATTTATCTAGTATAAATAGCTAATGATGTTTCATTTGAACTTCTAAATTAATGCATGTCACTTGATCCTATAAATGTACACCAATATAGATAGTTTTCAATTTTAGATTCACGTATCAACCAAAAATATCTAGAAACCACAAACTTACATGCATTACCTAGTCCCATCATAAAGTTGCACCATTGCACAATTGTTTATGCATGTATTAACATTGTGTCACCTTCATACTTCAATTCCTCTCTAGTAAGAGCTTTTTCCACACATGCTCCAGCACCATCATGATCTCCCTTTCCATTCCCTTACTGAAATTCCAAAAAAATTGTACACCACTTGTCACATGCATCCTAGTCAACTAGTGGAACATCCTTGCATTCTTGAATTGTGTGGTGCAATTATCCAACCATATTAAGTGTTGGTTGTATCTTATACCTCTTTCCCTTAAACTATCATAGAAGACTATAAAGCATTCTTTCATAAACTTTGAGGAATGAGTATGATCATCGCTGATATAGAAGTAATACTCTCTTATAACCTTTTTGTCCTCCTTTGTGCTATCATGTACATGCATGAATTCTACATGTAAGAAAATTGTAACTTGTGTAGAGTGGTAATACATAGGTTGCACTTCATTTTGAGGTTTCAATGTATAATTATCAAAAAAATCAACAAAAAATACAATAGTACCAAGGGGGAAAGTGTCCTTAAACAACTTGAATTTCTCATCAAACCACCTAGCTCTATGTGTGTGATCTATGTACTCTTAAACAAGTTTCTCTTGAAACATCTTCATAAAATCAGCTACACATATATCCCTTTTACTTACTCACACCTCTTTAATTCTTTTCCATCTTTAACACCATATGTGACTGACTTTTATTTTCCAATAGAAACTAGTGCCTTACCAATTTCATGTGTTCTATATCGAAGTAGGCATCTCTAAGGCAACTGTTACAAACCATCGCATGTAGGAAAAAATCCTTTCAAACACATCATCTTAGAGTAAATGCACCTGTCATCTCATCTACATAGTATACTTCAAATAAATTCTCTCGGTGACTTAGGAGGTGCTTGTAGATGACATTCTTGCAAAACATCACTAGTGTGCAAAGTACAACATATATAATGATAAATATCATAATGCATAGAAAATTCAACATGGACCCTACAACAACACATAGTACGTGCATGATTAATCTTAACATAAAATGGTTTTGTTGTCTCAAAAAATCTTTGGCTAATTTTAATCTGAGGAAAGGTTTGAAGAAACCTTTCATAAAATTGTGTTTGAGTCATGTCTAAATAGTGTTTTCAATGTGGCTCACGATTTCTAATTCCAATTCACCTTCTAACAACATCTCTTTGGTTGGGTAAAACCCTTGTGTTGTTATGCCAAAATTTGTCAATTAACATTCTTAGTACATCAAAAACAACCTTTTCTTCTGTGGGAGTCTACCTAAGAATGCCCAAAGAGAATTATTGTTAGGATCCTCAATTTTCTCTCTCCTCTCTAAGGCATTGTTTAAAATTGATTATTTTTCTTATTAAACAATATTTTTTCATTTCCTTTCCCATTATGGTTGATGTGAGGACACGTCAAGTAACATTAGAATATTTTGTACATTCTTTCATACCAATGGCTTGGTATGCATCAAATATATTTCTCACAATAGTTCTTTCACTACTATTTTCGATTGTTCTTAACCCCAAAATTGTCATTGTCTCTCTAAATTTTAGATTTTTAATCATTTCAACAACTAATTGGCATCTTTCACTTTGGTTTAAATTTTCAAAATAGTTATTCTAAATTATTTTACCCGTTCTTCTACAAGTTGTTTTGTAAATTTTATCATGCATTGGCCTCACAATATTTTCATCAATGTCAATTAGAAATTTTGGTTTTCTAAAAAATTATTCTAGGAGGTGTTAAGATGTATGCATGCTCTTGGTTTTCATTAGGCGCATTATGTGCATTAATCTCATCAAATTGAAGTGGTGTATCTTCTTCAAATTCATTAGGTGCATTTATCACTTTGACTTCAAATGAATTATGTTTATTGCATTCATTAGATGCATTCGTCACATGCATTTGAATTGGTATTAACTACATTTACCATGTCAATTTGGATTGTTGCATGTTCATAACTTTCATTAGGTGCATTAGATGACATACCTCCACACAACATCCTCATACATTCCATTTTTCTTATCTTTGTTTCCTCTCATTATTTATCTATTCATCTCTTGTTCTTTCCCATTACATTAATATTGATTGTCATACACATAACATCACAATGAAAATCCACAATCAAATAGAAAGAAAACAAAAAATGAGCATCATTTTATTAAAATCTAAAGTAACAAACCAAAAAATAAAATAAATCAATCATTTAAAAGAAAAATTGACAAAAAAAAATGCAAAACTGACTCTTACTATCCTAGGAACTAATGCCAAATAGTGCAGTGCCACCTTCAAACAACTTGCAGTGCTAGTTTGTAGGCCACTGGGAATATATTATATAGATTTTTTCATAACCCAAACGGGTTATGGAAAACAAAAACTAACGTTAACATTTTCCTCATAGCCCGTACAAGTTATCAAAAATTAGAGGTTCAACTCTACTTTTCCATAACTTGTACATGGGTTTTGTAAAAATAGGAACCCAGGAAGGAAGGGAGGAGAGAGAGAGAGAGAGAGAGAGAGATCATGATGAAAATCCACAATCAAATAGAAAGAAAACAAAAAATGAGCATCATTTTATTAAAATCTAAAGTAACAAACCAAAAAATAAAATAAATCAATCATTTAAAAGAAAAATTGACAAAAAAAAATGCAAACCTGACTCTTACTATCCTAGGAACTAATGCCAAACAGTGCAGTGCCACCTTCAAACAACTTGTAGTGCTAGTTTGTAGGCCGCTAGGAATATATTATATAGATTTTTTCATAACCCATACGGGTTATGGAGCACAAAAATTAATGTTAACATTTTCCTCATAGCCCGTACAAGTTATCAAAAATTAGAGGTTCAACTCTACTTTTCCATAACTTGTACACGGGTTTTGTAAAAATAGGAACCCAGGAAGGAAGGGAGGAGAGAGAGAGAGAGATAGAATGCCTATAGGATATGAAAAATTAGAGGTTCAACTCTACTTTACCATAACCTATATGGGTTCTGTAAAAATAGGAACCCACGAAGAGAGAGAGAGAGAGAGAGAGAGAGAGAGAGAGAGAGAGAGAGAGAGAGAGGTGAGTTACATAAGGAAAAGAGAAGAGGGAGAGAGAGATGAGATAGAGATCAAGAAGGATAATTGTGGCTCATAATAGATAGAAAAGTTGATGAGGGAATAAAGATGTGTGTGTGTGTGAGAGAGAGAGAGAGAGAGGAAACGAGAAGAGGCATCCCTTTAAATCTCCAAAATGCATACACATTATGAAAGACTTAAAATGTACTTTTTGCTTTTCAAAACTTGAGCACATTATGATGGACAACAAAACCCGTACGCATTTTAGGCTTGGAAAAAGGGTTGGTAAATGACCCTAAGGCTTGAAAGCCCATTTTCCCTCTATTTTAGTCCTTTTACATAGTTTTGTATCTTCCAACATGTATTCTTGACTTCATCCTCATTAGGTTTACAAATGATCAAGTGGGTATCTCTAAAATTACCACCATAATCTCACACGTCTTCTCATCTTTCTAACCATATAAGTTTTTCAACTTTCGGACAACATTAACATAGTGAAATTTAATTTTCTTTACTAGTGTCTTGACAGGCCTCACAAACATATGTGTACCATTTTAAAAAAAACTTTTGAACTACTTGACTAATTGCAACACAAATTACATATTACTATTTTACACTTGAATCTACACACTTTTAAAAAAAGAATATTTTTTTAAAATTATTTTGATGCAAGTTATGCCAAGCACACGAACATGTACCAGTTTTTCAATATGCAGTCACTTCAAAAAGTCATAAAAAAGTACTTGACAGAAAATTACGAAAAAAATACACAACTTCTAGATCTCACTATTACCTACCATCCTACCGAACAGTTTTTCAAATACTAAATCTAACTATATCTTTTTTTGAGTGCACAGAAACATCTATGTAATTTTTTTCTAAAAAAATTAGGAATAATTTTTTGTGCATGGAGGGTTTGACTCTCTTAATCTTATCCATTTTTAAAAAATGTTAGTAGTTTAGAAACTAGATTCAAAGTAATACAATTCTCATTCTTTACACATCTTCTAGTTTTGAGTGCAAGACTCTCAAATTTCTCTTTAAAGTTCAGGTTTACTTGATTTCAAAAAAAAAGTGGCCACTTATACCCCCTTTTTGCACACCATCTTGGTGCACTTACCCAAATTTTAATTGGAAATAAAGTTTGTCTTATTTTCTAAGTTTGTACAAGGTAGTTCTAGGTAGTTAGGAGGTAGTTATGAATTGATTATGAGTTAGTTATTAGGGAGAGTCTATAAATACAAAGATAATTCAAATGTAAAAGGGGGAGACTTTTAGAAAATGGAGAAAACTCTAGAGAAATTTTCAAAGAGATTATGTCAAGGCTTTTCTCACTTTTTATCTAAGGGTTTTTGAGCTTGTAAATTTTCAAAAAGATAATAAACAATATGTTTGCTTCATATTTCTTGAATATACTTTTGTGTTATTATTACTAATTTTTGAAATGGTAAATTAGTAATCGAGTATGTGCAAGATCATGAGGGGCCAAACTATGCCCTTAAGTGGCAATGAAAAATCATACAATCAGGATTAGTCAACTTGGCGTGAAAAAATGAACTAGTTATCAACCTAATATCAAAAAGTTGTAAGAATATAATTTGTAGGAAATTGAATGTAGTTTCTAAACTACTAAGCCTTTTCTGAAAAAAAATTAATATGATTGGTAAAAATTATAGATTGCAATGTAGCACTACAAACATTTCAGCAAAAAAATAAGAAGTACGTGTATGTCTGACCACCCTAATCAAAAGTAAATGATAATATTTTTTTATAATATTCTATATATAAGTAGCTGACTCATGCCCGAATGTGACGCATATTTTTTGGTATTTTTATTCCAAACAGATAATTAATCATGATTTTTTTGCTACAGCGCTTTCAGAATTTAAAAACTCTCGTGTTTGACCACCTTAACTCATTGAAAACTTATCATAATTCATTTTTTTAAAATTTTTTCTTATACTAGATGAAGCATAGAATGTGACGCATCTTTCGGATTTTAAAAATGTTATACCGTTTGAAAGATATAGTCATTTTTCAATTAGTATCTAAATCAGCACTTTAGAGGTAGCTCGATTAGAAAATAACTAATAATTACTTAACAAATTCAAAATTTGACAGCAATTATATCGATAGAAAGTTGATAATCTCCTTAAGATACCCTTTTCATTTTATCAAATTCGGGTAAAAAAAAGTTGTCAGCTACATGGTTGAAGTCTGGAACTAAGAGAAACAGAAGAAAAACACATTTTTGTGACACTTGAAGAGTTGACCAGGTAGGTTTGGTGCACAGACCAATACCCAGCCTAATTGGGTACCTGATATTATCAGGTACCCGATAGTTTCGGGTACCCGAATCTGGCGGCAGAATTTCAAATTTTTGCTTTGCCTCCACTTTCTCTAATTTCTAATTTCGAAATTTGGTTCCACTTTATCAATTATAGTTATATAATTGATAGTTATATATTTGATATATATTTGATAGTTATTAGTTATATATTAAATATTATATAATATCAATTATATATTAACTGTTATATATTAGTTATATATTAAATATTATATAATATGAATTATATATTAAATGTTATATTTAATATTATTTAATATATATTAATATTAAAAACTATATATTAGATTATATATTATATATAATATTATATATTATATATTATATATTATATAATATACATTTTACATTTCAAATATTATTTAATATGATTCAAAGCACAAGCATGAGTCCCTACAGTGGCATAGTAGTGCCTTTTACAGGTGCCAAAAACCCTAGCTACGTAGAAATGGAGTCTTTGAAGAATAGTTCACTGGAGGCGGATTATAGAAGCAGAGGGCAAGAGAATCACTCTGTTTCCACCACTTGTGGCTATGAAATGGTATCTTTCCCTGCTTTTTCAACCGAAATGCTAAATTGTAAAGGTTCTCGAAATAGATTCTAGTCGTGCCAGACAATTGTACCATGCCTATTGATAATCCGGTAGCTGAACAAAGTCATTGGGAGGTTAAACAAGAACAACCGGATGGATCTTTGAACTGGTCAAAGATTATGGAGAGCGGGGAAGGGTTTGGTAAAATGAGCAGTTGTACTAGAAATGATGCACATGCCGTAGAACTGACCGCATTAATAAATTTAAAGAAGAGATTAGTGGCGACACGACATTATGAGGAAATCCTTTCTGTTTCGATGGTGCCCCCCCCCCCTCCCCATATTATGAATAATGTCTTGCCGCTTCAATGCCAGCACCACCTCTGTCTCAGACTTTCGCCATTGCTTCTCATCAGTACTCTGAAATATGGCAGGGATTGCAGGCACATTATTACCCCTTGGGATTGGGATTGAAATATCACACGTTAGGACCCCTAGGGAGTCCCCATGACCCCTTATGACACATTGGAACGCTCAAATGTGTCTTAAGAGGTCTTAGGACCCCTTCAAACACACTTGAACATTCCAATGTGTCAAAAGGGGTCATTGGGACTCCCTAGGGGTTCTATTATGTCTTATCACATGTTAGGACCCCTAGGGAGTCCCCATGACTGCTTTTGACACATTGGAATGCTCAAGTGTGTCTTAAGGGGTCCTACGACCCCTTAAGACACACTTGAGCATTCCAAGGTGTCAAAAGGGGTCATGGGGACTCCCTAGGGGTCCTAGTATGCCTTATCATGTGTTAAGATCCATAGGGAGTCCCCATGACCCCTTATGACACATTGGAACACTCAAGTGTGTCTTAAGGGGTCCTACGACCCCTTAAGACACACTTGAGCATTCCAATGTGTCAAAAGGGGTCATTGGGACTCCCTAGGGGTCCTAGTATGCCTTATCATGCGTTAGGACCCCTAGAGAGTCCTCATGACCCCTTTTGACACATTGGAATGCTCAAGTGTGTCTTAAAGGGTCCTACGACCCCTTAAGACACACTTGAGCGTTCCAATGTGTCAAAAGGGGTCATTGGGACTCCCTAGGGGTCCTAGTATGCCTTATCATGCGTTAGGACCCCTAGAGAGGCCTCATGACCCCTTTTGACACATTGGAATGCTAGGGTGTGTCTTAAAGGATCCTACGACCCCTTAAGACACACTTGAGCATTCCAATGTGTCAAAAGGGGTCATTGGGACTCCCTAGGGGTCCCAGTACGCCTTATCACGTGTTAGAATCCATAGAGAGTCCCCGTGAACCCTTTTGACACATTGCAATGTTGTAGTGTGTCGTAAGGGGTCTTAGGACCCCTTAAGACACAATTGAGCATTCCAATGTGTCAAAAGGGATCATGGGAACACCCTAGGTGTTCTAATGCATGATAAGGTGTACTAGGACCCCTAGGCAGTCCCCATGACCCCTTTTGACACATTAGAATGTTCAAGTGTGTCTTAAGGGGTATTAGGACCCCTTAAGACACACTTGAGAATTATAATGCATCAAAAGGGGTCATGGGGACTCCTTAGGTGTCCTAATGCGCCCTATCATGCATTAGGACATCCAGGGAGTCCCCATGACCCCTTTTGACGCATTAGAACACTCAAGTGTGTCTTAAGGGGTCCTAATACCCCTTAAGACACACTTGAACATACCAATGTGTCAAAAGGGGTCATGGAGACTCTCCAGGGGTCCTAACATGTGATAAGGCGTACTAGGACCCCTAGGGAGTCCCCATGACCCCTTTTGACACATTAGAATGCTCAAGTGTGTCTTAAGGGATCCTAATACCACTTAAGACACACTTGAGCATTCTAATATGTCAAAAGGGGTTCTGGGGACTCCCTAGGGGTACTAGTACACCTTATCATGCATTAGGGCACCTAGAGAGTCCCCGGGTATGTGCAGGATCATGAGGGGCCAAACTATGCCCTTAAGTGGCAATGAAAAATCAGACAATCAGGATTAGTCAACTTGGCATGAAAAAATGAACTAGTTATCAACCTAATATCAAAAAGTTGTAACAATATAATTTGTAGAAAATTGAATGTAGTTTCTAAACTACTAAGCCTTTTCTGAAAAAAAAATTAATATGATTGGTAAAAAGTATAGATTGCGATGCAGCACTACAAACATTTCAGCAAAAAAATAAGAAGTACGTGTATGTCTGACCACCCTAATAAAAAGAAAATGATAATATTTTTTTATAATATTCTATATATAAGTAGTTGACTCATGCCTAGATGTGACGCATATTTTTTGGTATTTTTATTCCAAACAGATAATTAATTATGATTTTTTTGCTACAGCACTTTCAGAATTTAAAAACTCTCATGTCTGACCACCTTAACTCATTGAAAACTTATCATAATTCAATTTTTTTTAATTTTTTCTTATACTAGATGAAGCATAGAATGTGACGCATCTTTCGGATTTCAAAAATGTTATACGGTTTGAAAGTTATAGCTATTTTTCCATCAGTATGTCAATCAGGACTTTAGACGTAAGTGAACTAGAAAATAACTAATAAATACTTAATGAATTCAAAATCTGACAGCGCTTATATCGATGGAAAGCTGACAATCATCTGAAGAAACCCTTTTCATTTTATCAAAATTAGGTGGAAAAAAAGTCGTCAACCTAATGGTCGAAGTGTTGACATAAGAAAAACAGAGAAAAAACACATTTTTTGCACACCTTCAGTGTTGACCATGGAGCTTTGGTTTCCAAAGCTATTACCCGATTTTGCTTTAATTTCAAATTTGAAAAGTTTCCCCCTCCCACTCTTTTTTTATTTCCCTTTAATTTTGATATTTTTTTCTTTCACCCTAACAATGAATAATTTATATATTTTATATTTAGATTTTATATTTTATGTTTTATATTTTATATTATATAGTATATATATTATTTATTATTTATTTATATTATATATTCTATAATATCAATTTAAACGGCCTAAGTATATAGTCTGTTCAGATTTATATTAAATGCAATATTTTTATATTATAATATAAATGTTACATAATATATATATGTATATATTATAAATTATATATTAAATATTGTTGTGTATATAATATAATAAAATATAATATAATGTCTAATATATATAATATATAAAATGATTAGGACATTAATATATTGTATATTTGATAATATATATTAAATGTAATATCTAATATATCTTATAATATATATATTATATATTTAGTCTATTAAATATTGTATTTTTTCAAATATTTTATATATTATTTTAATATTTAATTTAAGTTATAACAGATCCTCTCATGAGACAACAGGTCGAATCGGGGTCGCTAGACGTCTTAAGGGGTAATTAGGGTTTGTGAGGCAACTTAGGATGTACAGTGACCATTTGGAAGGCAATAGGGCATGTCCGAGTACCAATGTACCAAATTTTAATGACTTTTTCCTAGTCCAACTCGAAAAGGGTCCATGGGGTGCTCTCAGGAGACCACATGTCCAATCAGTGTCGCTAGGCGTCTTAAGGGGTCATTAGGGCTCGTGAGACAACCTTTGATGCACGGTGACCATTTGGAATGCATTAGGACATGTCAGAGGACCTAACTCCACAATTTAGATGAATTTTGATTAGTCAAACTCGAAAAGGGTCCATGGGGTGCTCTTGGGAGACCATTGTGTGATTCGGGGTTGATAGGTGACTTAAGGGGTCGTCGAGGTTCCAAATGAAACTTTCGAGGAACGGTGATCCTTTGGAATGCATTAGGACATATCAGATGACCTACATACCAAATTTGGATAACTATTGCCTAGTAAAACTCAAAAGGGGTCCATGGGGTGCTCTAAGGAGACCACATGTCGAATCGGGGTCGGTACTTGCCTGTTAAGAGGTCATTAGGGTTCCAAATAAAACTTTGATGGAATGATCACCCTTTGGAACACATTAGGATATTTCATAGGACCTATGTACCAAATTTGGATGACTTTTGCCTAGTAAAACTCAAAAGGGGTCCATGGTGTGCTCTCGGGAGACCACATGTCGAAATGGGGTCGATAGGCCTATTAAGGGGTCATTAGGGTTCCAAATAAAACTTTGATGGAATGGTGACCCTTTGGAATGCATTAGGACATGTCATAGGACCTATGTACCAAATTTAGATGACTTTTTTCTATTAGAACTCGAAAGGGGTCCATGGGGTGCTCTCGGGAGACCTCATGTCGAATCGGGGTTGGTAGTCCTGTTAAGGGGGCATTAGGGTTTGAAATCAAACTTTGATGGAATGGTGACCCTTTGGAATGCATTAGGACATGTAAGAGGACCTAATTCCATGATTCATATGACTTTTTCCCAAAATAACTCGAAAGGGGTCTACGGGTTGCTCTCGGGAGACCTCATGTCGAATCAGGGTCGGTAGGCCTGTTAAGGGGTCATAGGGGTTACAAATACAACTTTGATGGAATGGTGACCCTTTGGAATGCATTATAACATGTCATAGGAACTACGGACCAAATTTGGATGACTTTTGCCTAGTAGAACTCGAAAGGGGTCCATGGGGTGCTCTCGGGAGACCACATATCGAATCGGGGTGGATTGGCCTGTTAAGGGTTCATTAGGGTTCAAAATGAAACTTCGATGGAACAGTGACCCTTTGTAATGTATTAGGACATGTCATAGGACCTACATACCAAATTTGGATGACTTTTTCCTAGTAGAACTTGAAAGGGGTCCACGGGGTGCTCTCGAGAGACCTCATATCGAATCAAGGTCGGTAGGCCTGTTATGGGGTCATTAGGGTTCCAAATGAAACTTAGATGGAATGGTGAGCCTTTGGAACACATTAGGACATATCATATGACCTATGTACTAAATTTGGATGACTTTTCCCTAATAGAACTTGAAAGGGGTCCATGGGGTGCTCTCGGAAGACCTCATGTCGAATCGGGGTCAGTAGGCCTATTAAGGGGTCATTAGGGTTTGAAATGAAACTTCGATGGAATGGTGACCCTTTGGAATGCATTAGGACATGTTAGAGGACCTATGTACCAAATTTGGATGACTTTTTCCAAGTATAACTCGAAAGTGGTCTATGGGGTGCTCTCGGGAGACCACATGTCAAAACGGGGTCGATAGGCCTATTAAAGGGTCATTAGGGTTCCAAATGAAAAATTGATGGAACGGTGACCATTTGGAACGCATTACAACATGTCATAGGACCTATGTACCAAATTTAGACTAATTTTTCCTAGTATAACTCGAAAGGGGTCCATGGGGTGCTCTCAGGAGACCTCATGTCGAATCAGGGTCGGTAGGCTTGTTAAGGGGTCATTAGGGTTCCAAATGCAACTTTTATGGAAAAATGACCCTTTGGAATGCATTAGGACATGTCAAAGGACCTACGTACCAAATTTGGATGATGTTTCCCTAGTAGAACTCGAAAGGGGTCCATGAGGTGCTCTCGGGAGACCACATGTCGAATCAGGGTCGGTAGGCCTGTTAAGGTGTCATACAAATGAAACTTCGATGGAATAGTGACCCTTTGGAACACATTAGGATATTTCATAGGACCTATGTACCAAATTTGGATGACTTTTTCCTACTGGATCTCGTAAGGGGTCCATGGGGTGCTCTCGGGAGACCACATGTCGAAACAGGGTCATTAGGCCTATTAAGGGGTCAATAGGGTTTGAAATGCAACTTCGATGGAACAGTGACCCATTGTAACACATTAGAACATGTCATAGGACCTATTTACCAAATTTGGATGACTTTTTCCTAGTAGAACTCAAAAGGGGTTAATGGGGTGCTCTCGGGAGACTACATGTCGAAACGGGGCCAGTAGGCCTATTAAGGGGTCAATAGCATTCGAAATGCAACTTTGATGGAATGGTGACCCTTTAGAACACATTAGGAAATGTCAAAGGACCTAATTCCATGATTCAGATGACTTTTTCCTAGTAGAACTTGAAAGGGGTCCATGGGGTGCTCTCGAGTGACCACATGTCAAATTGGGGTCGGTAGGCTTGTTAAGGGGTTATTAGGGTTCCAAATGCAACTTTGATGGAATGGGAACCCTTTGCAATGCATTAGAACATGTCAGAGGACCTACGTACCAAATTTTGATGACTTTTGCCTGGTAGAACTCAAAAGGGGTCCATGGGGTGCTCTTGGGACACCACATGTCAAATCGGGGTTGGTAGGCCTGTTAAGGACTCATTAAGGTTCCAAATGCAACTTCCATGGAACGGTGACCCTTTGGAACCCATTAGGACATGTCAGAGGACCTACGTACCAAATTTGCAAGACTTTTGCCTAGTAAAACTCAAAAGGGGTCCATGGGGTGCTCTCGGGACACCACATGTCGAATCAGGATCGACAAGCCTGTTAAGGGGTCATTAGGGTTCCAAATGCAACTTTGATGGAACGAGGACCCTTTGCAATGCATTAGGACATGTCAGAGGACCTACGTATCAAATTTGGATGACTTTTGCCTAGTAGAACTCGAAAGGGGTCCATGGGGTGGTCTCGGGACACCACATGTCGAATCGGGGTCGGCAGGCCCATTAAGGGGTCATTAGGGTTTCAAATGCAACTTTGATGGAACAATGACCCTTTAGAATGCATTAGGACATGTCAGAGGACCCCTTAAGACACACTTGAGCATGATAAGGCGTACTAGGACCCCTAGGGAGTCCCCATGACCCCTTTTGACACATTGGAATGCTCAAGTCTATCTTAAGGGGTCCTACGACCCCTTAAGATAGACTTGAGCATTCCAATGCATCAAAAATGGTCATGGGGACTCTCTAGGGGTCTTAACATGTGATAAGGTGTACTAGGACCCCTAGAGAGTCCCCATGACCCCTTTTGACACATTGGAACCCTCAAGTGTGTCCTAAGGGGTCCTATGACCCCTTAGGACACACTTGAGGGTTCCAATGTGTCAAAAGGGGTCATGGGGACTCTCTAGGGGTCCTAACGCATGATAAGGCTTACTAAGACCCGTAGGGAGTCCCCATGACCCTTTTTGATACATTGTAATGTTCAAGTGTGTCTTAAGGGGTCTTAGGACCTCTTAAGACACACTTGAGCATTCCAATTTGTCAAAAGGGGTCATGGGGACTCCCTAGGGGTCTTAAGGTGTGATAAGGCATAATAGGACCCTTAAGGAGTCCCAATGACCCCTTTTGACCCCTAGGACCCCTTAAGACACACTTGAGCATTCCAATGTGTCAAAAAGGGTCATTGGGACTCCCTAGGGGTCTTAACGCATGATAAGGCATACTAGGACCCCTAGGGAGTCCTCATGACCCCTTTTGACACATTGTGACACTCAAGTGTGTCTTAAGGGGTCCTAATACCCCTTAAGACACACTTGAGCATTCCAATGTGTCAAAAGGGGTCATGGGGACTCTCTAGGGGTCCTAACATGTGATAAGGTGTACTAGGACCCCTAGGGAGTCCTGATGACCCCTTTTGACACATTGGAATGCTCAAGTGTATCTTAAAGGGTTGTAGGACCCCTTAAGACACACTTGGGCATTCAAATGTGTCAAAAGGGGTCATGGGGACTCCCTAGAGGTCCTAGTATGCATTATCACACCTTAGGACACCTACAGAGTCACCACGACCCCTTAAGACACATTGGAATACTCAAGTGTGTCTTAAGGGGTATTAGGACCCCTTAAGACACACTTGAGCATTCCAATGTGTTAAAAGAGGTTATGGGGACTCTCTAGGGGTCTTAATATGTCTTATCATGCCTTAGGACCCCTAAGGAGTCCCTAGGACCCCTTTTGACACATTGAAATGCTCAAGTATGTCTTAAGGGGTCCTAATACGCCTTATCACATGTTAGGACCCCTAGAGAGTCTCCATGAACCCTTAAGACACATTGGAATGCTCAAGTGTGTCTTAAGGTGTTGTACGACCCCTTAAGACACACTTGAGCATTCCAATGTGTCTTAAGGGGTCATGGGAACTCCCTAGGGGTCCTAGTATGCCTTATCACGCGTTAGGACCCATAGAGAGTCCCCATGACCCCTTAAGACACATTGGAATGCTCAAGTGTGTCTTAAGGGGTCATAGGACCCCTTAAGACACACTTGAGCATTTCAATGTGTCAAAAGGGGTTATGGGGACTCCCTAGGGGTCTTAATATGCCTTATCATGCCTTAGGACCCCTAACGAGTCCCCAGGACCCCTTTTGACACATTGGAATGCTCAAGTATGTCTTAAGGGGTCCTAATACGCCTTATCACACGTTAGGACCCCTAGAGAGTCTCCATGAACCCTTAAGACACATTGGAATGCTTAAGTGTGTCTTAAGGGGTCGTACGACCCCTTAAGACACACTTGAGCATTCCAATGTGTCTTAAGGGGTCATGGGGACTCCCTAGGGGTCCTAGTATGCCTTATCACTCGTTAGGACCCGTACAGAGTCCCCATGACCCCTTAAGACACATTGGAATGCTCAAGTGTGTCTTAAGGGGTCATAGGACCCCTTAAGACACACTTGAGCATTCCAATGTGTCAAAAGGGGTTATAGGGACTCCCTAGGGGTCTTAATACACCTTATCATGCCTTAGGACCCCTAAGGAGTCCCCAAACCCCTTTTGACACATTGGAATGCTCAAGTATGTCTTAAGGGGTCCTAATATGCCTTATCACATGTTAGGACACCTAGAGAGTCTCCATGAACCCTTAAGATACATTGGAATGCTCAAGTGTGTCTTAAGGGGTCGTACGACCCCTTAAGACACACTTGAGCATTCCAATGTGTCTTAAGGGGTCATGGGGACTACCTAGGGGTCCTAGTATGCTTATCACATGTTAGGACCCCTAGAGAGTCCCCATGACCCCTTAAGACACATTGGAATGCTCAAGGGTGTCTTAAGGGGTCATAGGACCCCTTAAGACACACTTGAGCATTCCAATGTGTCAAAAGGGGTCATGGGGACTCCCTAGAGGTCCTAGTAAGCCTTATCATGCGTTAGGACCTCTATAGAGTCCCCATGACCCCTTAAGACACATTGGAATTCTCAAGTGTGTCTTAAGAGGTCAGAGGACCCTTTAAGACACACTTGAGCATTCCAATGTGTCTTAAGGGGTCATGGGGACTCTCTAGGGGTCCTAGTATGTCTTAGGACCCCTAGGGAGTCCCCATGACCCCTTTTGACACATTGGAACACTCAAGTGTGTCTTAAGGGGTATTAGGACCCCTTAAGACACACTTAAGTGTTCCAATGTGTCAAAAAAGGTCATGGGGACTCCCTAGGGGTCATAGTATGCCTTATCACATGTTAGGACCCTTAGGGAGTCCCCATGACCCCTTAAGATAAATTTGAATACTAAAGTGTTCCAATGTCTCTTAAGGGGTCTTGGGGACTCCCTAGGGGTCCTAGTACGCCTTATCACACCTTAGGACCCCTTTTGACACATTGGAATGCTCAAGTGTGTCTTAAGGGGTCCTACGACCCCTTAAGACACACTTGAGCATTCCAATGTGTCAAAAGGGGTCATGGGGACTCCCTAGGGGTCCTAATACGCCTTATCACACCTTAGGACCCCTAGAGATTCTCCATGACCCCTTAAGACACATTTGAGCATTCTAATGTGTCAAAAGGGGTGATGGGAACTCCCTACGTGTCCTAATACATGATAAGGTGTACTAGGACCCCTAGGGAGTCCCCATGACCCCTTTTGACGCATTGGAATGCTCAAGTGTGTCTTAAGGGGTCTTAAGACTCCTTAAGACACACTTGAGCATTCCAATGCATAAAATAGATCCCTTAAGACACACTTGAGCATTCCAATGCGTCAAAAGGGGTCATGGGGACTCCCTAGGTGTCCTAATGCGCATTAGGACACCTAGGGAGTCCCCATGACCCCTTTCGACACATTGGAATGGTCAAGTGTGTCTTAAGGGGTCCTACGACCCCTTAAGACACACTTCAGCATTCCAATGTGTCAAAAGGGGTCATCGGGACTCCCTAGGGGTCCTAACACGTGATAAGGAATACTAAGAACCCTAGGGAGTCCCAATGACCCCTTTTGACACATTGAAATGCTCCAATGTGTCTTAAGGGGTCCTACGACCCTTCAAGACACACTTGAGCTTTCCAATGTGTCAAAAGGGGTCATGGGAACTCCCTAGGTGTCCTAATGCATGATAAGGAGTACTAGGACCCCTAAGGAGTCCCCATGACCCTTTTTGACACATTGGAATGCTCAAGTGTGTCTTAAGGGGTATTAGGACCCCATAAGACACACTTGAGCATTCTAATGCATCAAAAGGGGTCATGGGGACTCCCTAGGCATCCTAGAGCGTGATAAGGCATACAAGGACACCTAGGGAGTCCCCATGACCCCTTCTGACACATTCAAATGCTCAAGTGTGTCTTAAGGGGTACCCGAAAATATCGGGTACCCGATATTTTTTGGTACCCGATTAGGTATGTGCTTTGGTGGCAACTTTGCCCAGGTGTACTGACACCCAGGCCTACTAAAAAGTCAACAAGCGCTTTCATGCACTTTTGGATGAGTGAAAAGTAAATATTTTTCACATCGCCACTTTTTGGCCCCTCATGATCTTGCACAGACCCAATCCCTTTATCTATTGGTTGAATCCATTGGTTTACAATTCAACAATATATGTATTGATGTGATTAAACACATCCATTTATTGATATCTTGAGTTGGGTATGTTTTTTTAGTCTATATGTTTGTATTTCAAGGTTTGTTATCCTTCTTTCATCATCATTGTATATCTAAATTACATTTTTTTGTAAAGCCTCCTTTATAATCAATATCACTTGGAAAATCTCAATCAATTCTTGTAAATTTATCATTGAGGTTTTTGTCATTCACCTTTCTTTAGTTTTTTTCACCTCTTTGAACTTTCAAATTAAAAGGACACAAAAATCCTAAAAATCATCATCGTATAAGGGATTTTCCCCTCTCAAACACAAAGGAATATTGTTATTTCATAATGACCTCTCAAACTTATGTATTTGTCACCACTTTTTAGAAGAACAAGGTCAATTTTGGAGATAAAATCATATTGAAAAAAATGTTTACCAACAAGGTAACATTTAGTTTGTTACACTTATGTGTCTTGGTTTGAAGTTGGATCTAGTATAGGAATTATTACAAGAATGAAAGGAAAAATTTCTCTTATTGCTATTATTCAAGAACATGTGGTCATTTATGGGAATATTTGACATGAGAATTCTCATTTGGAAGAAATCCTAATAACCAACATGATTAGGGTCTCTAAGATCACATAATCTTACATTTAGAGGATCTTGCAAAGGCAAATTAACAAGTCATTATCCCATCATCCATACACATTTTGCACATAAACAGGGTAGTCCAGCTCATTCACCATCACTTGATCAACTATTGTGTCATCAATAGTACTAAATTGTCTAATCATCTAATCGATGAGAGAAATCATATGTAGTCTAATATTGAATCTTACATGACACTAATTGTAAGTTGTAGGTCTAATATGTCAAAATATGGACTAATGAAATTCTCTCACATTGATTTTGATTTTTGAATATGCAAAAGGACAAATGGTGTTTATAAACACCTTTAGAAAATTTATTGGATTTTTATGTTTAAGCTCTCCTCAATCAAACCCCTAAAAAGCCAATTTCGCATCTTTGAATGAAAAGTATGAAGAAAATAAGTAAACACACAATAGATCTAGAATAATATTACAAGAAAATAATATATTATATATTCTTTGACCAAGATGTTCTAGTGTCTTGTCTATTTTCTTCATGCTTGAGTGTCTGTTTGTTTCTTGTTCCAATTTGGATCCCCTAGCTCGGGGGTGGCCATGAAATGGACTAGGTTGGGAGGTGAGCCTTCGTGGTCAACCTTGCTTGTACAGGTACCCAGCTGGACGTAGGGCTTGTGGATTGTGGACTTGAAGAAAATTTGAATTTAAAATTATTGCAAATCTTGCATTTCATGTTTCATGAAAATTTGGGGAATCTGGAACCTCCTTGTAAACTTATACCTTGAAATTGTAATGATTAGTGTCATTTAATCTATTGGAAACGAAAACTACGAAACATGATGCAAAGCAAAATTTATAATTTCCTTGATTTTATGTGTAAAATTATCTATCCATTTTCTCTAGCAAATTGAGAAAAGATAGATTTAATTGTTATTTAATTTGTTGCAATTGGTTTTAAATAATGAATTAATGATTATATGCAAAAGTATGGTTCATAGAACTATTGGTAAAATTATACTTATCATTAAATATTGAATTAGTATATTTTGTTTTATGTAAACATAGAAATAAATTTAATTTTTTTTTAGTTAAAATGAGGAATTTTAGTTTTAAATAATATTATTTTTACTTAGAATATTTTTCAAATTTATCAAAAAAAAAATTGCTCATAATTAAATTTTGTTTCCCACAATGCGTTTAGCACTATTTCAAGTTATTAAATTGATTGTTTTAGAAGTATAGTCCAAATTAAGGTTAAATATTGGATTAACTAGTTTAATCAATAGGATGTTTTACATATATATTTCTAATGATCTTTTAGATTTAATTTATCTTATTATTAGTTTGTTTCAAACGTAAATCTGATATGATAGAGATAGTTAGTTAATTTAATAATCTAACTAGTAGTATTCGTCATAGTTAACATTTAATAAATTCATTTCCACATCATTTAAAAATGGTTCTTTATTAAAGAAATTGACTAGATTATTGTTTATCATTGGCACATTTAAAATTAGATGTTATTATCTTAGTCACGGTTAATTTCTTAATAAATTAAATTGAATCATTTTTAGATTAACTCATTGTACGAAGTTGAATTATTATCTTAAAGATTTATTTAATAGATGTCCAGATGTAATATGTCCATCCTTTATCATCCTTGGGCCTCATCTAAGGTCTTTATGACCTCTTTAGACTTGGAGGCCAACTTTCATGCACGGTTGACTTTCAGTCAACTCTAGTCCAATCTGAGACAAGTGTGTCGATTTGCATGCACAAACCCCTCCACCTAGATCTTTCATCTTATTTGAGTTTTGGAAAGCTTTTTTGCATAGTTGACTTTTTGGTCAAACTTAGTCAAACCTTAGACATCACCTCAGTTTGCATGCCCAAGTATTCCTGAGAGTTTTTTGTATCTTTTTCGCTTAGTTGCACGTACTTTGGTGCATGGTTGACTTTTGGTCAACTATGGTAGACTTTTAGTCAACCATCTCATTTTGCGTGCCGGTCGGAGCTAGTAGTCTTAGGAACCCTATAGAATAGTTGGTAGTTATTTTGATGAAGTTTGACTTATGGTCAAACTTGGTCAACCATCCATGGTGTGACCTTTCGTGTGTTTTGAGACACTATGATACTTCCAGTCATCTATTTTCCCTCTATTCCATTTTGCGTGCATGTGGAAACTTGTGCTAGTTAGTGTTTCTCAACTTAGTTGTGTATGTAGGTATGTTTGTAGTTAGTTAGTAGGTTTTAGAAAAAATTTGTAGTTGTGTTTTGCTCAACTTTTGGGCATGACATTTTGGTATCAGAGCACAGTTTAGTTAGTTTTGGGAACCTAACCCACTTCATAGTTGCTAAACTTTTTATCTTGTTATGTGTGTAGGATGCCTCCACTCATCGAATTAGCTCATAGGCATGGACGTGGATGTAGGTGTGTCTCTTTATCCCAGGAAGAGGTATAGCCAAAGTTAGAGGATCTAGAGGAGAACCAGGGTCCACCTCCTGAACCACCTCCCAATGCAAATGCAGAGTTACTTCAGGCCTTTCAGAACCTTGTAAGACTCATTCTTGATCGTATGCCTCTAGTTGTACCCCGAAATGTACAATAGGGTACGAAAGGACATCGGTCCTCAACTAAGGAATGTAGTAGGAGTCCTACTTCTAGATTTGTAGAGGTTCAGGCCAAGATAGAGGTTGGTTCTATCAAGGGACTAGAGCCTCCACCCAGTGATGAGGTACGCATATATGAGAGACCACCTCCTAATGTAGGTGATCAGATTAGAGAGTTGCTTCGACTCAACCCTCCACCTTTAATGGGATCTATCGAGGATAGAGAGGTTGAGTCTTGGATTATAAGCCTTGGAAGGTGCTTTGGATTGCACCCTTATGGGAGTAATCTTAAGGCACGTATGGCAGTTCATCTGCTGAGGGGGACAACCTCTACATGGTGGAGACAGGAAGAGTTCAAGGGCCACATTGTTATGGACACAGTCACTTGGGAAACCTTCTTGGAAAGGTTTAGGGCTCGATACTTGTCAGAGCAGTTCAGTCAATGTTGTATAGATGAATTTCATGATCTACAGTAGCGAGGACTTTCAGTGGCTCAATATGAGAGCAAATTCCTTGAGCTCCTCCCTTATGTAGAGTACATGAAGGATGCGAAACTTCAGGTTAATTTCTTTATCAAGGGATTGAACCACACCTTATACAACATGGTACACATGACACCACTAGGAGACTTGCACTACACTGTTGAGAGAGTAGTCATAACTGAGGAGATTAATAGAGGATCTCATAATCATAACTCCTCACATCAGTCTTCTAGATATCAGAAACCCCCTTGGAAGGGTAACCACATAAATAATTCAGAAAATTTCAAAACCCCACAGCCTCAACAACAGCAGTAGTCTCAGCAGAGTCAAGCACCAAAGCCACCACAGGGACAACGACGCTCAAAGCCCAAGCAGTGGAACTCTCAAGGTTCCAAGAAGGGACATAAATTACAAGACCCTTATACACCCCCAACACAATCACAATAGCCCTATAAGGGGGGTTATAGTGGGTCTACTCAGACAGGAGGATCACAACAGTCTAGGCCTCAGGGCATTCAGGTTCAGAATTGAGGACTGTGTTATACTTGTGGTGCCATAGGGCATATATCTAGGGAATGTCCTCAGAAGGGCAATCAGCAAGCAGCAATGTCTGAGCCTACAATTGTGGACATGTGCCAGTCCCACAGTGTGTTTGCAGCAATTAACAACCGCTAGGATGAGCATCAGGCTACAGTCATCAAGGCATCAGGTATGATCGGAGGTAGTGCATTTTCTATCCTTTTTGATACTAGATCTACTTACTCCTTTGTTTCTCCATTGGTCATGGAGCATTGCGGGCTAGTGGCATCTAGGCAAGACATTAGATGGGAATTTGAGTTAGCTTCAGGAGCTAGATTATAGGTTACCTCTTTGGTTAGGTAGTGTCCGATTCAAATTGGTGGTTTAACCACCTTAGCAGACCTCAGAGTTACACCTCTTGGATCTTATGGACTAGTTCTTGGCATGGATTGGCTTTATGCTCATAGGGCCAAGCTATATTTTCATAAGAAGTTGGTCAAATGTTTGGATGATGATGGCAATGCTACTATGATTTTTGGAATCTAGAGGCTTGTATCCCTTTGTATGATCTCCGCTATCTAGCTTAAGCAAAGCATGCAAAAGGGATGCTAGATGTTTGCTATCACCATCAGCAATACAGAAGATGAGGTAGAACAAGAAACCTCATTGGATGACCATCCTATTCTGCAAGAGTATGTAGATGTATTTCCTTCAGAGCTACCTGGTATGCCTCCTTGCAGGGCAGTAGACTTTCACATAGATCTTGTACCAAGGGCAGAACCGGTTTCTAGAGAACCTTATAGGATGACCACTAATGATCTTAATGAGCTCAAGTCTTAGCTTGAGGAACTTTTAGAGAAAGGACATATTTTTCCTAGTGTTTCTCCTATCAAGGGTGCACCTGTGATCATTGTAAAGAAGAAGGACACATCTCTTAGGTTGTGTATGGATTACCGATAGTTGAACAAGGTAACCATGAAGAATCAGTATCCACTTCCTAGGATTGATGACCTGTTCAATCAGCTTCAAGCTGCCAGAGTGTTCTCCAAGATCGACCTTAAGTCAGGGTATCACCAGTTGAGGATAGTGGATAGTGACATCCACAAGACTGCATTCCGCACCAGATATGGCCACTATGAATTCACCGTGATTCCATTCGGTCTTATAAATGCTCTAGTGTTATTCATGAGTCTTATGAATGGAGTATTTCATACTTTCCTTGACAAGTTTGTGGTGGTGTTCCTTGATGATATCTTGATCTATTCAAAGGATGAGAGAGAACATGAAGAGCACCTAAGATAATTTTTGCAGTACCTTAGAGATAATCATCTTTATGGAAGCTTGTCGAAATGTGCCTTCTTCAAGTTAGAGGTCAAGTATTTGGGCCATGTGATATCTGGTGATGGGATCTCAGTAGACCCATCAAAGATTGAAGCCATCATGAATTAGCTAGCATCTACCTCAGTAACCAAAGTGAGGATTTTCATGGGTTTAGCTGGTTATTATAGATGATTTGTTGAAGGATTTTCTCAAGTAGCACACCCTATTACTTCTCTTCAATGAAAGGGAAAGAAGTTTGAGTGGACCGAGAAGTGTGATTGAGATTTCTAGGAGCTCAAGAGAGCATTGACCAGTACACCCATTCTTGTTGTGCCAGAGCCTTCGACAGAGTTTGTAGTTTGCACAAATGCTTCCTTAGATGGTTTAGGGGTAGTTCTTATGTAGGATGGGTGAGCTATATCCTATGAGTCCAGGAAACAGAAGACTCACAAGCTCAACTATCCTACCCATGATCTTGAACTTGCAGCAATGGTGCATGCTTTAGTGAGATGGTGACACTTCCTCTTAGGACATCGATTTGAACTTCATTCAGACCATCAGAGTCTACAGTACATCTTCACTCATGCAAACCTTAATGTTAGGAAATGAAGATGGATGGAGTTCTTGTGTGAATATGATTTTGATGTTCACTACATCAAAGGGAAAGATAATTTTGTCGTAGATGCTTTGAGTAGGAGACAACATGAGCTTTCTTGTATGTCCACAAGCACAGATTTGAGAGATCACATTCTTCATCACTTGCATGATGATGAGTTATATGTAGAAGTGAGTGAGTTGATTCAGTCTCAGAGGCCCCTTGAGGTGATGTATGCAGATTATTCCTTAGAGTTAGATGGACTCTTACATCATAGAGGACGCATCTATATACCTTCTTTCAGAGGATTGTGTGAGTTTGTCATGCTAAAGGCCTATAGAGCCCCTTATTCAGCGCATCCCAGAGTGAAGAAGATGCATGCCAATTTGAGATAGTTATATCATTGGCTAGGCATGAGAATTCAAATTGCTGAGTTGGTAGCTAGGTGTCTAGAATGCCAAAGGGTGAAGGTAGAACATCGACATCCAGGTGGTCTACTTCAGCCCCATGAGATACCAGTGTGGAAGTGGGACACCATATCTATGGACTACATTATTGGTCTACCTATGTCATCTCATCATCATGATGTCATCATGGTGACAATTGACAAGTTGACCAAGGTGGCTCATTTCTCACCAGTGTGTACTACCTTTACTGCACCATCAGTGGCACAGGTGTTCATATGGGATATTGTCAGACTGCATAGCATACCATGTAAGATCATCTCAGATAGAGATTCTCTCTTCACTTCATCCTTTTGGAGAGAACTACAAGCAGCTTTGGGCACTAGGCTCAACTTCAGTAGAGCCTACCACCCTAAGACAGATGGAAAGACTGAGAGGGTCAATTAGGCCTTCAAGGACATGCTTCGCATGTATGTTATGGACCATCCGACTTGGTGGGAGGAATACCTACACTTAGTGGAGTTTTCCTATAACAATGGGCATCATACATCTTTGGGTATGCCTCCGTACCAGGCTCTCTATGGTAGACCTAGTAGGACACCACTCATTTGGAATAGCATCGAGGACAAAGTTTCTATTGGTCCCGAGTTAGTCAAGGATATGGAGCAGTAGGTGACCTTGATTAGGTAGCATCTTGAAGAGGCTTAGGATAGATAGAAGAAGTATGCTGATGTGAAGAGGATCGATCGAGCTTACTTAGTGGGAGATAGGGTCTTTTTGAGAGTGCAACCACATAAGATTCCAATCCATTTCGGAAAGGGCTCTACGCTACCACCTCATTTTTTTGGGCTTTTTGAGATCTTGAGTGGATAGGACCAATTGTTTAGCATTTAGCCTTGCCACCTAGCCAATCGCGCATTCGTGATGTGTTTCATGTTTTAGTTTTGTGGAAGTATGTTTATGATGAGTCTCATGTGATAGATTAGGATTCCTTGTAGGTAGAGTCAGATGGATAGTTGGCATTAGAGCCCATTTTTACTTTAGCCCGACAAACCCTGGCACTTGAGGCAGGGCACTAGACCAGGTTAGGTTCCAATGGGATTGTTATGACGAGGTCACAGTTTCATGGGAGGATGCAGCACAGATGAGATCACAGTATCCTCACCTCTTTGATGAACTCCAGGAGGAGGTTCATGCCTAGAGGGGTTGGATGTGAGACCTACCAAATAGTCATATTATTACTAAGTTTTTCATGCTTTCAGTACTTATTTCACAGACACGCCTGACTATTTGAGACACTTATGTATTTGAGGATCTGTTAAATCCTATGTTATATGTTCGGTACCTGATTATGTAATCAAGGTACACTCAAGATACTTAATGTTTTGTTTCCATTTCAGTTATGATTATGTTACATATGATGTTATATCATGTTTAAAACTATTGTGATGAAAAGTTGGTTTAGGAAACCAAAGTTATGCTTAAGTAATTGATTTACAAATATAGTTTTTAAACCATGTAGTATTGATGATGTATTGTATTTATATCATGTTGGTTGGACCTACTGATGTGTGCAATGCGTGTGAAGGATAAGTTGACCATGGATCTAAATGCGGGGATCCAGTATTGGAACCTATTTTTATACCAAGCATTCCAAGGTCCTCTTTGTAAAAGAAATGCGGACCTTGTTGTATAGTCTTTTATTTGTAAATGTGGTTTGCATGAGTGCAATTTATTTAGTTAATGTCTATGTGAATTAGCCATGTCATTATTTTAATAAATGTGCCAAATTTGGCAAGTTGTGGCTTAAGTGTTCACATGGTTAGTATTTTGTATTTGATTGGGTCAAGGGCTTGACTAGGGTGTAGCCTTAGGGTAAGATCAACTAACCTTGGGTTGGGAAGTTTCTAGAAGTCAACCAAGACTAGAAATCCAAGTGTAAACTTTAGGTGGAGTTTAGGAGGGCCATTTGGGCTCCCATAGGTTAATTGGGGTCAATTTTAGCTACCCAAGTTGATACCTTAGGGGTTAGGGGTCATTTTCAGCCCATTAAGAGCTTTAAAACTTATTTATGATCCCCCTAAAGTCAAGGTTTTCATTTTGGTCGAAATTGAAGAGTTTTGAAGTTTTGGTTAACCTCTCTCTTCTTCCCAAACTTGCATTTAACTCCATTTATGGTGAAGGAAGGCAAGTGGGAAAAAGGGAATGGAAGTTTCTTCCCCTCTTCTGATTGGCTCCTAGATTTTAGGAGGTTTTCCTATTTAGGAGAATCTTGGAGTAAGGTTTAGTTGTTCACCCACTCTCTAGATTTGGAGACCACTCTTGTTGGAAAAGCTTAGGAAAGAGGCTAGCTTTGGAAGGAGCTTCAAAGTATTCATACTTTCAAGCTTGGATTGGAAAAGGTAGTCCCTTGTGATGTTTTGATATTTCTTGCTTGTGTTTGAGCTTGGAGCTCCATTAATGGAGTCCATGGATTTTTTTCAAAGTTTTTAGTTTGAAAATTTAAGTTTTTGTAAATGTTGTTTTAAATTCGTGAATGCATTTGCAATGGGATTTTTCAAAGTTTACTCACCTTAGGGAGGATGGAGTAACCTTGAAGGGGGTAGAAGGAAGTAGACCCAGGTTGTGTAGAGTCTCCCATGTGTGGAGGGAAATACATGGGGTTCCACGATACCCATGATGCCTAGTATGGCCTACGAGAACCTGGGGGAATAAGGAGAGTTAGACCGAATCTTGTTGAAGATGGTCTTCCCAAGTCCATGTAGTCCACCTGGTAGTCCACCTCTACCCCATTTTTAGGAAGGTCTCTTGGAGGCCTTCATTTTGTAAAACCCTGTTGGGAATATCATTTTAAGGTCTTGTGTCTTGTCTATTCTCTTCATGCTTGAGTGTCTGTTTATTTCCAATTCCAATTTGGATCCCCTAGCTCGGGGGTGGCCATGAAATGGCCTAGGTTGGGAGGTGAGCCTCCCTGGTCAACCTCGCTTGTACAGGTACCCAGCTGGATGCGGGGCTTGTGGATTGTGGACTTGAAGAAAATTTCAGTTTAAAATTATTGCAAATCTTGCATTTCATGTTTTGTAAAAATTTGGAAAATCCGAAACCTCCTTGTAAACTTATACCTTGAAATTGTAATGATTAATGTCATTTAATCTTTTGGAAAGGAAAATTACGAAACATGATGCAAAGCAAAATTTATAATTTCCTTGATTTTGTGTAAAAATTATCTGTCCATTTTCTCTAGTAAATTGAGAAAAGATGGATTTAATTGTTATTTAATTCGTTGCAATTGCTTTTAAATAATGAATTAATGATTATATGCAAAAGTATGGTTCATAGAACTATTGGTGAAATTATACTTATCATTAAATATTGAATTAGCATATTTTGTTTTGTGTAAATGTAGAAATAAATTTAATTTTTTTTAGTTAAAATGAGGAATTTTAGTTTTAAATAATATTATTTTTACTTAGAATATTTTTCAAATTTATCAAAAAAAATAAATGCTCATAATTAAATTTTGTTTCCTACAATGCATTTAGCACTATTTCTAGTATGCATTTGTGTATTTAAATTTTAAAAAAATGCCCGTAAATACCCATTGTTTGGGTATACAGGTTTTGTTTTAAAAAAAAATCCATCAGTAAATTAAATAATTTACATATTTTAATCTTACTTAAGGGTTTAAAATTATATGTTATATGTTAAATAAATTTAATTATTTTAAAAGGTAACTACCTAGATAAGCGCTGGGCACTTATGTTAATAAATAGATTTTTAAAAATATTATATATTTAAATTTAAAAAATGGGGGTTAGTGAATTTGTGTTTCATTTGGGAGGCCCTGTGAGTGGCTCAGCCACCCACAGTGCCGAACACAATGGGAGGCCGGCTCAGTCGTGCCCCACTATGGCGGCACTGTGAGTGTCGCGCACCACCGTGCCAGCACACAGCGCCACCGCCGCTGCCGCTTCTCCCTCGGCCCCGCACTCACTCCTTCCCTCTCCGCTCCTCCCTTCACCCTCCACCGCTCGAGCCACCTCCTCCTTCGCGCTTCCTCCTCCCTATGATGTCGGCCCTGCAACACCGAACGCAGGAAAGCGAGGAAGGGTTAACAATTTCGCACACCCAAAAAGAAACATTTTTCTTTACCAAATGTTTCTTGATTTTTCGCTGACAATAAAACATTGATGTTAAATGTCTTAGTGGGGAATTTATTTAGTTAAAGTTTGTACTCTTAAGGTTTATTTATTAGTTGTTGTATAAATAGTTAGTTTAGTAATATTGTTAGATTATGCTTAGGTTAGTTTATTTAATTGTTCTTTTAAGTGGATAATAGATTTATTTATATAAAAGATTATTTTTGAAGTTTGGAAAATTTTATTTGGTTTGTTTAAAGTATGTAATTTTAAGGTTGTTAAAGATTAGAGTTTATAAGATTAGATTAGCAATTAAATTTGCTTTATGATTTGTTAATTAAGTTAAGTTTAGTTTATTATTTGTGATAAAATTTATAGAGTTTAATTAATTTATTAATGGATTAATTGTAAGTTATTAAATTGATTGTTTTAGAAGTATAGTCCAAATTAAGGTTAAATATTGGATTAACTAGTTTAATCAATAGGATGTTATATATATATTTCTAATGATCTTTTAGATTTAATTTATCTTATTATTAGTTTGTTTCAAACGTAAATCTGATATGATAGAGATAGTTAGTTAATTTAATAATCTAACTAGTAGTATTCGTCATAGTTAACATTTAATAAATTCGTTTCCACATCATTTAAAAATGGTTCTTTATTAAAGAAATTGACTAGATTATTGTTTATCATTGGCACATTTAAAATTAGATGTTATTATCTTAGTCACAGTTAATTTCTTAATAAATTAAATTGAATCATTTTTAGATTAACTTATTGTACGAAGTCGAATTATTATCTTAAAGATTTATTTAATAGATGTCCAGATGTAATATGTCCATCCTTTATCATCCTTGGGCCTCATCTAAGGTCTTTATGACCTCTTTAGACTTGGAGGCCAACTTTCGTGCACAGTTGACTTTCGGTCAACTCTAGTCCAATCTAAGACAAGTGTATCGATTTTTGTGCACAAACCCCTCCAACTAGATCTTTCATCTTATTTGAGTTTTGGAAAGCTTTTTCGCACAGTTGACTTTTTGGTCAAACTTAATCAAACCTTGGACATCGCCTCAATTTGCATGCCCAAGTATTCCTAAGAGCTTTTTGTATCTTTTTAGCTCAGTTGCACGTACTTTGGTGCATGGTTGACTTTTGGTCAACTATGGTAGACTTTTAGTCAACTATCTCATTTTGCGTGCCAATCGGAGCTAGTAGTCTTAAGAACCCTATAGAATAGTTGTAGTTGTTTCGATGAAGTTTGACTTATGGTCAAACTTGGTCAACCATCCATGGTGTGACCCTTGGTGTGTTTTTAGACACTACGATACTTCCAGTCATCTGTTTTCTCTCTATTCCATTTTGTGTGCATGTGGAGACTTGTGCCATTTAGTGTTTCACAACTTAGTTGTGTATGTAGGTATGTTTGTAGTTAGTAGGTTTTAGAAAAAATTTGTAGTTGTGTTTTGCTCAACTTTTGGGCATGACATTTTGGTATCAGAGCACAGTTTTGTTAGTTTTGGGAACCTAACCTACTTCATAGTTGCTAAACTTTTTATCTCGTTATGTGTGTAGGATGCCTCCACTCACCCAATTAGCTCGTAAGCATGGACATGGACATAGGCATGTCTCTTTATCTCGGGAAGAGGTATAGCCAAAGTTAGAGGTTTTAGAGGAAAACTAGGCTCCACCTCCCGAACCACCTCCTAATGCGAATGCAGAGTTACTTCAGGCCTTTCAGAACCTTGCAAGACTCATTATTGATCGTATGCCTCCAATTGTACCCCAAAATGTACAACAGGGTACAGAAGGACTCGGTCCTCGACTAGGGAACGTAGTAGGAGTCCTCCTAGATTTGTAGAGGTTCAGGCCAAGCCAGAGGTTGGTTCCATCAGGGGACTAGAGCCTCCACCTAGAGATGAGGTGTGCATATATGAGAGACCACCTCCTGATGTATGTGATCAGATTAGAGAGTTGCTTCAACTCAACCCTCCACCTTTTGTGGGATCTATCAAGGGTACAGAGGCTGAGTCTTGGCTTATAAGCCTTGGAAGGTGCTTTGGATTGCGCCCTTATGGAAGTAATCTTAAGGCATGTATGTCAGTTCATCTGCTGAGGGGGACAACCTCCACATGGTGGAGATAGGAAGAGTTCAAGGGCCACATTGTTATGGACACACTCACTTGGGAAACCTTCTTGGAAAGGTTTAGGGCCCGATACTTGTCAGAGCAGTTTCGTCAACGTTGTATAGACAAATTTCATGAACTACAGCAACGAGGACTTTCAGTGGCTCAATATGTGAGAAAATTCCTTGAGCTCCTCCCTTATGTATAGTACATGAAGGATGAGAAACTTCAGGTTAATTACTTTATCAAGGGATTGAACTACACCTTATATGACATGGTATGCATGACACCACCAGGAGACTTGTACTACACTATTGAGAGAGCAGTCATAGCTGAGGAGATTAATAGAGGATCTCATAACCGTAACTCCTCACATCAGTCTTCTAGATATTAGAAACCCCCTTGGAATGGTAATCACATAAATAATTCAGGAAATTTCAAAACCCCACAACCTCAGCAGCAACAGCAGTCTTAGCAGAGTCAAGCACCAAAGCCACCATAGGGACAATAGAGCTCAAATTCCAAGCAATGAAACTCTCAAGGTTCCAAGAAGGGACAGAAATTACAGGAGCCTTATACACCCCCAACACAATCACAGCAGCCCTATAAGGGGGGTTATAGTGGGTCTACTCAGACAGGAGGATGGCAGCAGTCCAGGCCTCAGGGCATTCAGGTTCAGAATCGAGGATCGTGTTATACTTGTGGTGCCATAGGGCATATATCCAAGGAATGTCCTCAGAAGGGAAATCAGCAGACAGTAATGTCCAAGTCTACAGTTGGGGACATGGGCCAGTCCCACAGAGTGTTTGCAGTGATCGATAGCTGCCAGGCTGAGCATCAGGCTACAGTCATCGAGGCATCAGGTATGATCGGAGGTAGTGCATTTTCTATCCTTTTTGATACTAGAGCTATTGACTCCTTTGTTTCTCCATTGGTCATGGAGCATTGCAGGCTAGTGGCATCTAGGAAAGACATTAGATGGGAAGTTGAGTTAGCTTTAGGAGCTAGAGTATCGGTTACCTCTTTGGTTAGGCAATGTTCGATTCAGATTGGTGGTTTAACCACCTTAGCAAACCTCAGAGTTACACCTCTTGGATCTTACAGACTAGTTCTTGGCATGGATTGGCTTTATGCTCACAAGGCCAAGCTACATTGTCATAAGAATTTGGTCAAATGTTTGGATGATGATGGCAACGCTACTGTGATTTCTAGAATCCAGAGGCTTGTATCCCTTCGTATGATCTCTGCTATGCAGCTTAAGAAAAGCATGTGAAAGGGATGCTAGATGTTTTATATGACCATCAGTGATAGGCAAGATGAGGCAGAACAAGAAACCTCATTGGATGACCATCCTATTTTGCAAGAGTATGTAGATGTATTTCCTTCAGAGCTACCTAGTATGCCTCCTTGCAAGGTAGTAGACTTTCACATAGATCTTGTACCAGGGGCAGAACCAGTTTCTAGAGCACCTTACAGGATGACCACTAATGATCTTAATGAGCTCAAGTCTCAGCTTGAGGAACTTTTAGAGAAAGGACATATTTTTTCTAGCGTTTCTCCTTTCAGGGGTGCATCGGTGATCATCATAAAGAAGAAGGATGGATCTCTTAGGTTGTGTATGGATTATCGACAGTTGAAAAAGGTAACCATCAAGAATCAGTATCCACTTCCTAGGATTGATGACCTGTTCGATCAACTTCAAGGTGCTAGAGTGTTCTCCAAGATCGACCTTAAGTCGGGGTATCACCAGTTGAGGATAGTGGATAGTGACATCCACAAGACTACATTCTGTACTAGATATGGCCACTATGAGTTCACCGTGATTCCATTCGGTCTTACAAATGCTCCAGTTGTATTCATGAGTCTTATGAATGGAGTATTTTGCACTTTCCTTAACAAGTTTGTGGTGGTGTTCCTTGATGATATCTTGATCTATTCAGAGGATGAGAGAGAACATGAAGAGCACCTGAGACAATTTTCACAGTACCTTAGAGATAATCAACTTTATGGAAACTTGTCGAAATGTGCCTTCTTCAGGCCAGAGGTCAAGTATTTGGGCCATGTGATATCTGGTGATGGGATCTCAGTAGACCCATCAAAGATTGAAGCCATCATGAATTGGCCAGCACCTACCCCAGTGACCAAAGCGAGGAGTTTCATGGGTTTAGCAGGTTATTATAGACAGTTTGTTGAAGGATTTTCTCGAGTAGCACACCCTATTACTTCTCTTTAGCGAAAGGGAAAGAATTTTGAGTGGACCAAGAAGTGTGATTGAGATTTCCAAGAGCTCAAGAGAGCATTGACCAGTTCACCCATTCTTGTTGTGCCAGAGCCTTCGACAAAGTTTTTAGTTTGCACAAATGCTTCCTTAGATGGTTTGGGGGCAGTTCTTATGCATGATGGGAAAGCTATATCCTATGAGTCCAAGAAACTAAAGGCTCGCGAGATCAACTATCATACCCATGATCTTGAACTTGTAGCATTGGTGCATGCTTTAGTGAGATGGTGACACTTCCTCTTAGGACATCGATTTGAACTTCATTCAGACCATCAGAGTCTACACTACATCTTCACTCATGCGAACCTTAATGCTAGGCAATGAAGATGGATGGAGTTCTTGTGTGAATATGATTTTGATGTTCACTACATCAAAGGGAAAGATAATGTTGTGACAGATGCTTTGAGTAGGAGACAGCATGAGCTTTCTTCTATGTCCACAAGCACAGATTTGAGAGATCACATTCTTCATCACTTGCATGATGATGAGTTATATGTAGAAGTGAGTGAGTTGATTCGGTCTCAGAGGCCCCTTGAGGTGAAGTATGAAGATTATTCCTTGGAGTCAAATGGACTCTTACGTCATAGAGGATGCATCTATATACCTTCTTCTGGAGGATTGTGTGAGTTTTTCATGCTAGAGGCCCATAGAGCCCCTTATGCAGCGCATCCTGGAGTGAAGAAGATGCATGCCAATTTGAGATAGTTATATCATTGGCTAGGCATGAGAATTTAGATTGCTAAGTTGGTAGCTAGGTGTCTAGAATGCCAAAGGGTGAAGGTAGAACACCGACATCTAGGTGATCTACTTCAGCCCCATGAGATACCAGTGTGGAAGTGGGACACCATATCTATGGACTTCATTGTTGCTCTACTTATGTCATCTCATCATCATGATGTCATCATGGTGATAGTTGACAAGTTGACCAAGGTGGCTCATTTCTCACCAGTGCGTACTACCTTTACTGCACCATTAGTGGCACAGGTGTTCATACAGGATATTGTCAAACTACATAGCATACTGTGTAAGATCATCTCAAATAGAGATTCTCTCTTCACTTCATCCTTTTAGAGAGAACTGCAGGCAGCTTTGGTCGCTAGGCTCAACTTCAATATAGCCTACCACCCTGAGATAGATGGAAAGATTGAGAGGGTCAATCAGGTGTTAGAGGACATGCTTCACATGTATGTTATGTACCATTAGACCTGGTGGGAGGAATACCTACACTTAGTGGATTTTTCCTATAACAATGGGCATCATACATCTTTGGGTATGTCTCTATACCAAGCTCTCTATGGTAGACCTTGTAGGACACCACTCAGTTGGGATAGGATCGAGGATAGAGTTTCTATTGGTCCTGAGTTAGTTAGGGATATGGAGTAGTAGGTGACCTTGATTAGGTAGCATCTCGAAGAGGCTCAAGATAGATAGAAGAAGTATGCTGATGCGAAGAGGATCGATCGAGCTTACTTAGTGGGAGACAGGGTCTTTTTGAGAGTGCCACTGCATAAGAGTCCAATCCATTTCGGAAAGGGCTCTAAGCTAGCACCTCATTTTTTTGGGCCTTTTGAGATTCTTGAGAGGATAGGACCAGTTGTTTACCATTTAGCCTTGCCACCTAGCCAGTCACGCATCCATGATGTGTTTCATGTTTTAGTTTTGCAAAAGTATGTTTATGATGAGTCTCATGTGATAGATTGGGATGCCTTGCAAGTAGAGTCAGATGGACAGTTGGCATTGGAGCCCATTTGTATTTTAGCCCCACAGACCTTGTCACTTTGAGGCAAGGCACTGGACTAGGTTAGGGTCCAGTGGGATTGTTATGACAAGGTCATAGTTTCATGGGAGGATGCAACACAGATGAGGTCACAGTATCCTCACCTCTTTGATGAACTCCAGGATGAGGTTCATGCCTAGAGGGGTTGGATGTGAGACCTACTAGATAGTCATATTATTACTAAGTTTTTCATTCTTTCAGTACTTATTTCATAGACACACCTGACTATTTGAGACACTTATGTATTTGAGGATCTGTTGAATCCTATGTTATATGTTTGTTACCTAATTATGTAATCAGGGTACACTCGAGATACTTTATTTTTTATTTCCATTTCAATTATGATTATGTTACATATGATGTTATATCATGTTTGAAACTATTGTGATGAAAATTTGGCTTAGGAAACTAGAGTTATGCTTAAATAATTGATTTACAGATGTAGTTTTTAAACCATGCAGTATTGATGACGTATTGTATTTATATCATGTTGGTTGGACCTACTGATGTGTGCAATGAGTGTGAAGGATAAGTTGACCATGGATCTAAATGCGGGGATCCAGTATTGGAACCTATGTTTATACCATGCATCCCAAGGTCCTCTTTGTAAAAGAAACGTAGACCTCGTTGTATAGTCTTTTACTTGTAAATGTGGTTTGCATGAGTGTAATTTATTTAGTTAATGTCTATGTGAATTAGACATGTCATTGTTTTATTAAATGTACCAAATTTGGCAAATTATGGCTTAAGTGTTCGCATGGTTAGTATTTTGTATTTGATTGGGTCAAGGGCTTGACTAAGGTGTAGCCTTAGGGTAGGATCAACTAACCTTGGGTTGGGAAGTTTCTAGAAGTCAACCAAAACTAGAAATCCGAGTGTAAACTTTAGGTGGAGTTTAGGAGGGCAATTTGGGCTCCCATAGGTTAACTGAGGTCAATTTTAGCTACCCAGGTTGATACCTTAGGGGTTAGGGGTCATTTTCAGCCCATTAAGAGCCTTAAAACTCATTTATAACCCCCCTAAAGTCAAGGTTTTCATTTTGGTCGAAATTGAAGTGTTGTGAGGTTTTGGTTAACCTCTCTCTTCTTCCCAAACTTGCATTCAACTCCATTTATGATGAAGGAAGGAAAGTGGGAAGAAGGGAATGGAAGTTTCTTCCCCTCTTCTGATTGGTTGCTAGATTTTAGGAGGTTTTCCTATTTAGGAGAAGCTTGGAGTAAGGTTTAGTTGTTCACCCACTCTCTAGATTTGGAGACCACTCTTATTGGAAAAGCTTAGGAAAAAGGCTAGCTTTGAAAGGAGCTTCAAAGTATTCATACTTTCAACCTTGGATTGGAAAAGGTAGTCCCTTGTGATGTTTTGATATTTCTTGCTTGTGTTTGAGCTTGGAGCTCCATTAATGGAGTCCATGGCTTTTTTTCAAAGTTTTTAGTTTGAAAATTTAAGTTTTTGTAAATGTTGTTTTAAATTTGTGAATGCATTTGGGATGGGATTCTTTAAAGTTTCCTCACCTTAGGGAGGATGGAGTAACCTTGAAGGGGGTAGAAGAAAGTAGACCCAGGTTGTGTAGAGTCTCCCATGTGTGGAGAGAAATACATGGGGTTCCATTATACCCATGATGCCTAGTATGGCCTACGAGAACCTAGGGGCATAAGGAGAGTTAGACCGAATCTTGTTGAAGATGGTCTTCCCAAATCCATGTGTGGCTTGGGAATTTTGCATTTGTACTACGGCTTCTCCACCTAGTAGTCCACTTCTACCCCATTTTCAGGAAGGTCTCTTAGAGGCCTTCCTTTTGTAAAACCCTAACTGTGGGTGGCTCGGCCACCCACAGTGTCGAACACAGTGGAAGGTCAGCTCTTTCGTGCCCCACTATGGCGGTACTGTGAGTGTCAAGCACCACCGCACCGACATACAACACCGCCACTGCTGCCGCTTCTCCCTGCACCCCGTGCTCACTCCTTCCCTCTCCGCTCCTCCCTTCACCCTCCACCGCTCGAGCCACCTCCTCCTTCGCGCTTCCTCCTCCCTGTCGTGTCGGCCCTACAACACTAAACACAGGAAAGCGAGGAAGGGTTAAAAATTTCACACACCCAAAAAGAAACATTTTTTTTTACGAAATGTTTCTTGATTTTTTGCTGACAATAAAACATAGATGTTAAATGTCTTAGTGGGGAATTTATTTAGTTAAAGTTTGTACTCTTAAGGTTTATTTATTAGTTGTTGTATAGATAGTTAGTTTAGTAATATTGTTAGATTATGCTTAGGTTAGTTTATTTAATTGTTGTTTTAAGTGGATAATAGATTTATTTATATAAAAGATTGTTTTTTAAGTTTAGAAAATTTTATTTGGTTTGTTTAAAGTATGTAATTTTAAGGTTGTTAAAGATTAGAGTTTATAAGATTAGATTAGCAATTAAATTTGCTTTATGATTTGTTAATTAAGTTTAGTTTATTATTTGCGATAAAATTTATAGAGTTTAATTAATTTATTAATGGATTAATTGCAAGTTATTAAATTGATTGTTTTAGAAGTATAGTCAAAATTAAGGTTAAATATCGGATTAACTAGTTTAATCAATAGGATGTTTTATATATATTTCTAATGATCTTTTAGATTTAATTTATCTTATTATTAGTTTGTTTCAAACGTAAATCTGATATGATAGAGATAGTTAGTTAATTTAATAATCTAACTAGTAGTATTCGTCATAGTTAACATTTAATAAATTCATTTCCACATCATTTAAAAACGGTCCTTTATTAAATAAATTGACTAGATTATTGTTCATCATTGGCACATTTAAAATTAGATGTTATTATCTTAGTCACAGTTAATTTCTTAATAAATCAAATTGAATCATTTTTAGATTAACTTATTGTACGAAGTCAAATTATTATCTTAAAGATTTATTTAATAGATGTCCAGATGTAATCTATCCATCCTTTATCATCCTTGGGCCTCGTCTAAGGTCTTTATGACCTCTTTAGACTTAGAGGCCAACTTTCATGCATGGTTGACTTTCGGTCAACTCTAGTCGAATCTGAGACAAGTGTCTCAGTTTGCATGCACAAACCCCTCCAGCTAGATCTTTCATCTTATTTGAGTTTTGGAAAGCTTTTTCATACAGTTGACTTTTTGGTCAAACTTTGTCAAACCCTTGACATTACCTCATTTTGCATGCCCAAGTGACTTTTTAGCTTAGTTGCATGTACTTTGGTGGATGGTTGACTTTTGGTCAAGTGTGGTAGACTTTTAGTCAACCATTTCATTTTTCGTGCCAGTCGGAGCTAGTAGTCTTAGGAACCCTATAGAATAGTTGGTAGTTGTTTCGATGAAGTTTGACTTGTGGTCAAACTTGGTCAACCATCCATGGTGTGACCCTTGGTGTGTTTTTACACACTACAATACTTCCAGTCATATGTTTTCTCTCTGTTTTATTTTTTGTGCATGTGGAGACTTGTGCCAGTTAGTGTTTCACAACTTAGTTGTGTATGTAGGTATGTTTGTAGTTAGTTAGTAGGTTTTGGAAAAAAAAATTAGTTGTGTTTTGCTCAACTTTTGAGCATGACATCAACAAAGATAATAATAATCAATAAACCATTCCCAATCTCTTTCATATATAAATTACTATCTAGTGTGCCTTTAGCAAATCCCAATTTTATCAAATATTTATCTAATCTTGCATACCATGTTCTAGGTGCTTGTTTCAGTCCATATAAAGTTTTGTTCAGTTTACATACCATATCTCCTTCATGAGTCAAGGGAAAACCTTCAGGTTGCTCAATGTAGACTTCTTCTTCCAATTCTCTATTAAAAAATGCTGACTTCACATCCATTTGATACACTTTGAATTTTTTATAAACTGCATAAGCCAAAAACATTCTTACCGCTTCAATTCTTGCAACAAGTGCAAAAGTCTCTTCATGATCAATTCCTTCTTGTTGTGAGTACCCTTTACATACCAATCTTTCTTTGTTCCTTACACCTTTACCTTGTTCATTCATCTTATTCGTGAATACCCATTTAGTTCCTATAACATTTTTATCTTTAGGTCTAGGGACCAACTTCCAAGTCTTTTTCTTTTCAATTTGATCTAGTTCCTCCTTCATTTCTTTAATCCAATTTTCATCTATACAAGCTTCATAAGTAGTTTTAGGTTCAATTTGAGAAATCAAGCATCATTTTTCATGTACCTTATTCCTTGTCATAACTCATTTTTATATGCTCCCAATAATCTGATCAAGAGGGTGATTTTTTTCTAGATTCTTATTAGGTGTCACTGTCTTAGTTCTTGCTTCAACTCTATGTTCTGCTCTAGGTTCTTCTCTTATCTCCTCAATATAACTCTCATTCTACAAATCACTATCAGTTTCATGAAATAATTCAACATTTTTTTGATCAATTCTAGGATGAACTTCTTCATCTAATTCATAATCAAGTATTCTTTCTTGAATTTTGAACTTCTCATAAATTTTAACATTTGCACTCTCAACAATAGTCTTAGTTCTTTTATTGAAACATATATAAGCTTTTTTTTTCAACAAATAACCAAGAAATATACCTTCATCACTTCTAGGATCAAACTTACCAATGTCATCATCTCTCTTAATATAACACTTACTTCCAAAAATTCTAAAATACTTAACTGATGGCGCATGTCGAAACCATAATTCATAAGGTGTCTTATTTGTGTCTTCTTTGATTTGTACTATGTTCATTGTATATACTATTGTAGACACTTCTTCTCTCCAAAATGTCTTTGCCAAATCATTTTCAAATAACATAGCTCTTGCTTCTTTAGTTACTGATCTGGTCCTTCTTTCTACAATACCATTTTGTCCAGGTGTTCTAGGGGTTGAAAGTTGTCTCTTAATTCCATTTTCTTCACAAAAGATATTAAATTCTTTTGAAGTAAATTCTCCACTTCTATTAGACCTTAAACATTTAATCTTCATTCCAGATTAATTCTCAACTTTGCTCTTAATCAATTTAAACTTGTCAAATGCTTCAGATTTTTCTTTAAGAAATGCTATCCACATCATTCTAGTAAAGTCGTCAACAAAAATCATAAAATACCTCTCACCGTAGAATCCTCTAGTCCTTATGGGACCGCTCAAATCTTTATGAACAATTTCCAACTTTGTTATTGTTGTGAACTTCTTACTAGGAAATGATCTTATGTTTAGCTTAGCCATAACACATTCTTTTCAAATCATGTTAGTAGGTTTCATAATCTTAGGCAAATCTCTTACTACAAATGTTGTACTTATTTTCACAATGTTATCAAAGTTTATGTGACAAAACCTTATGTTCATAACCAACTATCATCATTTTAGTAATCAAACATGTTATCTCAGTAGGATTCAAGTGAAATACATTACCTCTAGTTCTTGATCCAATTCCAATCATATTACCATCTTTTTTTTGGCAAAAAATTGATATTTATATTAATAAAAAATTGGTTCAAAAAAGGGCTCCCAGAGAAAAGAACCAGTGAAGAAAAACTTCATTTGTTATCCATAATACATACAAGCAGAAGGATCTGTAGATTTACTTGCCATCCTAGCCCTACCAAAAACCCATAAAGGGCCTATGCTGTTTGAAAAGAATTCACCCATAGCCCAATGTCCCTACAAAAACAAGGGGGTGGATATATGCAATAATCCATTACCCTTTTGATACAATTTTCACTAATACAATACAAAAAAGCCCATATGCAACCATGGCAGGGATGGATATATGCAATAATCCACTTCCCTTTTGATACAATTTTCACTAATACAAAAAACCCATATGTAACCATGGCATAATAGACTAAACCCCCCTTACATCAGATTTTACAATAATACAACTCATAGGCTCATAATTATGAGTATAAATAGATTAATAGTATAAACATCAAAGTGAAGCCACTGAATGAAAACCCTTGAGCACCATTGAAATGTGTAAAATTTAGTGAGCTAAGACCAAAAGAAGAAGCCTAGCATCATGAGAAGAGCATAATGGAAACAAACCGGGATGAGAAAACACCTGCACCAAAATGTGAGTAACCAAAGGCTTGCAAATGAGATAATGTAGAAAATAACCAAGAAGGACAGTCAATCCTGATGATATCGAGTCTCATCCTCAAGGTGAGGTGGATGAGAGAAGAACAAAGAACTCCATAGCCTGTCAACTACCCCAAGAATTCGGTAAGAAGCCTTAGAATTATCATATATACATCGACGTGGAGAGGAAAGCTCACCTCTACCCGGTTCCACTACATTTACCAACCCTGCTTCTGATAAAGGTGCTGAAGAAACGCAGGGAACTGAATTAGAGGCTCTTTCCTCTAATACATATTACCATCCTTATCCTTGATCACACATGTTTTATCAGTATACCAAACTTGATATCCCTTATCAACTAATTGTCCAACACTCAAAATATTATGTTTCAATCCATCCACAAAATAAACATCATCAGCGTTAGTCTTTCCATCAAAAGTAATAGATCCTATTCCTTTTATCAAGCAAGGTGCATTGTTTCCAACTCTAACAATTCTTCCATCATATTTGTTGAACTTTATAAATTTCTTCATATCTCCAGTCATATGATGTGAACAACCATTGTCTATAATCCAAACAGTTTTCTTTTCTATTTCGGAAATTAAAGCTTTTTCTTCTCTAACTTTAGTTTCAAAGTTTTCTTCTTTTATTGCTAAAAATCCTATATCATCATTCACATTATCACTTTCACTTAAGAATTTCCCAATACTAGCCTCAAATTCTTCATCATTAGCATAGGAACATTATTTAGATCTTTTAGGTTTAAAGTTCTTCTTATATTTCTTTACTCTCTTAGGGAATTTAGATGCGAAATGACCATATTCTTGACATGTCCAACATTTAAAGTTTTTCTTACCTTCGGGTTCTCTTTTCACAAGCAAGGAAATCCCTTCCTCAATCTTTATGTCATCTTCAGTCTTAGATCTACTGCAAGTGGCATAATCTCCACTGACACTAGTACTTCATGAAAAAGTAAGGAAAACACTAAGTGCGTTGAATGTTGTCTCAATTCTAGGTAGATCTCCTGACTATTTCAAGCCAATCTCTGTTGCTTCTAATCTTCCAAGAAGAGTTTCTCTGGTAAAATTCTTAGTACAAGGTTTAACTTGTTCAATCATCCGTGTTGTCTACTTAAATACATGAGTCAGTGTCTTTAAGATCTTCCATATCACTTCATCCTCAGCCTTATTTCCTTCACAAGCTTTGATACCTACAACAATATTTGATATCCTACCAATATAACTTCTAACAAATTCATCTTCCATCATTCTTATATCTTCAAATGAGTATATCCAATTTTGTAATCTAACTCTCTTTGCATGCACATCACCTTCAAAAGTAGATTGTAAAGCTAACCAAATTTTATGATATATCCTTAGAGTTTTTACCTGACTCTATTAATTCTCTAGAAGAGCTGATAAAAGTGCTTCTCTAGCAAGTATATTACACATGAATAGATCTCTTTCTATATCAGTGCATTCTTCAATTTTGTCTTCTTCAATGATAGTTTTATCATTCTTTGTGATTAACCAATATCCTGGTCCTAAACATAGCAAATGTGTCTTATCTTTTCTTTCCAACTGTCATATTTTACTCCATCAAACTTAGGGTTTTCTTTCATGAAATGAGTCATCATAGATATCCTTAAGTTGTTAAACTTTTCCTTCAAGGACCTACCGCTATGATACCAATTATTAGAAAGTAAAGTCCACCAAGATAACTGATAGGGGGGGTGAATCAATTATCATATTAAAAAAAAATTTTATCACCATTATTAGATTTCAACCATGTAATCAATATAAGAAACAACCATAGAAAGATAAACATACACAACAACACAATAACACAAGATATTGTTACTAGGGAATCTCTTGACTAGAGAGTAAACCCCGGTGGGAATGATGCCCATAAAAGATGTACTAATATAAAAATTCCTTATGAGAGGATGGAAACTATTAGGAGCCTTATGAAATACATTCAGTTCATATGAGTCCCTGCTAGGAGACTTTGAATCCCTATTAAAAGATTCTAACCCGATTAAGAGTTATGGAAGACAAAAGGACCCACTGTCCAAATAGCTTCAAGGGAAAGATCACTGAACACATTGTCCAACTGATCTCTATATTATACAAACATAATTAATAATACCAACAATTATTGATCTCAACAACTTATCTTTGCTCCTCTATCTGTTCCAAATTGCACCAACTACTTCACCAGATCTCTGCAATTCGCATATCCTCTTACAATATCATATATCACTTTTCACATATTCTCTCATTCATTCATCATCATATCTATCAATATTACAATCAAGGAAAAGAATCTTTCCTTTATAACACACTCAAATACTTACAAATGAGTCAGTGAACAAGGCTTAACCAATTACAAAATATAAACCTTCACACATTACATAATATTCCATAATCACATAAAACTATCGGCTTCAAAACAAAATAAATCTTCACTTGTGCGACCTCCAACCATGTTGTCTCATCCAAGTCACCAAAAAAATGTCTTCATCAATTGTATAACTTTGCATGCCCAGATTCTATCCCGATTAAGAGATATAATCCAATTATCACAAGGCGTTGCTTCTCAGGAACACTGTCTGAATACTGCTTCCACTAAATTACACATAACTATCATGAATAATTGAATTTTTGTACATGCTCTTGACCACAACTTCAAGACATAATATAGAATAAGTCCTCAACTTTCCATAGCTTGATCTACAATACTCCATGAACACTAATTCAAACACTATCTGCTTCTCTGCTAATCTCCAATAAATCAATGTGTTGACATAAATGATAGTCATAGTCATGAATGCAACATACAACTACTACAGAATGACTCTCATTACTCCCTCGTAGGACATATTCAGTATTTATTCCTAACATATTCTTTAAAGGTTACTAGCTCAATGAAATAGCACCTACTTTACAAGTAGGAGGATGGTGGTTCGATTCTATCGTGCCCTAATATGACTAAATATATGACTAAATAAATGATCAATTGAATGATTAAATAAATGAATAAATCAATGACCAAATTAATGACCAAATCAATGACCAAATAAATGACCAAATCAATGACCAAATAAATGACCAAATAAATGACTAAATAAATGACTAAATAAATGACTAAACCAATGACCAAATAAATGACTAAACAAATGACTAAATAAATGACCAAATCAATGACTAAAATAATTTAGTCATAAATTTGGTCGCAAGGTAAATGACCGGCAATAAACTACTAATGGTCATGTCATCAAAATTAGTCATTTATCTACAATTTTTAGTAGTTTATTTAGTCATATATTGTTGTTTTTGTACTAGTGGAAGTATTAGTTCTTATAATAAACATTATAGTGATTCTTATTTATGATTTTTCTTACTTATGAATAATGGTCCTATTTATGATTTCTTTCTTATAAATAATGTGTATGAAAATAATATTTTTATGTCACCTTGTATTTGGAGAATACATACAATAATGTGTAACTTGTATATGTTTAACTCATAGGTATCATTGTGAATCAACCCAGTGCCTAACCCACCTTATCTTGGTCTTATATATTTCTAAGTAGGGGTTCAGGAAGTTGAGCATTGAGGCAAGACTAGCCCTGTAAAAATTAATAGAAAAAGAAAAAAAAAAAAGTAACTCTTGCAAAAGGAAAAATTATGAAAGGTTGTGACACTCACAAATGAAAGAACTGGTGAAGGGTTGTGAGTCTTTTGAAGGCTGAAAATTGTGAAAGTTTGTGATGATTGCAAAGGGAAAGCACGATGAAGAAATGTGACTCTCCCCTACATTGCAAGATTTATATGGGAGAAGGTTTTCATTTAAGAGGACATTCAAGTAAAATTTATATGAGGTATAATATATTATTTAAAAAGGCAACAATGAAAAGTACTGACTCAAATTTTTTTTTTTTAACTTAGAGATACCCCCGTGACTTAGAGAAATGCCCAATTTACCTTACCTTTGTCTTACATATTCTCAAGTTGGGGTTCAGGAAGAGCTGAGTTGAGGCAAGACTATCCCTCCAAGTATTAATGTAAGAGAAAAAAGAATTTAAAAAAATATGGAAGTGACTTTTCCTAAAGACAAAGTTATGATACATTGTGAGACTCGCAAATGACAAAAAAGGTGAAGTGTTGTGACTCTTTCAAAAAGTGGTAATTATAAAATGTTGTGACGATTGCAAAGGGCAGATTTGATGAAGAGATATGATTCTCACCCAACTTAAAATATACAAAGTGATGAAGATTTCATTTCAGGTAGATATTTAAGTGAAATCAATGCGGGGTATAGTATATTATTCACAAATATAATAATAAAAAGTGGTGACTCAATTCATTTTTTTGTTAACTCAGAAGTACTCTCTTGACTTAGCTCAGTGCCCAGCCTACCTTACCTTGGTCTTACATATTGCCAAGTTGGGGTTTGGGAAGGGATGAGTTTAGGCAAGAGTAGCTCTCTAAGAATTCATGAGAGAGAAAATAGAATAAAAAGAAAAATAATGAAGTGACTCTTTCAAAAGAAAAAGTTATGAAAGGTTGTGACATTTGAAAATGACAAAAATGGTGAAGGGTTGTGACTATTTCTAAGGGTGACAATTGTTAAAGGTTATAATGACTGCAAAAGGAAAACATGATGAAGAGGTGTGACTCTCCCCCATATTGGAAGATATAAATGGGAGAAGGTTTCAATTTAGCATGACATTCAAGTGAAATCAATGTGGGGTACAATATATTATTCACAAAGACAATAATGAAAAATGGTTTCTCAATTTATTTTTTGTTAACTCAGAGGTATCACCTCGACTCAGCCCATTGCCCAACTACCTTACCTTATTCTTACACATTGCCAAGTTATTATTCGGGAAGGGTGAGCTAAGGCAAGAGTGGCCCTCTAAGGATGTACATAATAGATCACAAACCATGTGCATTGGGTAAGCCCAAGCCTCGAAGTCAAACCTGATACCAATGGGAAGAAAAATCATTGCCCAAGCCAGTTGTGTTATATGTGTAGGTTGTGTTCACACATTTCTTATGAATGGCGGTGACCCTTTCTCCAATAAACTATAAAGGATATTGCATTTCAAGTATTGAAGGAGGACTTATCAGTCATTATACTTCATCCACTGTCTTGCAAGAAATCAAGCAATCATTCAATTACAAAGATTAAGAAAATAATAATCAAATTCACATCAATCATCACTTCAACTTGCGGTCAAGAACACATACAATTTAAAAATCAAGCATCACTCTATCAAATAAACATTAATTCAATCACCATCCATCAACATGTCAAACTAGCATGTACTATATTATTAGTTTTCAATCATCTAATCGATAATTACTTAATCATAACTCACCAATACCTGAAATCGTAGAAGCAATTTGATCTGTCTTAGAGCATACAAAATTTGAAAATAATTATAAATTGGTGTGAAGTATTAGTTTTTATAATAAACATTATAGTGGTTCTTATTTATGATTCTTTTTACTTATGAATAATGGTCCTATTTATGATTTCTTGCCTATAAATAATGTGTATGAATATGATATTTTTAAGTCACCCTATATTTGAAGGATACATTCAATAATGTGTAACTCTTATATGTTAATTAACTCAGAGGTATAATTGCAACTCATCCCAGTGCCCAACCTACTTTACCTTGGTCTTATATATTGCAAAGTTGAGCTTCATGAAGTTGTGAGTTGAGGCAAGACTGGCCCTCTAAGAATTAATAAAAAAAGGAAATATTATGAAAGGTTGTGACAATCACAAATGACAGAAATGGTGAAGGTTTGTGACTCTTTTGAATGGTGACAATTGATAAAGGTTTTGATCATTGCAAAGGGTGGACATGATGATTAAATATGAATCTCCCCAATATTGGAAGATACAAAGGCAATAATAAAAAGATTTGTCTGAATTTCTTTTTTTTGGTTAACTCAAAGGTATCCCTGTGACTCATCCCAGTGCCCAATTTACCTTACCTTGGTCTTACATATGATCATGTTGGTGTTCAAGAAGAGGTGAGTTGGGGAAAGAATGGCCCTCTAAATATTAATGTAAAAGAAAAAGGAATATGAAAAATATGGAAGTAAATTTTACAAAAGGAAAAGTTATGATATCTTGTGACATACTCGCAAAGGACAAAAATGTTGAAGATTTTTTACTTTTTCAAAAAATGGCAATTGTAAAAGGTTGTGATGATTGCAAATGATAGATATGATGAAGAGATGTGACTCTCCCCCCCATTAGATGCTACAAAGGGGAGAAGATTTTATTTTAGGAGGACATTTAAGTGAAATCAATGTGGGGTATAGTATATTATTCACAGAGGAAACAATAAAAAGTGGTGACTCAATTCATTTTTTTGTTAACTCAAAGGTATCCTCCTAACTCAGCCCAGTGCCCAACCTACCTTACCTTGGTCTTACATATTTCCTATTTGGGGTTCAGGAAGAACTGAGTTGAGTCAAGACTATCCCTGTAAGTATTAATGCAAGAGAAAAGGGAATAAGAAAAAAATATGGAAGTGACTTTTCCTAAAGGGAAAGTTATGATACATTGCGACACTCATAAATGACAAAAATGGTGAAGAGTTGTGACCTTTTCGAAAAGTGGTAATTATAAAATGTTGTGATGATTGCAAAGGGTAGATTTGATGAAGATATGTGACTCTCACCCACCTTCAAAAATATACAAAGTGGTGAATATTTCATTTTAGGAAGATATTTAAGTGAAATCAATGTGGGGTACAATATATTATTGACTAGATTACAATACTTGGTGTGATACCTACAGTATTGTAGAATTCAACACAAAAATTGAGAACAACAAGATTGCAAACCAAAAAAAAATTGATCCATTCTATTCAAATATTTGAGTTTATACAAATCTTATGGATCCCAAGGGTCATTAAAATCCCTTGGAAATGAAATGAAGAGCCATCATAATATTTATTACAAATAAAATATTCAAACTATCAAAAATTATCAAAAAACTATATATAAAAATTAGGTCCACTTGGAGAAGGCATAACTTTATAGTCCTAGCTCTAAATTGTGAACCATTTGATGCATTGGAAAGGTATTCAAATTATCTAGAATCAAATTTAGGAAGTAGAAATGTTTCGTTACTATTCCCACCCATCATCTAAGCCCAGAAATGCACCGAAGACCCTCAAAAATTTAGTTTACTAAAACGTAGTAAAATTTGAAAAATTAGATTTTAGTTTTTTCCCAATTTAATCCTGAGCATTCTTCCCCCCTTGAGAGGCAATGGGCCCCATTGCACTAATTTTTTGCAACAAATGAAGAAATTTTTCTTCAATTTGTTCCTTATTAAACCACTTGCCTTGATGAGAATGTTGGCCAACTTGAACCACCCGATACAGAGGAATGTTCTAATTTCTCAAAGTCTTTAAAATGACTTCAGTAACATGGTCAGACTAGATTGGAACAGTAGTAGATGGATTTAACTCTGCAGCTTGAATGTGTTTAGTAGCTTGGGAAATATCCAACAAAGGAGGAAAATAGGGTCACAACAATTCTACATTGAAAATTGGATGCAGTCCCAAAAATGATGGCAAATTAAGTTCAAAAGCATTCTCACCAACTTGTTTCACAATAGTATATGGACCATAACGAAGAGGATGAAGCTTCCTATTTGGTCCATGCAGGTGCTCTTTCTGAAGATGTAACCATACCTTTTCACCAATCTAAAACTTATGAGGAGTTTTATGTTTATCATGCCTTTCCTTATAATACTTTTGATTACTCTGCTCCAAGATCTAATGAACTTGCTATTGGAGGTGTCTAATGTTATCAATGAATTTTTCTACTTTATCTACCTCCTTGTCACCATTCAATGGACTATTATATTGTAGAGATGGTATTGCTCCATCCATAGGTGCCAATGGTTGGTACCCAAGAGAAACCTCAAATGGATTGTGCCCTGTAGTACTATGGAGTGCACGGTTGTAGTTGTGTTGCACATAGGGTAAGCTTTGATCTCATGTGTGAGGATGTTTTGAATGATACATCTGTAAAATATGAATAATCATTCAATTCATCACTTCTGTCTGCCCATCTGTTTGGGGATGGAATGTTGTGGACTTTGTCAACTTGGTGTCCATTTTAGCCCATAGTGCAGACCAAAATTTGGTGATGAACCTGCTATCCCTATCAGAAATAATGGTTTTTGGCAAACCAAAATGAACCCAAACATGCTCAAAAAATAGCTTGGCAGTATCTTCTATAGAAATCATCTTTTTACATGCCACCATGATAGTCATTTTAGCAAACATATCTACCACAACATATACACAGTCATGCCTCCACCCTGTAGTTGGAAGTCTAGACATAAAATCCATTGAAATAGACTGCCATGGCTTATCAGGAATAGGTAATGGTAAGTATAGACCCAACTTATGGTTTGATGGCTTTGCAATTGCATAGGCTGCACAAGCTTGTATATGTGAAATGATATCCTGCTTCATTTTTGGCCAATAGAAATACTTTTGAAGGATAGCAGTAGTCTTACCAATACCAAAATATCTTGCAACATGACTATAGTGAGCTTCCCATATCATTTTCTTTCATTCCTTAGTAGGTACACATATGTGACTGTTATGGCAAAGCAACCCATCCTACAAGTGAAAATTAGGGACAGACTTTCCTTCTACCAAATTACCATAGATGTTAGCAAAATCAAGGTCAGTACCATATAGGTGTTCCCAAGTTGATGATTGATGACCACATGAATCCAACACTATTGTCAAACCTGCAATTGGAGACCTACTCAAAAAATCTGCCACCTTATTACTGGTTCCTTTTTTATGATGAATGTTGAGGTGAAATTGTTGTAGATAGGTTAACCATTGTTGATGTCTATCATTCTGTAGCTTCCCTTGTGTTTGCAAGAATTGAAGTGGTTTATGGTCTATATGTATAACAGTTTCCTTTCCCAGTATATAGTGTTTTTATTGTTTGCAGTCTTGAACAATGGCATACAACTCCTTATCATAGGTAGGGTACTTATGTACTGTATCAGAAAAATTTTCACTGTGATAGGCAACAGGATGCCCATGTTGCGTGAGTATAGCACCAAGAGCATAATCGAATGCATCTATTTCTATCTCAAATGCTTGGTGTAGATTTGGAAGGACCAATACTAGTGTTGAACATAGTCTTTTCTTTAACTCCTTAAATGCTTATTTCTTTGCCTCTGTCCACTAAAATGTTGCTTCTGCTCCACCCCTTAGTGATTGATTAAGAGGCCATGATATGTGTGAGAAACCAAACACAAATCTGCGATAGAAGTTGGCTAAGCCCAAGAAGCTGCGAAGCTTTGTGAAATTTATAGGGGATGGCCGATCTCGGATTATTTGAATCTTTGCTAAATCAACATGAACACCCTCAGTATTAATGATATACCCTAAGTATTGAATACTCTGCATACCAAAAGAACACTTCTCAATGTTGGCATAAAGTTTTTGTTTTTGCAGAGTTGAAAGAACTTGTTCAACATGCTGCAAATGCTTAGACCAAGTTCTGCTAAAGATGAGTATGTGATCCAAATAAACAACCATAAAAGAATCAATGAATGGTCTAAGCACATCATTCATCAATCTCATAAATGTGGCTGGGGCATTCATTAGGCCAAAAGGCATGACCAACCATTCATACAAACCTTCCTTAGATTTAAATATAGTATTCCACACATCTGCTGGATCAATTGGTACTTGGTGGTATCCAAACTTCAAGTCAATTTTTGTAAAGAAATTAGCCCCCCTAAGTTGGTCCAACAAATCATCAATTCAAGGGATTGGATATCTATTTTAAACAAAGATTTTTTTTAATACTCTATAATCAATACAAAGCCTCCATGTCCCATCTTTCTTTTTAGCATGGACAATTGGACTTCCACAAGGTGAAGCACTTGGATGAATGTGTCCTTTCTAAATCAACTCCTGAATTTGTCTCTTAATCTCATCATTTTCCAAAATTGACCTCCTATATATTGGCTCATGTGGTAGCAGTGTGCTTGGGATTAAATCAATAGAGTGCTTGACTTGATAATGTGTTGGTACTCCCACTAGTGGTTTAAACACACTATGATATTCTTTCAAAATTTTATGAATCTGATTTTGTTGATTTTCTATTACCTTAGCATGTGTATTAAGAACAACTGACTTTGTTTGATCAGGGTGAATCATGAGTAGAACAAAAGCTCTAGTTTGAGAAATCAAGCATTTACATTGTTTAGCACTAATTAAAGAAGCAGTTTGTGTTGGACATACCTCTAGTATTCGATACCTCTTCCCACCAAGCTTGATTGTAACACTACGTGGCCTGGACTCATACACCCCATGCCTCTGATACATGTATGGCTGCCCCAGTAAGACATCACATACATCCAACGGTGCTACATCACATATCACTTCATCCTTGAAAGGCTTGATTGAATATGGAAAATGACACTGTTGATTTATTTGAATATCTTGTCCCTCATTTACCCATCCCATAGAGTATGGTTGTGGGTGTCTTGTCACTTTTAAATTTAATCTTTTGACTGTCTCCCTAGAGATCAAATTGTTTTGACTCCCACTGTCAACAATAAAATGCAGAGGCTTTCCATCAACCCACATCTGTGAATGAAAAACTATCTCTTCATCTTCACGGGGAAATACTTTAGCAGTTCCAACTATGGCATATGGGTTTGCTTCTATGATGGAATCATTCTCCTCTTTCTCAAAATTATTTACTGGTGACGATTCAGGTTTAGCTTCCTCTCCTCATATTTCTGTCATCAAATTTTTAATACTTCGACAATCCTTTATGTTATGGGTTGGGGACTTATGCATCTCACACCACATGTCTGTGTCTATTTGTGTCTTTTTAGTAGACCACCATGTGTTCTTGGGTGAATTTGAATGAGGTTCCTTGGTCACCTATTTTCCTACAAATTTATTTCCACCTTCAACCCTTGGCTTGTTGTTTACAAAGTAGTCCCTCTTCCCTTTCTGCTTGAATTTATCTTGAATTTTTGTAGCATATTTATAGGCAGTTGCCAATGTCTCAATATTCAAAAATTCCATCTCTGTTTGAATATAGCTGTGAAGTCCACTCCGATATTTCAAAATTTGATGCTTCTCTGAATCCTCAATACCGAGTTTTGCTAAAAGTGAATGGAATGTATTGGTGTAATCTTGCACAAACTAATCCCTCTTTTGTCGAAGAAGCTACCACTCTATGTATTTTTGTTCATATACATCCTCTGGAAGGTAAGCTTCTTGTATGCATTCCACAAATTGTCCCCATGTGGGCTTCTTATCAAGAGAAATTTCAAACCATCTTCAGCAAATGATTCTCGTTCTTTATTTGTGACTTTGGTTTTCCATGCTAATTTCACATGGGTTTTAGCTTTGAGGAGGATAAATGTTATCTTTTTTGCATCTGGGAAATTATTTACAAAAAATTATCTATCCAACTTTGATAACTAGTTATCAACAACTTCAGAATCGACCTTTCCTTCAAAATTTAGGATGTCAAAATTGACATGCACTTTGAAAGGGTTATTTCCACGAAATGATGTTCCTAATTCAGAGGGTTTTTTATTCTGTAGGAGGTGTGAAAATTGACTCATCATCTTCTCTCATTTCTTATTTAAAGCTTCCTCAACCAACTTCTTAACATCATCATCTGACATCCTCGATCGTGTGCGTCTCAAAGGTAGGTATTTTGATAAATCTTCTGTATCCAATCCTAATCTTTGGTAGGAAGACCTTGTGTAAATTGGCATAAAGGAGCATTCCCACTTTGATACCACTGATCTGATTTATGAAAACCAGATTACAATACCTAGTGTCATACCTGCAGTATTGTAGAATTCAACACGAAAATTGAGAACAATAAGATTGCAAACCAAAAAAAACTGATCCAATCTATTCGAATATTTGAGTTTATACAAGTTTGATGGATCCCAAGGGTCATCAAAATCCCTTGGAATTGAAATGAAAAGCCATCATAATATTTATTACAAATAAACTATTCAAACTATCAAAAATTATCAAAAAAACTATATATAAAAATTAGGTCCACTTGGAGAAGGCATAACTTTCTAGTCCTAGCTTCGAATTGTGAACTGTTTGATGCATTGGAAGGGTATTCAAATTATCTAGAATCAAACTTTGGAAGTAGAAACATTTCATTGCTACTTTTGTGCATCATCCAAGCCCAGAAATGCACCGAAGACCCTCAAAAATACAGTTTACTAAAACGTAGTAAAATTTGAAAAATTAGATTTCAGTTTTTTCCCAATTTAATCCTAAGCAATTATTCACAAAGACAATATTAAAAAGTAGTGACTCAATTCATTTTTTGGTTAACTCAAAGGTATTCTCGTGACTTAGCTCAGTGCACATCCTACCTTACCTTGGTCTTACACACTACCATAGTAATTTTTAGTAGCTAATATTCACCAATTGGCTAATTTTGGAAATTTGAGAATCCAAATTTGGCTAATAATTCAAGATTTAAGGCAGCTTAAATCACCACATTTTTATAAAATTTTGATTTAGAAATATTTAAATCATAAAATAATTTATTTTATAAAAAACTTGAACTCAAAAATTCACCACAATATTCGATACATAATTAGATTTAATTCACCAGAATTTTATAAGTTATTGTAGAGATTTAAATTAATTCTCCAATAATACATCATGATTATTAGTTACTGTAGGGATCTATCACTAACTTTTAGTTTCCATTACTGACTTAAAGTATAATCTAGTTACCATCATTATATTTTATGAGGTAAAAATGTTACTATTTGGTTTCTAATGCTTATGGGAGCAAAAATTTCTTTCAGATTGTTGATCTCAATATAAATCAATGGTCTTGAAGAAATTGTGGGTCCAATTAGTATTTAAAAATATTAATACATTTATCTCACACAATACAATGAGGTTATTAGATTATATTTTAAATAAATAGTAGCAAGTAATTATTATAGAGTCTATTCCTTAAACCCATCAAAGATTTCCACATTAAGCCTAATAATTTTCTATAAGAATTCTATTTTCTTAAATAGAAGTATTCACCATGGTGATTAATTAATTTATTTTCATTCTTTGAGATTCACCAATATTTTCTACAAAAAATTGTTATTCAAAAATAATCGCCAATAAGAATACTTTTTTTTTCAAAAAATTTGAGAGATTCGCCAGTAGAAATTTAAAAAAAAAATTTCCGAAAATGATTGATTCGCTAAGATTTTATATCTTTTTTAAGAGGGGTGTTTCTTAAAGATTACTCTGCACACTGCCAAGTTGGGGTTTGAGAAGGGGTGAGTTGCGACTCTTTCGAAGAGTTGAAATTATAAAAGGTTGTGGTGATTGCAAATGATAGATATGATGAAGGGATGTGACTCAGCCCAGTGCCTAGCTTAAATTACCTTGGTCTTACATATTGCCTAGTTGGGTTTCAGGAAGGGGTGAGCTTAGGAAAGAGTAGATATCGAAGAATTAATGGAAGATAAAAAAGAATAAGAAGAAAAATAAGGAAGTGACTTCTTCAAAAGACAAATTTATGAAAGTTTGCAACACTCACAAATGACAAAAATGGTGAAGGGTTGTGACTCTATTGAAGGGTGGGAATTGTTAAAGGTCGTAATGATTGAAAATGGTATATTTGATGAGGAGATGTGACTCTCACCCACCTTAAAATATACAAAGTGGTGAATATTTTATTTTAAGAAGACATTTAAGTGAAATCAAGAATAGTTTTGCAGTGAGGAAAGACTATCCCTCTAATCACAACTCACTTCAACTCGAGATCAAGAATACATAAAATTAAACAATCAAGAATCACTTTATCAAATCAATATTCATTCAATCACCATCCATCACCATGTCAAACTAGTGTTTATTATATCATCACTTCTCAATCATCTAATCGATAATTACTTAATCTTAACTCACTAATACCTCAAATCATCGAACTAATCAAATCTCTCTTACAATGATTTGTCTTACAACATACAAAATCTTAATATTATTATAAAATGGTATAAAGTATTAGTTCTTATAATAAACATTATAGTGGTTCTTATTTATGATTTCATACTTATGAATAATGGTCCTATTTATGATTTCTTACTTATGATATTTTTATCCCTATATTTGGAGAATTCATGTAATAATGTGTAACTCTTATATGTTTAACTCACATGTATCATTGTGACTCAACCCAGTGCCTAACATGTGTTACCTTGGTCTTATATATTGTCAAGTTAGAGTTCATGAAGTTGTGCGTTGAGACAAGACTATCCCTCTAAGAATTAATAGAAAAAGAAAATGAATAATAAAAAATAACTAACTCATGCAAAAGGAAAAGTTGTGAAAAGTTATGACACTCACAAATGACAGAAATGGTGAAGGGTTGTGACTCTTTTGAATGATGAAAATTGTGAAAGGTTGTGATAATTGCAAAGGGAGGGCATGATGAAGAGATATGACTCTCCCCGATATTGGAAGATACAAATGGGAGAAGATTTTAATTTAGAAAGACATTCAAGTGAAATCAATATGGGGTATAATATATTATTCACAAAGGAAGCAATGAAAAGTAGTGACTCAATTTATTTTTTTGTTAACTCTGAGGTATCCCCATGCCTCATCCTAGTGCCCATTTTACCTTACCTTAATTTAACATATTGCTAAGTTGGGTTTCAAAAAGGGGTGAGTTGAGGCAAGACTACCCCTCTAATGATTAATATAAGGAAAAAAAAGAATAACAAAACTATATGGAAGTGACTTTTTCAAAAGATTAATTTATCATAGGTTGTGATACTCACAAGTTAACAAATATGGTGAAGAGTTGTTACCTTTTTAAAGAGTGGCAATAGTAAAAAGTTGTGATGATTGAAAATGGTAGATATGATGAATAGATGTGACTCTCACCCACATTAAAAGATACAAAGTGGAGAAGATTTCATTTTAGGAGGAAATTTAAGTGAAATCAATGTGAGGTATAATATATTATTCACAAAATAAACTATAAAAATTTGTGACTCGATTCATTTTTTTTGTTAACTAAAAGGTATTCTCATGACTTACCTAAGTGTCCAGCCTACCTTACCTTGGTCTTAAATATTGTCAAGTTGGGGTTCAGGAATGGGTGAGCTTAGGAAAGTGTATATCTATAAGAATTAATGGAAGAGAAAATGGAATAAGAAGAAAAAGAAAGAAGTGACTCATTCAAAAAGTAAAGTTATGAAAGGTTGACACTTTCAAATGACAAAAATGTTGAATGGTTGTGACACTTCCCCACATTGGAAGATATAAAGGGGAGAAGGTTTCAATTTAGGACATTCAAGTAAAATCAATGTAGGATATAATATGTTATTCACAAATGCAACAAAGAAAAGTGGTCACTCAATTATTATTTTTTGTTAACTCAGAGGTATCGCCATGACTCAGCCTAGTGGCCAATTGTCTTACCTTTCTCATACACATTGCCAAGTTTGAATTTAGAAAGGGTGAGCTAATGCAAGATTGACCCTCTAAGGATGCACACAATAGATTGAAAATCATGTGAATTGGGTAAGCTCGAGCCTCAAAGTCAAACTTAATACCGATGGGAAGAAAACCCATGGCCAAAGACAAATCTACTATATGTGTAGGTTATCTTGACTCATTTCCTATGAATGCTGGTGACCCTTACTCCAATAAAGTATAAAGGAGATTTCATTGTAAGTATTGAATAATGACTTATCAATCTTTATACTTCATCTATTGTCTTGTGAAAAATCAAGCAACCAATCGATTAGAAAGATCAAACAAACAATAATCAAATTCACATCAATCATCACTTCAATTTGGGATCAAGAATATATACAATTCAACAATCAAGCATCACTCTATCAAATCAATGTTCATTCAATCACCATCCATAAACATGTAAAACTAGCATTTATTATATTCTACCTTTTTAAACATCTAATAGAGAATTACTTAACCATAACTTACCAATACCTTAAATCATCGAGCCAATCAGAGTTGTCTTACAACATACAAAATCTGAATATAATTATAAATTGCTATGAAGTATTAATTCTTATACTAGACATTATAGTGGTTCTTATTTATGATTTTTCTTACTTATGAATAATGGTCCTATTTATAATTTATTGCTTATAAATAATGTGTATGAATATAATATTTTTATGTCACCTTGTATTTGGAGAATAAATATAATAATGTGTAACTTTTATATGTTTAACTCATAGGTATCATTATGACTCAACCCAATGCCTAGCCCGCATTATCTTGGTCTTATATAATTCTAAGTAGAGGTTCCTTAAGTTGTGTGTTGAGGCAAGACTAGCCCTATAATAATTATTAGAAAGAAAAAAAGAGAATAAAAAAAAAAGTAACTCTTGCAAAAGGAAAAATTGTGAAAGGTTGTGACACTCATAAATGACAGAAATGGTGAAGGGTTGCGACTCTTTTGAAGGGTGACAGTTATGAAAGGTTGTGATGATTGCAAAGGGTAAGCATGATGAAGAAATGTGACTCTCCCCCACATTGAAAAATATAAAAGGGAGAAGGTTTTGATTTAAGAGGACATTCAAGTGAAATTTATATGAGGTATAATATATTATTTAAAAAGGAAACAATGAAAAGTACTAACTCAATTTTATTTTTTTAAATTAAATATATCTTTGTGACTTAGCACAATGCCCAATTTACCTTACCTTAGTCTTACACATTGCCAAGTTGGGGTTTAGGAAGAGTTGAGTTGAGGCAAGACTATCCCTCTAAGTATTAATGTAAGAGAAAAAGGAATAAGAAAAAAATATGGAAGTGACTTTTCCTAAAGGAAAATTTATGATACGTTGCGAAACTCACAAATGCCAAAAATGGTGAAAAGTTGTGATTCTTTCGAAAAGTGGTAATTATAAATATAGTGACGATTACAAAGGGTAGATTTGATGAAGAGATGTTACTCTCATCCACCTTAAAATATACAAAGTGGTGAAGATTTCATTTTAGGAAGACATTTAAGTGAAAATCAATGTGGGGTATAGTATATTATTCACAAAGACAATAATAAAAAGTGGTGACTCAATTCATTTTTTGTTAACTCAAAGGTATTCTCTTGACTAATCTCAGTGCTTGGCCTACCTTACCTTGATCTTACATATTGCCAAGTTGGGATTCAAGAAGGGGTGAGTTTAGGCAAGAGTGGCTCTATAATAATTAATGAAAGAGAAAATGGAATAAGAAGAAAACTAATGAAGTGAGACTTTCAAAAGGAAAAGTTATGAAAGGTTGTGAAATTTTCAAATGACAAAAATAGTGAAGGGCTGTGACTCTTTCAAAAGGTGGCAATTATTAAAGGTTATAATGATTGCAAAAGGTAAACATGATGAAGAGGTGTGACTCTCCCCCACATTGGAAGATATAAATGGGAGAAGGTTTCAATTTAGCATGACATTCAAGTAAAATCAATGAGGGGTACAATATATTATTCATAAAGATAACAATGAAAAATAGTTTCTCAATTTATTTTTTGTTAACTCATAGGTATATTGCCTCCACTCAGCCAATTGCCCAACTATCTTACCTTGTTCTTACACATTGCCAAGTTATCATTTAGGAAGGGTGACCTAAGGAAAGATTGACTCTCTAAGGATGCACACAATAGATCACAAACCATGTGAATTGGGTAAGCCCGAGCCTCGAAGTCAAACCTAATACTAATGGGAAATAAACCCATGGCCCAAGCTAGCTCTGCTATACGTGTAGGCTGTATTGACTCATTTCTTATGAATGGTGGTGACCCTTTCTCCAATAAATTATAAAGGAGATTGAATTCCAAGTATTGAAGGAGGACTTATTAGTCATTATCCTTCATCCACCATATCACAAGAAATCAAGGAATCATTCAATTACAAAGATCAAGAAAATAATAATCAAATTCACATCAATCATCACTTCAACTTGCGGTCAAGAATACATACAATTTAAAAATCAAGCTTTACTCTATCAAATCAACATTAATTCAATCACCATCCATCAACATGTCAAACTAGCATTTATTATATTGTCACTTCTCAATAATCTAATCGATAATTACTTAATCATAACTCACCAATACCTCAAATTGTAGAAGCAATTCAATCTGTCTTACAAAGGTCTGTCTTAGAGCATATAAAATTTGAATATAATTATAAATTGGTGTGAAATATTAGTTGTTATAATAAACATTATAGTGTTTCTTATGTATGATTCTTTTTACTTATGAATAATGTTACTATTTATGATTTCTTGCCTATAAATAATGTGTATGAATATGATATTTTCAAGTCACCCTATATTTGAATGATACATTAAATAATGTGTAACTCTTATATGTTCAACTCAGAGGTATAATTGTGACTCATCCCAGTGCCTAACCTGATTTACCTTCGTCTCATATATTGCAAAGATGAACTTCATAAAGTTGTGAGTTGAGGCAAGATAGGCCCTTAAAGAATAAATAGAAGAAGAAAAAAATAGTTAAAAAAAATAAGTAACTCCTTTAAAAGGAAAATTTACAAAAGGTTGTCACAATCACAAATGACAGAAATGGTGAAGGGTTGCGACTCTTTTGCATGGTGACAATTGTTAAAGGTTGTGATCATTGCAAAGGGTAGACATGATAAAGAAATGTGACTCTTCCCCATATTGGAAGATACAAAGGCAACAATAAAAAGTAGTGACTCAATTTCTTTTTTTTTTTAATTAACTCAGAGGTATCCTCGTGACTCATCCTAGTGCCCAATTTACTTTACCCTGGTCTTACATATTTTCATGTTAGGGTTCAAGAATGGGTGAGCTGGGGAAAGACTAGCCCTCTAAGGATTAATGTAAAATAAAAAAGGAATATGAAAAAATATGGAAGTGAATTTTATAAAAGGAAAAGTTATGATATGTTGTGACATACTCGCAAAGGAAAAAAAAGGTAAATAGTTTTGACCCTTTTGAAGAATGGAAATTGTAAAAGGTTGTGATGATTGCAAACAATAGATATGATGAAGAGATCTGAGTCCCCCCCTCATTAGATAATACAAAGGGGAGAAGATTTTATTTTAGGAGGACATTTAAGTCAAATAAATGTGGGGTTTAGTATATTATTCATAGAGGCAACAATAAAAAGTGGTGACTCAATTCATTTTTTAGTTAACTCAAAGGTATCCTCATGACTCAGCTAAGTGTCCAACCTACCTTACCTTGGTCTTAGATATTACCTAGTTGGGGTTCAAGAAGAGATGAGTTGAGGCAAGACTATCCCTCAAAGTATTAATGTAAGAGAAAAAGCAATAAGAAAAAAATATGGAAGTGATTTTTCCTAAAGGCAAAGTTATGATACATTGTGACACTCGCAAATGACAAAAATGGTGAAGAGTTGTGACTCTTTCAAAAAGTGGTAATTAAAAAATGTTGTGATGGTTGCAAAGAGTAGATTTGATGAAGAGATATGACTCTCACCCACTTAAAATATACAAAGTGGTGAAGATTTCATTTTAGGAAGACGTTCAAGTGAAATCAATATGGGGTATAGTATATTATTCATAAAGATAATAATAAAAAGTGATGACTCAATTCATTTTTTTATTAACTCAAAGATATTCTCATGACTTATCTGAGTGCCCAGCCTACCTTATCTATGTCTTACATATTTCCAAGTTGAGGTTCGGGAATGGGTGAGTTGTAACTCTTTTGAAGAGTTGCAATTGTAAAAGGTTGCAACGATTGAAAATTATAGATATGATGAAGAGATGTGACTCTCCCCCATTAGATGATACAAAGGGGGGAGATTTTATTTTAGGAGGACATTTAAGTGAAATCAATGTGGGGTATAGTATATTATTCACAGAGGTAACAATAATAAGTGGTGACTCAATTCATTTTTGGTTAACTCAAAGGTATCCTCATGACTCAGCCCAGTGCCCAATCTACCTTACCTTGGTCTTACATATTGCCTAGTTTGGGTTTAGGAAGGGGTGAGCTTAGGAAAGATTACATCTCTAAGAATTAATGGAGGAGAAAAAATATAAGGAAATGACTTCTTCAAAAGGAAAAGTTATGAAAGTTTGTTACACTCTCAAATGACAAAAATGATGAAGGGTTGTGACTCTTTCAAAGGGTGGGAATTGTTAAAGGTCATAATGATTGAAAATGGTAGATTTGATGAAGAGATGTGACTCTCACCCACCTTAAAATATACAAAGTGGTAAAGATTTTATTTTAGGATGATATTTAAGTGAAATGGAGAATAGTCTTATAGTGAGGCGAGACTATCCCTCTAATCACAACTCACTTCAACTGGAGATCAAGAATACATAAAATTCAATAATCAAGTATCACTCTATCATATCAACATTCATTCAATCACCATCCATCACCATCTCAAACTAGAATTTATTATATCATCACTTCTCAATCATCTAATTGATAATTACTTAATCTTAACTCACCAATACCTCAAATCATCGAACTAATCAGATCTCTCTTACAATGATCTGTCTTACAACATACAAAATCTTAATATTATCGTAAAATGGTATGAAGTATTAGTTCTTATAATAAATATTATAGTGGTTCTTATTTATGATTTCACACTTATGAATAATGGTCCTATTTATGATTTCTTACTTATGATATTTTTATGTCAACTTGTATTTGAATAATATATGCAATAATGTGTAACTCTTATATGTTTAACTCACATGTATCATTGTGACTTAGCCTAGCACCTAAGTGTATAGAGTACCTGAAACTCAGAGCATCAGCACATGTGCGTACAACTAAGTTATGGTGTGCACCCTAGAAGATAAATTGGCTAGACTATATTCATGCTTATTCTATGAGTGCATGATCAGATATGCTAGTATGCCAAAGTTATAGATAGTTGAAGTTACACAGCCAGTGTGTGCCAAAGAAGAACAGAGTAAGCAGCCAACTATTAGCATTTTGATTTGTGGTTATATCCTAATGTTGTAAAGGCTATGCACCTATTGTAATTAGGTTTCCGACATGTAAATATTTTTTTTTGTAAACATGCTTGAGCCAATTCAATTGGAAGCGTTGTATGTAATTGGTTAAAGGGCCGACCTAGTTATTTGTTTTGTATGCGCATATAAATATGAGATGCACCCATTGTAATTAAATGAAGTGATTATAGAATTGTGATAAGAAGAGAAGAAGTGTGCAAAAAGACTATAAGATGTATGAGAGCTTTGCAAGAGGTCAAAGCATCAACGCATCAAAGGAACTGATCAGACAAGAAGTGTCACAGTGATAGTGTGTATCTAAGATCAGAAGGTTGTAGCCTTCACCACTTAAGCAATGAGCTCTAGGATAGTGTGTCCACTCCCCTAACAAAGACTATTGTAAAAGACTCCTAACAGAGTTTGACCCTTGACAAGGTCTACTATACTTAATACATTGTAATACAACTCCTAACAGGGTTAAGGATCTTCTAACAAGGATCACAAAACACTAGTACAAAATATTAGTGGGTGTCAATTCCCACTGAGATTTTTACCTATTTGGGCTTCCCTGTAACCATATTGGTGTTATGTGTTGATTTCATGTTTCATGTTTATGTGGATGTTCATTTTAGTACTTAAGTATTTAAGTTAAGTTTGAGATTAAGTAAAAAGATAAAAGATAGTGAACACTGATTCACCCCCCACACCCCCCCCCCCCTCTCAATGTTCCCATTCCTAACAATTGGTATCAGAGCTCTAGTCCTCAGCAAAGAATTTTAACCACTTGAGGAGATCATGGACAAAGCAAAAATAAAGCATCTGAAAAGAAATCTTGAAGCTACTCTTGAAGACCTAGACAAATCAGAAAAAGAAATTGAAGAACTGAAGGAAAAACTTAGTGATGCTCAATTAGTCATCAAAAGGCTAAGAAAGGATTTGAAAGAATGCTCTACCAGTGATCTAGGGATAATGGTCAAGAAGTTGAATAAAGAAAATTCATCCTTGAAAGAACAGCTTGAAGAATTTAATCACAAGCTGATTAACAATCAGGAAGTCTCTGAAGAACAGATCAAAGAGAACCTTCAACTCAATGAAGAATTAAGGCAAGCAAACATGGAAATCTTGGAGCTAAGGAATAGAAAAGAAAGCTTGGAATCTAAATTAAAAGAGGCTAAGAATCACATTGATAAATTACACACCAGTTCTGATTTGATAAAATCTCAGTTGTATGCAAGAAGAGCTAAAGGAGATACTAGTTGCATTGGATACAATGAAGCACAAAATCAAATTGAGAACATGCGAACAAAAATGAAAGCACCAAAAGGAACCTCAGATGATAAGGAGGCCAGAAGTCAGACTAAGGATCATATTGAACCACTGAAGAATGAGTGCAAGCCAGTAGATAGCACTTGTTATGCATGTAACAAGCATGGACACATAGCAAGGAACTGTACAAAGGTAAGACCTTTCAATGGTTACTATTATTCATGTAATAAATTTGGTCATAGAGCTATGAATTGCAAAACAAGTCAAAAGAATAGGACTCAGTATAATCAAAGAAATCAGAATCAGTCAAATGTAAGAAGTTCTCAGAATGTTACATGTTAGATATGTAACTACAATGGTCACTCAGTTAGACAATGTAAAATGGTGAATCATGTCAATGCACCGAGGAATATAAGGCCTCCAGTCATTTGTCACTCTTGTAACAAGGCTGGACACATCTCAAAGTTTTTCAGATCAAGGACACAAGGTTGGGAAAGCCCGAAGAACCAGTTCTAGATCTCGAAGGAGAAGTCAATTTTGTGAAAGCTTCAGAGGATGTGAGCTTGATTTGGTTAGAAGAAAAGAATGACAAGGTTGATGAGTATGTATTGGATGCATCCACAGTGGACACACCCTCTACATCTGGATGAATGGCCCTCAGGGTCATAGGGGGAGCTAATTTAGCTCTAGCCCCTTGTGCGGCTGGTATACTCACTCTCAGAGTATACACCTTTGTACTTAAGCTTTTGGAGACTATCAGAACCTATGTGCAAGAGTGCACTAGCTAATTGTTTGCAGAATGAAAGTTAGAAATTTTCAAGTGACAGCTTGGTTTACGCGACAAGCATTAATGATAGATTTTCTACTTTAAAGTATACTAAAGTTTGAAGATCTCTCATTGCATTCAAATTCAAAGTGATTGGAGAGAAGAAGAGCCCTAGCAGTGGATTGAGAAGGATTGTAGTTTGATTCATCAAGTAACTTGTTGTGCATTTGATCGGCTGCGAAAACCCTAGTTCATCGTGCCAATTCTGAATCTCTTAGAAACCTTTGAGAAAGCATTATCCAAGTAATTAATGGCTACTCCTATAGTATTTGATGTTGCAGAAAAGAAAAGATATGTATTCAAGAGGCACCCATTTAAATCCACCTTGGATGACCTAGAAGGGGCATTCTCCTGCATGTCTATGGGTGTTATGCATGTCAAGGACATTAAGGCATACATTTACTGTAAGAAAGAACCAGTAGGATTGGATGGATTAAGAGAGCGTATGGAAACTGTGTTGAAACTAGACAAAACCTTCATGGATGAGTATGCGTGGTGGAATAATCACCCTATAGTGGAGTATGCTATGGCATATGAGTTCTACGAATCAAAATGGATCAAAATTCTACTGAGCAAAATTCATGATGACCTATTTTGGATAGGTGAAGTGATGGTCAAAATTACCAGTAACCTAACTCATGAGATGATAGGCCTCTCTAAGACAACCATCATTCTTCCAACAGGCAAGGATGTAAGGAAGCTTGTTGAGCAAACATGCAAGTCAAGAAGTGATAGGTGAGAAATGACCATAGAGCCTATTGAGCAAGATGAGATCAAATTGATGTCCATGATACTAGGTTATAGGTTCCAACACACTAGTAGGGTGAACAGTGTGTCTACAGCCACAATTCTTACAGCTATCAGACTTGTGAAGGAAAATGGAGAGTTTAACCTATGTGAGATCTTATGCGCATAATTAATTGATAACATTAAGGCAATCAAGCATGAAAAGACTAAGATATTCAGATTTGGGTCTTTAATCATATATATGTACTTCCATATTGTTGGAAAAGTATCTGATTTGTATCTAAACAAATCCATTCCCACAATGCCAAAAATATCTCTCAAGGCATGTATTGAGAGCACTTTGAAGGACTACATGACACTAGAGTTAAAAAAATTCAGGGCTAAAATGTAGATGAGGTATAGAATACCAGAGAAAATAGTTGATAAATACAAAGATACTATTTGCTTCATGGTTGAGATAGACACAACATGCATGGAGGTAGTTGAACCAAGAACAAAGTGGATTCATCCACTAGGATATGAAGTGGAAGAGCCTACTCTATAGGCTTATGCTCAAGTTCTGTTGTCAGCACCCAAAGACCCTAATGAGCCAAGATGGGGAACCTATGAGTAGAAAACAAGAGAAGTTGATGCAGTATTAAACAATGCAACAACAAAAAGGAAGGTTGCTAAGGTTACCTTAGAGATCTTGAGAATTCATGGAGTGTCTCAAGAAGACCTAGACAAAGCAAGGGAACAAAATATTGCTTTGGAAATTGAGAGCGCAACAACAGCAAAGACTGAATCAGAAGATCCTAAGCTAAAGAAGGTGAAGATAGAAAAGTCTGATATTCAGAAGGGTAATAATAATGTTACTCATTTTTTGCCCAAAGAAATCATTGACCTTACTACTCCTCCTGAGTATAGGGCAATGCCTAAGAGGAAGAAAGAAATCAACATTGGTCATCCATCCTCGAGAGTAACAAGGAATAGAAGGAACACTCAAGCACTTCCTAAAGTAAGTTTCAAACCTAGTCTTAGTGTGCTAAGTACAAGAATCATTGATGAAGGTAGGATTGATCAAGTAGGAAAGTTCTATGAAAAATATAGTGAGATAGACAAATCAAAGATACATCGAATGATTATCAAACATATGTTGAAGTTTAAGAATATGGTCTTAGAATTGAAGACTATGATTCCTGATAATGTATGGAATATCTTAGAGTTCCAAAAGAGACAAGCTATTGAAGAGGATCTAAGGATAAGAGAGAAGATTTTATATAAAAACCCTTCTTGTATGCGAGCTAGAAGAGAAAAATTTATTGTTAGATCTGGTGAAGCCTCACCTCAGGACCAAGACAAGAACATTGAATATAAAGGATAAAAACTTTGAGTTAGTTGACAAGGAAATAGAAAAAGCCTTTGAGAAGGTCTTTATGAACTAACACATGTATCCACCTACTGCGCCCATAGCTCAAGTACCCTTAAGGTAAGTCAAGGTGGTAGAGCCCACTAATGCATCAATGACAGGTCCTCAGGACTGGGCGCCTGCAGTTGAAACTCAAACAAAGGAAGATAAGTCTGCGCCCATGATAAAATCACTAAAGGATAGCACCATTATCATTGATAATGTAGAGATAGCTATGGAGGCCACTGACACTGAGTTGGACAAGTTTGAAGAGGCATTTGTAAGCACTCAAGAGGCTGAAAACTTATGCAGTAACACTCCTCCCAATCAACAAGAATAAGTATTGATTGAGGATATAATAGATGATAAAGGATAAGAAAAGATGAAAGAAAAAGAAATTGAAAAACAAAAGGGAGAAGAAGAGGTAAAAGGAAGTGAGTAAAAAGATGAACCATCAATTGAAATAATCAAGGTAAAATAAGAAGTGATGGATAGCACTCCTATCACTCCCTCAGCAGCATTGTTGTCAAGTTTGACACCTGACACAACCAGTTTGGACTCTTGGGGAGAAGAAGACCTGATCAAGTTCAACATCTTAGCTATGGAGAAAGCCAAGGAGAAATGAGTGATGAGAAATCCCCTCCTTGTAGAATCAGTAAACATCTTGAACAACTTGTTACCAGTAGACAAGAAAGTGTCTAAGGTACACTCTGTTGATGATGTGAGTACAATCATTTCATAGTTCAAGAGTAACTTCTCTAGCCTAGAAGAATCTACATCCCTAGTTACAGAAGAAAATTATTTGAAGAAGAGGCTCCATAAATTGGTTAGAAACCATGCACTTGACGTGATCTCACTAAAGACTGGTCAAGCATCCTTGAAGGAGTTTGCAGTAAAGGGCAGAAAGATTATTGCTGATTGTATGAAACAAGACAAGCTGGCTAGTGATATGTAAAAAAAGATACAAGAGACTGAAGCTATGATAGAAAACATAAGGAAATCAGTGGAAGATCCATTAGTTGATGTGAACATGTGCAATAATTTCTACCAAGGACAGATAGATAAGATTCAGAAGGCATAAAAAGAGATGTCCAAGATAAGGGCTAGGCAGACTCAGTTAAGGAATGCTCTTGCGCCCTCATTAGACATACTTAATCGGAATATCAAGGAGATCAATGCAACCATGGTGACATATGATCAAGGTCCTAGCATAAATTTGGAGAAGATGGAGAAGCTACAGTATGCATTATGTGCCCATCTCCAGATTGTAAATTCACTAATCACATTTTGGAAGAAGGAGATCCAAAACCTACAGATACCATATCCAGATGTTCTATCACAGTAAGTAGTTGTATATATAGTTTTGAAGCACCTTTGTCATTAATTTCATAGGGGGAGTATGTATAGAATATGGCTATAGATATATATAAGGAGATATAAGATAGAAAAATATGTATAGGAGATATAAGACAAAAGTTTTTTGTATTAAGGAATAGTTAGCAACTTGGCAATATTCCTTTGTTGCCATCAATGACAAAGGGGGAGATTGTTGGCAAGTTGGCTATACTGGTGTATATGACTTAGTATAGTGTTGTCATTATGGCAACAAAGTCATATAATAGTTTGGAGTCAGCACACTTGATGAGGAGATCATAAATCAGCTAAGTGTTGAAGACTGGATAGTGTACAGAGTACCTGAAACTCAGAGCATCAGCACCCATGCGTATGACTGAGTTATGGTGTGCACCCTAGAAGGAAGGGGTGATTTTAGGCAAGTGTATATCTTTAAAAATTAATAGAAGAGAAAATGGAATAAGAATAAAATAAGGAAGTGAATCCTTAAAAAAATAAAGTTATGAAAGGTTGACAGTTTCAAATGATAACAATAGTGAATGGTTGTGACCCTTTCAAAGGGTGGCAATTGTTAAATGTTATAATGATTTCAAAAGACAAACATGATGAACAAGTGTGACACTTCCCCACATTGGAAGATATAAAAGGGAGAAGGTTTGAGTTTATGACATTCGAGTGAAATCAATGTTGCATATAATATATTATTCACAAATGTAACAAGGAAAAGTGATCACTCAATTATTTTTTTTTGTTAACTCAGAGGTATCGCCACGACTCAGCCTAGTGGCCAATTGTCTTACTTTGCTCATACACATTGCCAAGTTGGAATTCAGAAAGAGTGAGCTAAGGTAAGATTGACCCTATAAGGATGCACACAATAGCTTGCAAACCATGTGCATTGGATAAGCCTAAGCCTCAAAGTCAAACCTGATACTGATAGGAAGAAAACTCAGGGCCAAAGCCAACTTTACTATATGTGTAGGTTATCTTGACTCATTTCTTACGAATTGTGGTGACCCTTTATCCAATAAAGTATAAAGGATATTTCATTGTAAGTATTGAATAAGGACTTATCAATCATTATACTCAACCATTTTCTCGTAAAAAATCAAGCATCCAATCAATTAGAAAGATCAAGCAAACAATAATCAAAATCACATCAATCATCACTTGAACTTGGGATCAAGAATACATATGATACAACAATCAAGCATCACTCTATCAATTCAACATTCATTCAATCACCACCCATCAACATGTAAAACTAGCATTTATTATATTGTCACTATTCAAATATATAATTGATAATTACTTAATCACAACTTACCAATACCTCAACTCATCGAACCAATCAGATCTATCTTACAACATACAAAATCTGAATATAATTATAAATTGGTATGAAGTATTAGTTCTTATAATAAACATTATAGTGGTTCTTTCTTACTTATGAACAATGGTCCTATTTATAATTTCTTGCTTATAAATAATGTGTATCAATATAATATTTGTATATCACCTTGTATTTGGAGGATACATATAATAATGTGTAACTTTTATATGTTTAACTCATAGGTATCATTGTAACTCAACCTGGTGCCTAACCTGACTTATCTTGGTCTTACATATTTCTAAGTAGGGGTTCATGAAGTTGTGTGTTGAGGCAAGATTAGCCCTGTAAAAATTAATAGAAAAAGAAAAATAATAATTAAAAAATAAGTAAATCTTGCAAAAGGAAAAATTATGAAAGGTTGTCACACTCACAAATGACAGAAATGGTGAAGGTTGTGACTCTTTTGAAAGGTGAAAATTGTGAAAGGTTGTGATGATTGCAAAGGGAAAGCATGATGAAGAAATGTGACTCTCCCCCACATTGAAAGATATAAAAGGGAGAAGGTTTTGATTTAAGAGTACATTCAAGTGAAATTTATATGAGGTATAATATATTATTTAAAAAGGAAACAATGAAAAGTACTAACTCAATTTTATTTTTTTAACTTAGAGATATCCTCGTGACTTAACGCAGTGCCCAACTTACCTTATCTTGGTCTTACATATTGACAAACTAGGGTTCAGGAAGAGTTGAGGTGAGGCAAGAATATCTGTCTAAGTATTAATGTAAGAGAAAAAGGAATAAGAAAAAAATATGGAAGTGACTTTTTCTAAAGGCAAAGTTATGATACGTTGTGAGACTCACAAATGATAAAAATGGTGAAGTGTTGTGACTCTTTTGAATAGTGGTAATTATAAAATGTTGTGATGATTGCAAAGGGTAGATTTGATGAAGAGATGTGACTCACACCCACCTTAAAATATACAAAGTGGTGAAGATTTCATTTTAGGAAGACATTTAAGTGAAATCAATGTGGGGTATAATATATTATTCACAAAGAAAATAATAAAAAGTGGTGAATCAATTCATTTTTTGTTAACTCAAAAGTATTCTCTTGACTTAGCTCAATGCCCATCCTACCTTACTTTGGTCTTACATATTGTCAAGTTGGGGTTTAGGAATGGGTGAGTTTATGAAAGAGTAGGTCTCTAAGAATTAATGAAAGAGAAAATGGAATAAGAAGAAAAAGAATGAAGTGACTCTTTCAAAAGGAAAAGTTATCTAAAGTTGTGATATTTGTAAATGACAAAAATGGTGAAGGGTTGTGACTCTTTCTAAGGGTGGAAATTGTTAATGGTTATAATGATTGCAAAAGGAAAACATAATGAAGAGGTGTGACTCTCCCCAACATTAGAAGATATAAATTGGAGAACATTTCAATTTAGCATGACATGCAAGTAAAATCAATGTGGGGTACAATATATTATTCACAAAGACAACAGTTAAAAATGGTTTCTCAATTTATTTTTCATTATCTTAGAGGTATCGCCTTGACTCAACCCAATGCCTAACTACCTTACCTTGTTCTTACACATTGCCAAGTTGTCATTCAAGAAGGGTGATCTAAAGCAATATTGTTGAAAAAATAGTCAGTGCTTCCCTCGAGATTCATGACATGGCTTAACCTCATCATGTGTCTTCTATAAGTCTAGTGGTTGTATCAAGCATTAACAAGTCGATCTTTTGGTGCAACAATAATGACTACTTGTAATAAGTGGTATCAGAGCTTGGTCACAAGATTGAATCCCCTCGAGTAGCTTTGAGTGGGAGATTGGTCAAAAAATGGTCAGCACTCCCCTCGAGATTTGTGACATGGAAAAATAAGTCTAGTGGTTGTATCGGGCATTAACATGTCAATCTTTTGGTGCAATGGCAACCACTACTTGTAACAAAGATTAACCTTATAAAGATGCACACAATAGATCGCAAACCATGTGTATTAGGTAAGACCGAGCCTCGAAGTCAAACTTGAGACCAATGGGAAGCAATCCCATGGCCCAAGCCACCCAAGCAAATGCTTCTATGGGTGTAGGTTGTGTTGACTCATTTCTTATGAATGTCAGTGACCTTTTCTCCAATAAATTATAAAGGAGATTGGATTCCAAGTATTGAAGGAGGACTTATCATTCATTATACTTCATCCACCATCTTGCAAGAAATTAAGCTCATTCAATTACAAAGATCAAGAAAACAATAATCAAATTCACATCAATCATCACTTCAACTTGCAGTCAAGAATACATACAATTTAGCAATCAAGCATCACTATATAAAATCAACATTAATTCAATCACCATCCATCAACATGTCAAACTAGCATTTATTATATTGTCACTTCTCAACCATCTAATTGATAATTACTTAATCATAACTCACCAATACCTCAAATTTTCAAAGCGATCTGATCTGTCTTACAATGCTATGTCTTAAAGCATACAAAATTTGAATATAATTATAAATTGGTGTGAAATATTAGTTATTATAATAAACATTATAGTGGTTCTTATTTATGATTCTTTTTACTTATGAATAATGGTCCTATTTATGATTTTTTTTCTATAAATAATGTGTATAAAATGATATTTTTAAGTCACCTTATATTTGAAGGATACATTCAATAATGTGTAACTCCTATATGTTTAACTTAGAGGTATAATTTTTAACAAGTAGTGGTTGTAGTTTCACCAAAAGATTGACATTTTAATGCCCAATACAACCACTAGACTTATAAAAGACACAGGAAGCGTTTAAGCCATGTCACGAATCTAGAGGGGAGCACTAATCATTTTGCCAACAATCTCCCCCTAAGTGTTACACCAGGGGATTCGAACCTGTTACTAAGCTCTGATACCACTTGTTACAAGTAGTGGTTGTCATTGCACCAAAATATTGACATTTTAATTCTCGATACAACCATTAGACTTATAAAAGACATGGGAGGTGGTTAAGCCATGTCATGAATCCCAAGGGGAGCACTGACTATTTTTCCAACATAATTGTGATGCATCCCAGTGCCTAACCTTCTTTTTCTTAGTCTTATATATTTCAAAGTTGAGCTTCATGAAATTGTGAGTTGAGGCAAGACTAGCCCTCTAAGAATTAATAGAAAAAAATAATAATAAAAAAAAAATAAGTAACTCTTGCGAAAGGAAAATTATGAAAGGTTGTGACAATCGTAAATGAAAAAAATTGTGAAGGGTTGTGACTCTTTTGAATGGTGACAATTGTGAAAGGTTGTGATCATCTCAAAGGGAAGACATGATGAAGAAATGTGACTCTCCCCCATATTAGAAGATACAAAGCCAACAATAAAAATTAGTGACTCAATTTTATTTTATTTTTTAACTCAAAGGTATCCCCATGACTCATCCCAGTGGCCAATGAAAAGTTATGATATGTTGTGAAATACTCACAAAGGACAAAAATGGTGAAAAGTTGTTACTCTTTCAAAGAATGGAAATTGTAAAAGGTTGTGACAATTGCAAATAATAAATATGATGAAGAGATGTGACTCTCCCCCCCATTAGATGATGAAAAGAGGAGAAGATTTTATTTTAGGAGGACATTAATGTGAAATCAATGTGGGGTATAGTATATTATTCACAGAGGCAACAATAAAAAGTGGTGACTCAATTCATTTTTTTGTTAACTCAAAGGTATCCTCCTAACTTAGCTCAGTGCCCAACCTATCTTACCTTGGTCCTACATATTGCCTAGTAGGGGTTCAGGATGAGCTGAGTTGAGGCAAGACTATCCATCTAAGTATTAATGTAAGAGAAAAAGGATTAATAAAAAAATATGGAAGTGACTTTTCCTAACTGAAAAGTTTTGATACTTTGTGACACTCATAAATGACAAAAATGGTGAAGAGTTGTGACATTTTCAAAAAGTGGTAATTATAAAATGTTGTGATTATTGCAAATGGTAGATTTGATGAAGAGATGTGACTCTCACCCACCTTCAAAAATATACAAAGTGGTGAAGATTTCATTTTACAAAGACATTTAATTGGGGCATAGTATATTATTCACAAAGACAATAATAAAAAGTGGTAACTCAATTCAGTGTTTTGTTCACTCAGAGATATTCTCTTGACTTAGCTTACCGCCTAGACCTTGGTCTTACATATTGCCAAGTTGGGGTTCAGGAAGGGGTGATTTTAGGCAAGAGTAGCTCTCTAAGAATTAATGGAAGAGAAAATAGAATAAGAAGAAAAAGAATGAAGTGACTCTTTCAAAAGAAAAAATTATGAAATGTTGTGACATTTGCAAATGACAAAAATGGTGAAGGGTTGTGACTCTTTCAAAGGGTGGCAATTATTAAAGGTTATGATAATTGCAAAGGGCATACATGATGAAGAAATGTGACTCTTCCCCAGATTGGAAGATACAAAGGCAACAATGAAAAGTGGTGACTCAATTTATTTATTTTTGGTTAACTTAGAGGTATCCCCATGACTCATCCCAGTGCCCAATTTACCTTACCTTGGTTATTCAGTAAGGGGTGAGCTAAGGAAAGAAGATCCCTCTAAGGATTAATGTAAAAGAAAAATGAATATGAAAAAATATGGAAGTGAATTTTACAAAAGGAAAAGTCATGATACATTGTGACAAACTTGCAAAAGAGAAAAATGGTGAAGAGTTGCGACTCTTTAAAAGAGTCAAAATTGTAAAAGTTTGCGACAATTGCAAATGATAGATGTCATGAAGATATGTGACTCTCCCCCCCATTAGATGATAGAAAAAGGAGAAGATTTTATTTTAGGAGGACATTTATGTGAAATTAATGTGGGGTATAGTATATTATTCATAGAGGCAACAATAAAAAGTGGTGACTCAATTCATTTTTTTTTTAACTCAAAGGTATCCTCCTGACTCACCCCACTGCCCAACCTACCTTACCTTGGTCCTATACATTGCCTAGTTGGGGTTCAGGAAGAGATGAGTTGAGGCAAGACTATCCCTCTAAATATTAATGTAAGAGAAAAAGGAATAAGGAAAAAATATGGAAGTGACTTTTTCTAAAGGAAAAGTTATGATACATGTTAGGAATGGGAACACTGAGAGGGGGGAGTGAATCAGTGTTCACTATATTTTATCTTTTAGCTTTAATCTTTAAACTGAACTTAATTTCTTAAGTACTGAAATAAACATCTACATAAACATGAAACATGAAATCAACACATGACACCAATATGGTTATGGGGAAACCCAAATAGGTAAAAACCCCAGTGGGAATTGACACCCACTAATATTCTTTGCTAGTGTTTTGTGATCCTTGTTAGAAGATCCTTAACCCTATTAAGAGTTGCTTTACAATATATTTAGTACATTAGATCTGGTCAAGGGTTAGACCTTATCAGGATTCTTTTACAATAGTCTCTGTTAGGGGAGTGGATGCACTATCCTAGAGCTCACTGCTCAAATGGTGAAGGCTACAACCTTCTGATCTCAGATACACACTATATCTGCTAGATGAACTATCATTGTGACACTGCTTGTTAGATCAGTTCCTTTGATGCGCTAATGCTTTGACCTCTTGCAAATCTCTAATACATCTTGTAGACTCTTCACATACTTCTTCTCTGCTTATCTCAAATCTATCTTAACATCCATACTAATTACAATGGGTGCATCTTATATTTATATGCACATACAAAATAAACAACTAGGTCAGCCCTTAAACCAATTACATACAATGCTTCCAAATGAATTAGCTTAAGCATGTTTACAATCAAACATATATACATGTTGTAAACCTAATTACAATAGGTGCATAGCCTTTACATCATTATAATATAGTCGCAACTCAAAATGATAACAGTCGTCTGCTTACTCTGTTCTTCACTGGCATACACTGGCTATGCAACTTCAACTACCTGTATCTTTCTCATACTTGCATATCTGATCATGTGCTTGTAGAATGAGCATGAGTATAGTCCAACCAACTTAAATTTCAAGGTGCACACCATAATTTTTCCGTACGCATGTGCGTTGATGCTCTGAGCTGTAGGAACTCTATACACTGTCCAGTCTTCAACACTTAACTAATTTCTGATCTTCTCATCAAGTACGCTGACTCCAAAATATTATATGACTTTGTTTCCATAATGAAAACACTATATTAAGTCATATACATAAGTATATCCAACTTTCCAATAATCTCCCTCTTTGTCATTGATGGCAACAAAGGAATATGGCCAAGTTGCTAACTATCCTTAATACAAAACTTTTTGTCTTCTATACATACACTTATATCTCCCTATACATATTATGATCCATATTCTATACACAACTCCCCCTTTGACATTAATTAAAAAGGTGTTTCAAAAATTGTATTTACACATACTCACTGAGGGAAAACATCCAAATATGCTATCTTTAGGTTTTGGATCTCCTTCTTCCAAAATGTGATCAAAGAGTTTACTATCTAGACATGGGCGCATAGTGCATACTGTAGCTTCTCCATCTTCTCCAAGTCAGTGCTAGGACCATGATCATATGTTACTAATGTGGCATCTATGTCCTTGAAGTTCTGATTGAGTATATCTAATGAGGGTCCAAGAGCATTCCTGAGTTGAGTTGTATTTGCCTTGCCCTGATCTTTGACATTTCTTTTTCTGCCTTCTCAATCTTATCTATTTGCCCTTGATATACATTATTACACATGGTTACATCTATGGATGTGTCTTTTACTAAACTCTTGACTTTCTCAATCATAGCTTCTGCCTCTTTTATTTTCTTGAAATGAGCATTAGTAAGCTTATCTTGATCCATGCAATCTACAATGATTCTTCTTCCTTGATCTACAAACTCTTTTAAGGATGCTTGACCAGTCTTGAGTGAGCTTAGGTCAAGTGAAAAGTTTCTCATTAATTCACTCAACCTCTTCTTTAGGTACTTTTCTTCTACAACTAGGGATGCAGATTCTTCAAGGCTTGAGAAATTACTTTTGAAATGTGAGATGACTATACTCACATCATTAACAGAGTGTATCTTTGACACTTTCTTGTCCTCTAGCAATAAATTGTTCAGATTGTTTACTGATTCTACCAAGAGGGGATTCCTCATTACTTGTTTTCTTTGGGCTTTTCCATGGCTAGGGCGTTGAATTTTATCAGATCTTATTGTCCCCAAGAGTCCAAACTAGTTGTATCAGGTGTCAAACTTGACAACAATGCAGAGGGTGATGGATTGATGGGAGTGTTGTCCATTATTTCTTGCTTAACTCTTACTTCATTTTCTTTCTTTTATGTTTCTTTTTCTATCTTTTCTCTTTCTTTTTTTGTGATGTCCTTAATCAAAATTTCTTGTGGATTTGGAGAATTTCTACCACAAATAATTTTAGCTTCTTGAGTGCTGACAAAGGCTTCCTCAAACTTGTCCAGATCCATATCTATGGCCGCCATGGCTATCTCCTCATTATCAATGATAATTGTGGTGTCTTTTTGTGACTCTGTAGTGGGCACAGACTTATCTGTGTTTGATTGTACTTCTACTATAGGCGTTGAATCTTGAGGCCCTGTTACTGATGCATTAGTGGGCTCTACCACCTTGACTTCCTTTATGGATACTTGTGCTTTGGGTGTAGTAGGTGGATACATGTGTCTGTTCATAAAGACCTTCTCAAAGGATTTCTCTATTTTTTTGGCAACTAATTCATAGTTTTTATCCATTATATTCAGTGTTCTTGTCTTGGTCCTGAGGTGAGGCTTCACCAGATCTAATAGTAACTTCTTCTCTTCTAGCTTACATTTAGGAAGGGTTTCATCTAAGATCTTCTCCATTATCCATAGATCTTCTTCAATAGCCTGTCTCTTTTGGAATTCTAGGATGTTCCAAACTTTGTCTGGAATCATTTTTTTTAGTTCCAAGACTATCCTTTTGAACTTGATCATATGATTTATGATCATGCCATGAATCTCTGACTTGTTAATTTCATTGTATTTATCATAGAACTTTCCTACCTGATCAATTCTTCCTTCACCAATTATTCTTGCACTTAGCACTTTTAAACTAGGTCTGAAATCTACCTCAGGAGGAGCTTGAGTGTTCTTTCTGCTTCTTGTTGCTCATGAGGATGGATGACTGGTGCCAACCTCTTTCTTCCTCTTTATTATTGTCTTATACTCCAGAGGAGTAGTAGGTTCAATGGTTTCCTTGGGTGCAGAAGGAGTATCATCAGTTTTATCCTTTTGTTCATCAAATTTCTCTATCTTTACCTTCTTCAACTTGGGATCATGTGATTTTGCCTTTGCTGCATTTATGCTCTCTAATTCCAAAGAAATCTTTTGTTCTTTTGCTTTGTCTAGATCTGCTTGAGACACTCCATGTATTCTCAAGATATCTGAGATGACTTTAGCAACCTTTATTTTTTTTGCGGTGATGTTAAGTTTAGCATCTATCTCTCTTGTCTTTTCCTCATAAGTTCCCCAACTTGGCTCATTAGGGTCAGTAGGAGCTGAGAGAAATACTTGAGCATATGCTTCTAAAACTTGTTCCTCTACTTCATATCCAAGTGGATGAATCCACTTTGTTCTAGGTACAACTGCCTCCATGCATGTTGTATCTGTTTCAACCATAAAACATATAGTATCCTTGTATTTCTCAATAATGTTTTCTAGAATTCTGTATCTCATTTGCATCTTGGCCATAAAGGTCTTGAACTCCAATGTTATGTAATCTCTCAATGTACTCTCAGTGGATGCCTTGTAAGATATCTGTGGCATGGTTGGAATGGACTTGTCCAAATACAAATATGATACTTTCCCAACTATATGAAGGTACATGTAAATGAACAAAGACCCAAACCTGAATATCTTGGTCTTATCATGCTTGATTGCCTTGATGTTATCAATCAACTATGCGCACAAGGTCTCACACATATTGAACTCTCCATCTTCCTTCACAAGTCTAATGGCTGCTAGAAGTGTGGCCGCAGACACACTATTCACCTTGCTGGTGTGTTGGAACCTGTATCCAAGTATCATGGACATCAATTTGATGTCAGCTTGCTCAATAGGCTCAATTGTCATCCCGAGCCTATCAGTCCTTGACTTACATGTTTGCTCAAAAATTTTCCTGACATCCTTGCCCACAGGAAGGACGGTGCCAATCTTAGATAGGCATGTCATCTCATATATTAGGTTACTAATGATTCTTACTGGCACATTACCTATCCAAAATAGGTTCTCATGAATTCTTCTCAGAATTATTTTAATCCATTCTATCTCATAGAAGAAAAAGAATGAAGTGACTCTTTCAAAATAAAAAGTTACGAAAGATTGTGACATTTACAAATGACAAAAATGGTGAAGGATTGTGAATCTTTCAAAGGGTGGAAATTGTTAAAGGTTATGATCATTGCAAAGGGTAGACATAATGAAGAAATGTGACTCTCGCCCATATTGGAAGATACAAAGGCAAAAAGGAAAAATAGTGACTCAATTAATTTTTTGGTTAACTCAAAGGTATTTTCTTGGCTTAGCTCACCGCCTAGCCTACCTTACCTTCATCTTATATATTGCTAAGTTGGGGTTCGGGAAGGGGTGAGTTTAGGCAAGAATAGCTCTTTAAGAATTAATGGAAAAGAAAATGGAATAAAAAGAAAAAAAATGAAGTGACTCTTTCAAAATAAAAATTTATGAAAGGTTGTGACATTTGCAAATGACAAAAATGGTGAATGGTTGTGAATTTTTCAAAGGGTGGAAATTATTAAAGGTTATGATCATTGCAAAGGGTGGACATGATGAAGAAATGTGACTCTCCCTCATATTGGAAGATACTAAGGCGACAATAAAAACTAGTGACTCAATTTCTTCTTTTTTTTGTTAACTCAGAGGTATCCCCGTGACTCATCTCAGTGCCCAATTTACCTTACCTTGGTTATTCAGTAAGGGTTGAGCTAAGGAAAGAATATCCCTCTAAGGATTAATGTAACAGAAAAATGAATATGAAAAAATATGGAAGTGAATTTTACATAAGGAAAAATTATGATACGTTGACATACTCCCAAAGGAGAAAAATGGTGAAGAGTTGTGACTCTTTAAAAGAGTGGAAATTGTAAAAGGTTGCGACAATTGTAAATAATGGATATCATGAAGAGATGTGACCCTCCCCCCCCCCCATTAGATGATAGAAAGAGGAGAAGATTTTATTTTAGGAGGACATTTATGTGAAATCATTGTGGGGTATAGTATATTATTCACAAAGGCAATAGTAAAAAGTGGTGACTCAATTCATTTTTTTGTTAACTCAAAAGTATCCTACTAACTCAGCTCAGTGCCCAACCTACCTTACCTTGGTCCTACATATTGCCTAGTTGGGGTTCAGGAAGAGCTGAGTTGAGGCAAGACTATCCCTCTAAGTATTAATGTAAGAGAAAAATAAATAAGAAAAAAATATGGAAGTGACTTTTCCTAAAGGCAAAGTTATGATATGTTACGACACTCACAAATGACAAAAATGGTGAAGAGTTGTGACCTTTTTGAAAAGTGGTAATTAGAAAATATTGTGATGATTCCAAAGGGTAGATTTGATGAAGAGATGTGACTCTCACCCACCTTCAAAAATATACAAATTGGTGAATATTTCATTTTAGGAAGACATTTAAGTGAAATCAATGTGGGGTATAGTATATTATTCACAAATACCATAATAAAAAGTGGTGACTCAATTCATTTTTTTGTTAACTCAAAGGTATTCTCTTAACTTAGCTCACCACCTAGCCTACCTTACCTTGGTCTTACATATTTCCAAGTTGGGGTTCGAGAAGGGGTGAGTTTAGGCAATAGTAGCTCTCTAAAAATTAATGGAAGAGAAAATGGAATAAGAAGAAAAAGAATGAAGTGACTCTTTCAAAAGAAAAACTCATGAAAGGTTGTGACATTTGTAAATGACAAAAATGGTGAAGGATTGTAAATCTTTCAAAGGGTGGCAATTGTTAAAGGTTATGATCATTGCAAAGGGTAGACATGATGAAGAAATGTGACTCTCCCCCATATTGGAAGATACAAAGGCAACAATGAAAACTAGTGACTCAATTCATTTTTTGGTTAACTCAGAGGTATTCTCTTGGCTTAGCTCATCATCTAACCTACCTTACCTTGGTCTTACATATTGCCAAGTTTGGGTTCGGGAAGGGGTGAGTTTAGGCAAGAGTAGATCTCTAAGAATTAATGGAAGAGAAAATGGAATAAGAAGAAAAATAATGAAGTGACTCTTTCAAAAGAAAAAGTTATGAAAGGTTGTGACATTTGCAAATGAAAAAAATGTTGAAGGGTTATGACTCTTTCAAAGGGTGGCAATTATTAAAGGTTATGATCATTGCAAAGGGCAGACATGATGAAGAAATGTGACTCTCCCCCATATTGGAAGATACAAAGGCAATAATAAAAATTAGTGACTCAATTTCTTTTATTTTGGTTAACTCAGAGGTATCCCCATGGCTCATCTCAGTGCCCAATTTACCTTACCTTGGTTATTCAGTAAGGGGTGAGCTAAGGAAAGAAGATCCCTCTAAGGATTAATGTAACAGAAAAATGAATATGAAAAAATATGGAAGTGAATTTTACATAAGGAAAAGTTATGATACGTTGACATACTCCCAAAGGAGAAAAATGGTGAAGAGTTGTGACTCTTTAAAAGAGTGGAAATTGTAAAAGGTTGCAACAATTGTAAATAATAGATATCATGAAGAGATGTGACTCTCCCCCCCAACTAGATGATAGAAAGAGGAGAAGATTTTATTTTAGGAGGACATTTATGTGAAATCATTGTGGTGTATAGTATATTATTAACAAAGGCAACAATAAAAAGTGGTGACTCAATTCATTTTTTTGTTAACTCAAAGGTATCCTATTGACTCAACTCAGTGCCCAACCTACCTTACCTTGGTCTTACATATTGCCTAGTTGGGGTTCAGGAAGAGTTGATTTGAGGCAAGACTATCCCTCTAAGTATTAATGTAAGAGAAAAATGAATAAGAAAAAAAATATGGAAGTGACTTTTCCTAAAGGCAAAGTTATGATATGTTACGACACTCACAAATGACAAAAATGGTGAAGAGTTGTGACCTTTTTGAAAAGTGGTAATTAGAAAATATTGTGATGATTCCAAAGGGTAGATTTGATGAATAGATGTGACTCTCACCCACCTTCAAAAATATACAAATTGGTTAAGATTTCATTTTAGGAAGACATTTAAGTGAAATCAATGTGGGGTATAGTATATTATTCACAAAGACCATAATAAAAAGTGGTGACTCAATTCATTTTTTTGTTAACTCAGAGGTATTCTCTTAAATTAGCTCACCACCCAGCCTACCTTACCTTGGTCTTACATATTGCCAAGTTGGGGTTCGAGAAGGGGTGAGTTTAGACAATAGTAGCTCTCTAAGAATTAATGGAAGAGAAAATGGAATAAGAAGAAAAAGAATGAAGTGACTCTTTCAAAAGAAAAACTCATGAAAGGTTGTGACATTTGTAAATGACAAAAATGGTGAAGGATTGTGACTCTTTCAAAGGGTGGAAATTGTTAAAGGTTATGATCATTGCAAAGGGCAGACATGATGAAGAAATGTGACTCTCCCCCATATTGGAAGATACAAAGGCAACAATGAAAACTAGTGACTCAATTCATTTTTTGGTTAACTCAGAGGTATTCTCTTGGCTTAGCTCATCATCTAACCTACCTTACCTTGGTCTTACATATTGTCAAGTTTGGGAAGGGGCGAGTTTAGGCAAGAGTAGCTCTCTAAGAATTAATGGAAGAGAAAATGGAATAAGAAGAAAAATAATGAAGTGACTCTTTCAAAAGTAAAAGTTATGAAAGGTTTTGACATTTGCAAATCACAAAAATGATGAAGGGTTATGACTCTTTCAAAGGGTGGCAATTATTAAAGGTTATGATCATTGCAAAGGGCGGACATGATGAAGAAATGTGACTCTCCCCCATATTGAAAGATACAAAGGCAATAATGAAAATTAGCGACTCAATTTATTTTATTTTGGTTAACTCAGAGGTATCCCCATGGCTCATCTCAGTGCCTAATTTACCTTACCTTGGTTATTCAGTAAGGGGTGAGCTAAGGAAAGAAGATCCCTCTAAGGATTAATGTAAAAGAAAAATGAATATGAAAAAATATGGAAGTAAATTTTACAAATGAAAAAGTTATGATACGTTGTGACATACTCCCAAAGGAGAAAAATGGTGAAGAGTTGTGACTCTTTAAAAGAGTGGAAATTGTAAAAGGTTGCGACAATTGCAAATGATGGATATCATGAAGAGATGTGACTCTCCCCCCCACTAGATTATAGAAAGAGGAGAAGATTTTATTTTAGGAGGACATTTATGTGAAATCAATGTGGGGTATAGTATATTATTCACAAAGGCAACAATAAAAGGTGGTAACTCAATTCTTTTTTTTGTTAACTCAAAGGTATCATCTTGACTCGGCCTAGTGCCCAACCTACCTTACCTCGATCCTACATATTGCCTAGTTGGGGTTCAGGAAGAGCTGAGTTGAGGCAAGACTATCCCTCTAAGTATTAATGTAAGAGAAAAAGGAATAAGAAAAAAATATGGAAGTGACTTTTCCTAAAGGAAATGTTATGATACATTGCAACACTCACAAATGACAAAAATGGTGAAGAGTTGTGACCTTTTTGAAAAGTGGTAATTATAAAATATTGTGATGATTGCAAAAGGTAGATTTGATGAAGAGATGTGATTCTCACCCACCTTCAAAAATATACAAACTAGTGAAGATTTTATTTTAGGAAGACATTTAAGTGAAATCAATGTGGGGTATAGTATATTATTCACAAAGACCATAATAAAAAGTGGTGACTCAATTCTTTTTTTTGTTAACTCAGAGGTATTCTCTTGACTTAGCTCACCACCTAGCCTACCTTACCTTGATCTTACATATTGCCAAGTTGGGGTTCAGGAAGGGGTGAGTTTAGGAAAGAGTGGCTCTCTAAGAATTAATGGAAAAAAAAATGGAATAAGAAGAAAAAGAATGAAGTGACTCTTTCAAAAGAAAAAGTTATGAAAGGTTGTGACATTTGCAAATGACAAAAATGGTGAAGGATTGTGACTTTTTCAAAGGGTGGCAATTGTTAAAGGTTATGATCATTGCAAAGGGTGGATATGATGAAGAAATGTGACTCTCCCCCATATTGGAAGATACAAAGGTAACAATGAAAACTATCGACTCAATTTCTTTTTTTTTGGTTAACTTAGAGGTATCCCAATGACTCATTTTAGTGCCCAATTTACCTTACATTGGTTGTTCATAAAGGGGTGAGCTGAGGAAATTAGATCCCTCTACGGATTAATGTAAAAGAAAAATGAATATGAAAAAATATGGAAGTGAATTTTACAAAATGAAAAGTTATGATACGTTGTGACATACTCACAAAAGATAAAAATGGTGAAGAGTTGTGACTTTTTCAAAGAATAGAAATTGTAAAAGGTTGTGACAATTGCAAACAATAGATATGATGAAGAGATGCGACTCTTGTTGGAGATTTTCCAAAAAGCTAGTTAACGAAGGACAAGTAAGGAGAATCCAATTAAGGAAAGTCCTCACATGCAACCAAACACCAAAATGTGTAATAACACAACAAGACAATGTTTTCAAATGAATTTTCATTAACATACCCGACTGTAAGGCCTTCTGGGTTAGAGCCAAATACAATCAAAATATTTCTGCAAACTTCTAGCTAGTCCAGCTCTAAAAAAAATCAGCAACTGATGGAAATCCTAAGGGAGGTCTGAACTTGATCTCACAAGCCTCCAAACAACCTCCAAGAAATCTCCTTGTCTCCAAGCATGCAAACCACTAGCTCTGCTATTACAAACTATCAGATAATAATCTGATCTTGAAGATCTCACAAGATCAAGATCTAATCTTATATCAATTTGCTTCCACCGACTCCTCTAATTTGCCTCTAAACAACTACCTAAATACTCCTTAAATACTAATCTTCATCCATAAATCGACTGAAAGAAACAATTAATGCCTAAGCCAACTTGGCTCCTATTACAAACAAATATTAAATGCAACAACAGTCAGCTCATAAATAGCCTTACAAACATTTCATTCTCCTTGTCGGCCTCTAGATCTACATAGGAGAATACAACAAAAGATACCAACAATAAATGCACCAAGTTGGCCAACCAAATCTCCAAGAAATCCAGTCGATAAGCCAGAACTACCGAGCACCAAAGAAACAACTAACCAAGCCAAGCAACACTGAGCAAGCACATCGACCAAGCACCACAGACATCACCAAGTACAAGTTCCACCAAGCGCAAGAGGTTTCACTAAGTTCCTTCAGCAACCAAGCTTCATTCAATAACTAAGACCGTCGGTTAAAGCTACAACCGAGTAACACATAACCAAACCAACACACCACCATGCAAATTCATTGAGTACCCTAGAAAGCCCTTGCATCACCAGTGTTGACTGTATGTTTATCATTGATGACAACATATGGTAAGCAACATGCGTGGAAGCCTTATGTAGAGATCCTTGAGAATATTTTGAATGGATATATTATCAACATGATATCATACACGTAGAGATTGATTCTAAGTGCATTCAGTTGTGTAGCAGTTTATATCAATAGTGTTCCTGATAGAGTGACAGACAGAGTTCAGTATGCAATTTGTTGTATGGTTATGATGGAGCCTTTCCTGTTTATATTTATGTTGTAGACATGTTAGTTAAGCTATGTTCATGGATGAGACTCAATTGTGTATTATAGGTTGATTTGTGATGTTTCTAGTTGCCAATTATAGTTTCCTGAGTTTATGTGATAGAGCCGACATTGTTTATATTGTTGTAGTAGTTGTGCCTATCATTTTGATATGCATGTTTAGTTTTGTGTTTGATGATGAGTTAAGAATGTTTGGTTAAGATCACATAATGTTTCAGTAAGAGAAGAAAGTTTCAGTTAATTTGGTGAAGCCAACAGTGTGAAGCGACACATCTACTCATATTGAGTTGCGCAGTCCTAATTTGTGTTGCGTGCTTAGTATAGTCATTGGAGATATTATTGAAGAGTTGTATTGTTTCTCTATTATGATTTCAAGGAAGTTCTAACAGGCTGACTTGATTATATCATTTGGAGAAAGATACTTATAGCCAAGTCATTGTACTTCATGCATTGTAAAGATCAACTCCTAATAGGGTTGTAAGATCTTCTAAAAGGGATCATTATACTCTAGTGCAGTTTATAGTGGGTGCTAATTCCCACCAGAGTTTTTACCTATTTGGGTTTCCTTATAACCAAAATTGTGGTGTTATGTTAAGTGTTCTTATATTGTGTTTATGCTTAATGTTCTTCTATAATTAATTGGATAAATAATCGAATCTTGTAGATAACTGATTCACCCCCCCCCCCCAGTTATCTCTTGGGACTATTCCTAACAATTGGTATCAAAGCCAAGTGCCTCAAAGAGAAATTTTAACCGCTTAAGGTTGATCGAATGGCATTCTTTAGAAAAGAAAGTCCTAAGTTTTATGGAGATAATTATCTAGACTAGAAGAACAAAATGACAACACACTTGTAGTGCATTGCTTTTGAGATTTTTGAAGTAGCTACTAAAGAATTTTGTATTCCCTCTTTATCAAGTCTTGCAAAAGAAGATGCAACTCTTAATAAAAAAGAGATTTTCACTCAAAATATTATTGCCAAAGAAGCCCTTAGCAGTTCCTTGTCTGACAATGAGTTTTCAGAGATCAAGAAAGTAGATAAAGCCTACAAGATATGGAAGTATCTAGAAGATGTGTTTGAAGGAGATGTCCAAGCTAAGAATGCACGCAAAAAGACATGGAAGAAAAAGTACAATACATTGGAGATCCTACTTGAAGAGAACATCAGAGCATACAATCAAATAATTAATGAAGCAGTTGTAGGATTGGAAACAATGGTAGAGAAATTTTAGAAGAAGACATAATGGATAAGGTTATGACTACTCTGACAACAGAATATGAGAGCAAGATAAACATCCTAGATGAGACTATGTAGTTTTCAAAAAACTTCAGAAGAGAGACCTTAATCAGCAAGATTTCAGCATTCAAAATATCAAGTTTGAAGAAAGAGCCTGAAAGTGAGACAACCTTCAAAGCTTCAGTCCATGGTAATAAATCCTTGAACACTTTTGGTAACTTTGATGATGATGATGATGAGGATAAGGAACTAGATTATTTCATTGCTATGATTGCTAAGAAAGAAAGAAAAGGAAAAGGAAAATATGAAGGTTATTTAACATTCAAATGTTTTTCATGTAACAAGATTGGTCACTTTGTATCTAAGTGTCCTACAAGAGTCAAAAAGTTCAAAACTAATTACAAGCCTAAGTATACAAAAGAATGTTACTATGTTGGAGATGGAGTATCAGATGAAGATTCAGTAGAAGATGAAATTGGATTCATTGCTATTGAAGATATGGAGAAGATTTTTGATGAGATGGATATTGAAGATAAAAAGAAAGCACAAGAGCTAGCATTAATTTCAAAAGCAAATGTCAGAATAGACTGGATCATTGACAAAAATTGTTCACATCACATGACAGGAGAAAAAGATAGATTTGTACATTTGGATAAGTAAAAAGGTGTCATGGTTAAATTTGGAAACAACACTCCTAAACCTATCATAGGTAGAGGAGCTATCACCTTGGATGGAAAGAATAACACTGATGATGTTCTATATGTTGATGGTTTGCAACATAACTTACTAAGTGTTGGATAGTTGCTTGACAAAGGATATCAGTTGGAATTCATAGACAATAAGTGCATCATTAATAACAAAGAAGGAGTAATGATTGCATCAGGTTCAAAGACAAAAGGTAATATTTTTCAGCTTAATTCATAAGCAAGTTTTTTTGTTGCTAAAATAGATGACAATTGGCTATGACACAAAAGACTGTCACATCAATTTTGACAACATAGTAAAGATAAGAAATGTAAGGTAGTAAGAGACCTTCCTAGCATTGCAAAACCAATTGATTCAATATGCAGGGAATGTGTGATGGGAAAATATGTGAGGAATTCATTCAGAAGCAAGCATAATTCAACAGAGAACAAATTGGATCTAGTACATACAGACTTATGTGGACCAACTCAAACAAGATCATACTATGGTGAAATTTACTTTATTTTGTTTGCTGATGATTATTCTAGAATGATGTGGGTTGCATTCTTAAAAGACAAATTAGAAGCATTTGAGAATTTCAAAATATTCAAAGCTAAAGTTGAAAATGAGTCTAGATTAAAGATAAAATGTCTGAGATCAGATAGAGGAGGAGAATTTACCTTTGACAAATTTTATGAGTATTGCGAAGAACATGGGATAAAGAGATAGCTAAGTGAACCTAGAACCCCTCAGTAGAATGGAATTATAGAAAGAAGAAATAGGATCATACTTGACATAGCACGCACCATCATGATTGAAGGAAAAGTTGCACACACATATTGGAGAGATGCGGTTAATACTGCAGTCTATACTATCAATAGAATTCAATTAAGGCCAGACACATAAAAGACACCTTATGAGCTATGGTTTGGGAATGTACCTATAGTAAAATACTTCAGAATCTTTGGAAGCAAGTGCTACATCAAGAGATATGAAGCTATTGGCAAGTTTGATGTAAGAAGTGATGAAGGTATTTTTCTTGGTTACTCTACTAAAAGAAAAGCTTATAGATGTTTTAACTTAAGATTGAAGAAGATCATTGAAATTTCTCATGTAAAGATTGATGAAAATTTTATGATTCAAGAAAGATATCATGATTATGCACCTATGATTGAAGAAGAACCTAGTCCTATGAGTAGAGAAATAGTTGTTGAAGAAATGTTTGACAGCATTGATGTTTTATTCAATGATCCTGAACAAGTGAAGAAGAATCACAAAAGACAGATGAGAGAGTCACAACTAATGTTCCAAAATTCACATCTAGATACCATTCAAAGGAAGATATCATTAGAGATTAGAATAGAAAATTCATGACAAGATCAAAATCAAAGAGTTCAATAGTTGATGAAGCGGTATGTTTACTTTCACAAATTGAACCTTTGAGTGTTGAAGATGCATGTAATGATTCAGATTGGCATGAATCAATGAAAGAAGAGCTAGATCAGATAATTAAGAAAGATACATGGCAACTGGTCCCTAGACCTAGTGACAATAATGTGATTGGAACCAAGTGGATATTCAAAAAAAAGATGAATGAAGAAGGTATAGTTGTAAGGAACAAAGAAAGACTAGTATGTAAAGGATATGTGCAAAGAGATGGAATTGATTATTCTGATACATTTTCCCCTGTACGAAGATTGGAAGCCATAAAGTTATTTCTAGCCTATGCAACATTCAAAGACTTTAAATTATATCAGATGGATGTCAAGTCAGCATTCCTAAATGGAGAGTTGAAGGAAGAAGTCTACATAGAGCATCCTAAAGGATTCACTTTATCAAACAAACCTGATATGGTATGAAGACTAAAGAAAGCCCTCTATGGACTTAAGCAAGCCCCTAGAGCATGGTATGAAAGACTAGATGGTTACTTGACTAATATCAGATTCAAGAAAGGAGTAGTAGATTGTAACTTATCTATAAGAGAAACACCTAATGGATTATTATTAGGTGCTATTTTTGTTGATGACATAATCTTTGGTGGTAATGACAAGCTTAGTACAGAGTTTGCTAAAGAGATGTAGAGTGAATTTGAAATGAGCATGATTGGACCTATCAAATACTTTTTGGGACTAAATGTGCAGCAGACAGATAAAGGTATTTTCATTAATCAGTCTAAGTATGTGAAAGAGATATTGAAGAAGTTAAAGATGGATGATTGTAAGCCAATAAGTACCCCTATGATAACAGGAAGCAAGCTTTCAAAAGAAGATGATTCTACAACTATAGACATAACCCTATATAAGTCTATGATTGGTAAACTCATATATCTTACTCAATCTAGACCAGATATTTCTAATGTAGTTGGTATTATTGGAAGATTCATAGTAGAACCTAAAAAAATTCATCTTATGGTAGTAAAGAGGATATTCAGATATCTGAAAGGAACTATAGACTATGGTTTATGGTATCCTAATTCAGAAAATGTAGAACTTCATGTGTATACAGATCTAGATTGGGAAGATTGCATGGATGATAGAAAGAGTACCTCAGGACGAGCAGTATTTATTGGAGATAGACTTGTTACTTGGACAAGCAAGAGGCAAAATTGTATTTCCCAGTCCACAACAGAAGTAGAGTATGTAGCAGCAGCATTAAATTGTTCTACAATTGTGTGGATCAAGCAGACGATAAAAGATTTTGGAATTCAAATTGATTACCCTATTGTCATTCATTGTGACAACACTAGCACTATCAATATGTTAAAGAACCCTATGATGCATGCAAAGACAAAACACATTGAGATAAAATATCACTTCCTAAGAGAGAAATTTTTAGAGAAAGAAGTAAAATTGGACTATGTAAGCACAAAAGAATAGCTAGCAAACATATTCACAAAGCCTTTACTAAAGGATACATTTGAGTATCTCAGGGAGAAGCTAGGATTAATTCCCTTCCCTAGATCTGGGTAGACTTTGTAGTAGTGCATCAATCCTCAATGACTAATGAATGGTTGAATACTCTACTTTAGGATTAGTGCCGGTGATTTTTGTTTTGGTGCCATTTTCCATTGATGTCAAAGGGGGACAAAGTATACAGTCATAAAAAACAAAAATAGTTGCTTTATTCTAGAAAGGGGGAGTAAGTATTAGCAAGGGGAGTATACAACAGTTGATATTCAAAGCATTCAGTAGTATTTGGAGGATTCATCCTTGGGGGAGTTTTATTCAAGAAATGGAGAATGTTATAAAATAATTGTACGTTTGGATTGGTGGTGTTTTTCATTCCATATGTTGTCATCAATGCCAAAGGGGGAGATTGTTGGAGATTTTTCAGCAAGCCAGTGTTGACTATATATTTTTCATTGATGACAACATATGGTAAGCAGTGTGCTTGGAAGCCTTATGTAGAGAGACTTGAGCATATGTTGTATGGATATGTTATTAGCATGATATCATAGAGGCATAGGTTGATTCTGAATGCAGTCAGTTGTGTAGCAGTTTATATTAGCAGTGTTCCTGGTAGAGTGATAGACAGAGTTCAGTATGAGCTTTGCAGTATGGTTATGATGGAGCCTTGGATGTTTATATTTATGTTGTAGACATGTTAGTTAAGCTATGTTCATCGACACAGAGTCAATTATGCAGTACAGGTTGAGTTATGATGTTTCCAGTTGCCAGTTATAGTTTCCTAAGTTTATCTGATGGAGTCGACATTGTTTATATTGTTGTAGTAGTGCCTATCATTTTGATATGCATGTTTGTTTTCATGTTTGGTGATGAGTTAATAATGTTTGGTTAAGATCGCATAACATATTTCAGCAAGAGAAGAAATTTTTAGTTAATTTGGTGAAGCTGACAGTGTGAAACAACGTGTCTACTCATATTGAGTTGCGCGGTCCTAATTTGTGTTGTGTGCTTAGTATAGCCATTAGAGATATTATTGAAGAGTTGTATTTTTTCTCTATTATGATTTCAAGGAAGTTCTAACAGGCTGACTTGATTATATCATTTGGAGAAAGATACTTATAGTCGGTCAGTTGTGATTGCTAAGTATGGCAGATAGTTTAAAGACAAGAGCAGAGCAGAAGGTGCGAAGTATCGAGCCATCAGTAGAAGGTCTATGTGACAAAGAAGAGAGTGTATGCTATTCATTGGAACTAATCAAGATATTAGGTATAACTTGTAGTTTGACAAGATCCAGATATAGTGTATATCTGTTATGCAGAAGGTTGCAACCTTCACCATTTGAGCAGTGAGCTCCCAAATAGTGTGTCCTCACCTTTAACAAGGTTAATTGTAAAAGACTCCTAATAGGGTCCAGCCTTTGACTAGGTCACTATACTTCATGAATTGTAAAGATCAACTCCTAATAGGGTTGTAAGATCTTCTAATAGGGATCATTATACTCTAGTGCAATTTATAGTGGGTGCTAATTCCCACCGGGGTTTTTACCTATTTGGGTTTCTTCGTAACTAAAATTGTGGTGTTGTGTTAAGTGTTCTCATATTGTGTTTATGTTTAATGTTCTTATACACTTAATTGGATAAATAATTGAATCTTATAGATCATCGATTCCCCCCCCCCCCCCCTTCTCTTAGTTATCTCTTGGGACTATTCCTAAAAACTCTCCCCCATTAGATGATAAAAAGAGGAGAATATTTTATTTTAGGAGGACATTTATGTGAAATAAATGTGGGGTATAGTATATTATTCACAGAGGAAACAATACAAAGTGGTGAATCAATTCATTTTTTGTTAACTCAAAGGTATCCTCCTGACTCAGCCCAGTGACCAACCTACCTTACCTTGGTCCTACATATTGCCTAGTTGGGTTTCAGGAAGAGTTGATTTGAGGCAAGACTATCTCTCTAAGTATTAATGTAAGATAAAAAGGAATAAGAAAAAAATATGGAAGTGAATTTTCCTAAATGAAAAGTTATGATACGTTGGGACACTCGCAAATGAAAAAAATGGTGAAGAGTTGTGACTCTTTCAAACAGTGATAATTATAAAATGTTGTGACAATTGAAAAGGGTAGATTTGATGAAGAGATGTGACTCACCCATTTTAAAATATAAAAAGTGGTGAAGATTTTATTTTAGGAAGACATTTAAGTGAAATCAATGTGGGGTATAGTATATTATTCACAAAGACAATAATAAAAAGTGGTGACTCAATTCATTTTTTTGTTAACTCAGAGGTATTCTCTTGACTTAGCTCACCATCCAGCCTACCTTACCTTGGTCTTATATATTGCCAAGTTGGGGTTCAGGAAGGGGTGAGTTTAGGCAAGAGTAGCTCTTTAAGAATTAATGGAAGATAAAATGGAATAAGAAGAAAAAGAATGAAGTGACTCTTTCAAAAGAAAAAGTTATGAAAGGTTGTGACATTTAAAAATGACAAAAATGGTGAAAGGTTGTGACTCTTTCAAAGGGTGGCAATTTTTAAAGGTTATGATCATTGAAAAGGGCAAACATGTTGAATAAATGTGACCCTCCCCCACATTGGAAGATACAAAGGCAACAATGAAAAGTAGTGACTCAATTTCTTTCTTTTTTGGTTAACTCAGAGGTATCCTCGTGACTCATCCCAGTGCCCAATTTACCTTACCTTGGTCTTACATATTGTCATGTTGGGGTTCAGGAAGAGGTGAGTTGAGGAAAGACTAGCCTTCTAAGGATTAATGTAAAAGAAAAAGGAATATGAAAAAATATGGAAATGAATTTTACAAATGGAAAAGTTATGATACGTTGTGACATACTCGCAAAGGACAAAAATAGTGAAGAGTTGTGACTCTTTCGAAGAATGGAAATTGTAAAAGGTTGTGACGATTGAAAATGATAGATATGATGAAGAGATGTAACTCTCCCCCCCATTATATAATATAAAGGGGAGAAGATTTTATTTTAGGAGGACATTTAAGTGAAATCAAAGTGGGGTATAGTATATTATTCACACAAACAACAATAAAAAGTGCTGAATTAATTCATTTTTTTGTTAACTCAAAGGTATACTCATGATTAAGCCCAATGCCTAACCTACCATACCATGGTCTTAGATATTGCCTAGTTGGTGTTCAAGAAGGGGTGATCTTAGGCAAGAGTAGATCTCTAAGAATAGAGAAAAAATAATAAGAAGAAAAATAAGAAAGTGATTTCTTCAAAAGGAAAAGTTATGAAAATTTGTGACACTCGCAAACGAAAAAAATAGTGAAGGGTTGTGACTCTTTGTAAGGGTAGGAATTGTTAAAGGTTTTAATGATTGAAAAAGGAAAACATGATGAAGAGGTGTGACTCTCCCCCATATTAGAAGATATAAAGGGAAGAATATTTCAATTTAGGAGGACATTCAAATGAAATTAATGTGGGGTATAATATATTATTCACAAACGAAATAATGAAAAGTGGTGACTCGATTCTTTTTTTTTGTTAACTCGGAGGTATTGCTAAGACTCAGCCCAATGCCCAACTGCCTTAAGTTTCTCTTATATATTGCAAAGTTAGGGTTCAAGAAGGGTGAGCTAAGATAAGATTGATCCTTTGAGGATTCACATAATATCTAGCAAGCCATGTGCATTAGGTAAGCCCAAGCCTCGAAGTAAAACCTGATACAAATGTGGAAAAAACTCATGGCCCAAGCCAACTCTTCTATACATGTAGGTTGTGGTGACTCATTTCTTATGAATGGTGGTGAACCTTTCTCCAATAAAATATAAAGGATATTTGATACCAAGTATTGAAGGAGGATTTATCAATCATTATACTTCATCCAACATCTCAAAAGAAATCAAGAAATCAATCAATTAGAAACATCTAGTAAACAATAATCAAATTAACATCAATCATCACTTCAACTTGGGTTTAAGAATACATACAATTCATCAATCAGGCATCTACTCTATCAAATCAACATGCATTCAATCACCTTCCATCAACATTTCAAACTAGAATTTATTATATTGTCACTTCTCTATTATCAAATCAATAGTTACTTAATCATAACTCACTAATACCTCATATCATCAAACCAATCATATCTGTCTTACAACATACAAAATATTAATATTATTATAAATTGGTATGAAGTATTAGTTCTTATAATAAACATTATATTGGTTCTTATTTATGATTTATTACTTATGAATAATGGTCTTATTTATGATTTATTTCTTATAAATAATGTGTATAAATATGATATTTTTATGTCACCCTATATTTGGAGAATACATGCAACAATGTGTAAATCTTATATGTTTAACTCACAGATATCATTATGAGTCATCCCAGTGCCTAACATACCCTACCTTAGTCTTATATATTGCCAATTTAGAGTTCATGAAGTTGTGAGTTGAGGCAAGAAGAGCCCTTTAATAATTAATAGAAAGGGAAAAAAGAATAATAAAAAAATAAGTAATTTATGCAAAAGAAATAATTATGAAAGGTTGTGACACTCAAAAATGATAGACATGATGAATGGTTGTGACTCTTTCAAAGGATGACAATTGTGAAAGGTTGTGATGATTGGAAAGGGAAGACATGATGAAGATATGTGACTCTCCCCCACATTGGAAGATATAAAAGGGATAAGGTTTCAATTTAGGAGGACATTCAAGTGAAATAAATATGGGGTATAATATATTATTCACAAAGGCAACAATAAAAAGTAGTGACTAAATTCTTTTTATTTTTTTAACTCATAGATATCTCTGTGACCCAACCCAGTGCCCAATTTACCTTACCTTAGTCTAACATATTGCCAAGTTGAGGTTTAGAAAGGGGATCTGAGGCAAGACTAGCCCTCTAAGGATTAATGTAAGAGAAAAAGGAATAAACAAAAAATATAGAAGTGACTTATTGAAAAGATAAAGTTATAATACTCGGTGACGCGTAAATGACAAAAATGGTGAATAGTTGTGACTCTTTTGAAGAGTGGCAATTTTAAAAGGTTGTGACAATTGAAAAGGGTAGATATGATGAAAAGATGTGACTCTCCCCTACATTAGAAGATAAAAATGGGAGAATATTTTGGTTTAGGAGGACATTTAAGTGAAATTAATGTGGGGTATAGTATATTATTCACAAAGAAAACACTAATTAGTGGTGACTCAATTAATTTTTTTGTTAACGTAGAGGTATCCTCATGACTCATGTTGGAAATTTGACTATACTAGTGTATATGACTAAGTTTAGTGTTTTCATTATGGAAACAAAGTCATATGAAGTTTTGGTGTCAGCGCAATAACTTAGAAGATCATAATTTGACCTAGTATGGAAGACAAAGCAACCAATGAAGCACCTGATGATCAGAGCATCAGTGCACATACGTACAATCAAGTTTTGGTATGCTCCCTTGAAGATAATATTTTTAGTATGTTATTGAGCTATGTCTAAGAACACGTGGTCAGATGTGATAGCATGAAGAAGTTACAGCGAGTTAAAGTGACACAGATAATGAACGGCAGAACATAGCAGAGCATGCAGCCAACAGGAAACGTTTTGATTAGCAAGTATTATTTTGTTTTTTAAAGGTTATGTGCCTATTGTAAATGTGTTGTAAAAATATTAATATAATTTTATGTAAACATGCTTGAGCTAATTCATTTGGAAGCATTGTATTTAATAGGTTATAGGCTGACTTAGTAAATAGTTTTGGTTGGGCCTATATATAAGATATGCGCTTTTGTATTAGAGTATGACAAGGATATAGAAGATGGAATAGAAGAGTAGAAGTATGTGAAGTATGTTTTAAGAGCAGTAAGAATGATATAGAGCTTTATAAGAGGTTAAAGCATCATTACACAAAAGGAACTGATCAGAAAAGTAGTGTCATGGCAGTAGTTCACCTTGCAGATATAGTGTGTATCTGATATCCAAGAGGTTGTAGCCTTCCTAATTGAGCAGTGAGCTCTAGCAGTGAGCCTTCCACCCCTAATAGGGTTTATTACTTCAAGACTCCTAACAGGGTCTGACCTTTGACCAGGTCATTGTACTAAAGCATTGTAATGATTGATCCTAACAGGGCAAAGGAATATTAACAAGTTCATAATACAAAGTACAATTATTAGTGGGTATTAATTCCCACTGGGTTTTTTCCTTTGGCCAAGATTTCCTCGTAATCATATATGGTATTATGTGTTGTTGTTTACTTTACTTGCTTTAATATTCAGTTTAGTAATTGATTAATTGGGCTAAGTTTCAAGAAGCAGAAAAACATTAATAATATAGAACATTGATTTACCACCCCCCCCCCCTCTCAGTATTCCCATTCCTAACAATTGGTATCAGAGCTTTGTTCCTCTGAAGATAGGTTTAACCACTTGAAGAGATCATGGATATAAGAGAAGTAAAACATCTGAAGAAGAATCTTGAAGAATCTTTTGAAGATCTTGACAGATCTTAAAAAGAAATTGAAGAATTGAAATTGAAGGTTAGTGGCACACAAGTATTCATCAAGAAACTCAGAAAATACTTGAAGGATTGTTCAAAAAATGATTTGGGAAAAAATGGTCAAAAAGCTAAATGAAGAAAACATGTCTTTGAAGGATCAAATTGAAGATTTGGATGAAAAGATAACTAAAAATTAGGAAGCCTATGAAGAGAAGATCAAAGAAAACAAACAGTTGGATAAAGAACTGAGGGAAGCAAACATCAAAATCCTAGAGTTAGAAAACATCAAGAAAAAGGTGGAATCTGAATTGACTGAAGCAAAGAATCATATTGACAAATTGCACACAAGTAAGGATCTAATAGAGTCACTATTGTATGCATAGAAGATTAAAGGAGATACCACTGGTATTGGATTCAATGAAGCACAAAATCAAATCAATGATATGCGACAAAGAATGAAAGCACCAGAAGAATCTACAGAAGCTAAGAAGACTGGAAATCATACTGAAGCTAAAGTTGAACCATCTAAAGATGAATGCAAGCTAGTAAATCAAACTTGTTATGCATGTAACAAGCATGGACATATAGCAAGAGACAGTAAAGAGGTAAGACATTTCAATGGTTATTATTATTCATGCAATAAATTTGGTCATAGAGCTATGAATTGTAGATCAAATCAAAGAAATCAAACACAACACAATCAGAGAAATCATCCACATCAAAATGTTAGAAGTCAGAATATTACATGTCAGATATGTAATTACAATGGTCACACAGCTAGATAATGTAGTATGGTAACTCATATAAATGTGTCGAGGAATATAAGTCCTCCAGTCATTTGTCACTCTTGTAACAAGGTTGGACACATCTCAAAGTTTTACATATCACAAGCACAAAGAAAAGAAAGACCTAATAAGTCTCAAGGATCAATTTTGGATGAATTTGGAAAAGCTACAGAAGATGCGAGCTAGATATAGATGGAAGCAAAGTAAGAAAATGTCAATAGCATAGTAGTAGATGCATCCTCAGTGGATGCACCTTCTACTTCTGGATGAATGACCCTCATGGTCATATGGGGAGCTAGATTAGCTCTAGACCCCTATGTGGTTGGTATTCTTACCCTCTAACTATGTGCCTTTGGTTATAGTTGTTTGGATACTAGTTGAAGTAGTATGCAAGATCGCACAACATAATTGTTAGCAGAAATGAAGATTGGAATTCTCTGTTACATTCCATATTATCGTGGCAAGCATTAATTGCATAAATTTATTTTTATAGTCACTAGAGATCCATTATTCACACATTTGCATTTGAGTTCGAGCCTTTGGAGAGTACATGAGATCAAGCAGTTAGTATTGAAATATTGCAGTTGGTTTATCAATGAAGAAGTATGAAAGTTGGTTACAAAACCCTTGTTCGGATGCAATGGTTTAGAAACCCTTTGGAAACCTATTTAAGTGTTGATCAAGTAAGCAATGGCCACTCCATTTATGTTTGATGTTGCAGAGAGGGAGAGATACATATTCAAGAAACATCCTTTTAAGTCAGTCTTAGATGACCTAGAAGGAGCATTTTCTAGAACTCTGATGGGAGTTATGCACATAGAAGATATACATGCATACATATACTATAAGAAGGAACCTATAGGATTGGATAGAATAAGGTCACTCATTGAAAAAATGGTAAATCCAGACATGACATTCAAGAATGAGTCCGTGCACTTAGAAAACAACCCTATCATTGAATATGCGACTGCATATGAGTTCTATGAATCTGAATGGATTAAGATCCTACTGAGTAGAATTCATGATGGCCTATTTTGGATTGGAGAAGTTCTAGTTTTCATTACATCAAATCTCATTTATGAGATGACTGTACTTCCTAAAACTAGTGCCATTCTTCCTACTGGTAAAGATGTCAGAAAAAAAGTTGAGCAGCCTTGTAAGTCCAAGAGTGATAAGTGCGACTTGACAATTGAGCCCATTGAGGAGAAGGATATCAAACTCACGGTGATGATACTTGGATACAAATTTCAGCATGGTAACAGAGTGAATATTGTGTCAGTAGAAACTATTCTAGCAACCATAAGAATAGTGAAGGAAAATAGAGAGTTCAACCTCTGTGAAATCTTGTGCACATAGTTGTTGGATAACATTAGAGCTATCAAGAATGATAAGAGAAAAACATTCAGGTTTGGTTCATTGATCATCTATATGTACTTTCATATAGTTGGTAAAGTCTCTGATCTATACCTTGATAAGAGTTTACCTACATTGCCACAATTTCATTCAAGGCAACATCTGAGAGCACCTTGAAAGATTTCATGGACTTAGAAATAAAGACATTCAGAAAAAAGACACAAAGAAGGTATACCTGAGAGTATCATGGAGAAGTGTAAGGAAAGTATATATTTCATGGTGGAAACTGATATCATATGCATGGAAGTAGTGGAGCCTAGGACTAAGTTGATTCATCCACTTGGTTATGAATTTGAGGAGCACATTTTGGAAGCTTATGCTCAAGTCCTCCTATCGGTGCCTAAGGATCCCAATGAACCAAGATGGGGTACTTATGAAGAGAATACAATACAAGTAGACTCTATCTTATATAGTCCAGCAACAAAGAGAAAACCATCCAAGATAACTTCAGACATTCTAAAAATTAATGTTGTTACACAAGTAGACTTGGATAAATCTAAGGAAGCCAAGATTGCAATGCAACTTGAGAGCGCACCCTCATCTGAAGTAAAAATAGAGAAATCAAATGATCCCAAGAAGAAGAAGAAAAAGATAGAAGAAAACATCTCTACGCCTACACCTACTATTGATCTCGAGTCCACTCCACCTCCTGAGCCTAGTAAGATGCCTAAAAGGAAGAAGAAGACCGGCGCAAGTCACCCATCATTAAGAACAACAAGAAGAAAAGGTAGAAACACTCAAGCACATCCTGAGGTAGGATTCAGACCGAATCTTGAAGTGTTGAAAACTAGAGTCATTAATGAAGGGAGAATAGATCAAATAGCAATGTTTCATGATAAGTATCATGAGATTGATAAATCAAAGATTCATTTTATGATTATCAAACACATGATTAAGTTCAAGAAGACAGTTCTAGAACTCAAGATAGTCATTCCAGATAATGTATGGAACATTTTGGATTCTTTGAAGAGACAAGCTATAGAAGAAGATTTCAAGATAAGGGAAAAGACATTAGATGACAACCTTCCTGTCTGTTTAGTGGAAGAGAAAACCTTATTGCTGGATTTGGTGAAGCCTCACCTAAGAACTAAACTCAGAACTTTGTAAATAATGAATAAGGAGATAGCAGCTATGCTAAAGGAGATAGTAGCAAAAGGAAGAAAAATAATTGTTGATTGTATGAATAAAGACAAACTTACTTCAGACCTTTCAAAGAAGATTCAGGAAGCAGAATCTATCATGGCAACAATAAGAAAATTAGTGGAAGATCTATCCCAGGATATTAACATGTGTAATAATGTGTATCAAGGTCAGATAGATAAAATTAAGAAGGTAGAGAAAGAGATTGGGAAGATACGGGCTAGACAACCATAGTTAAGGAATGCACTAGCGCCCTCTCTAGATGTACTCAATCAAAACATCAAAGAGATTGATGCCACTATTGTGACATATGATCAAGGTTCATGTACATATTTAGAAAAGATGGAGAGGCTAACCTATCATTATGCATCCATCTACAAATAGTTGATGCACTCAAGGTTTTTTGGCAGCAAGGAATTGCAAACCTTCAGATTGCATACCCAGATGTACTCTCTCTGTAAGTACTTCTAGATTCATTTTTTGAGTTCCTTTGTCATTAATGTCAAAGGGGGAGTAGATTAATATGGATTAGTAGAGTAATATGGTAAAATGGAGATATAAGATAGATAGTATATGATGTACAATATATAGGAAAAGATAAGAGTATAAGATAGAAATTTTTTGTGTAAAGATATAGTTTAGCAACTTTGCCATATTCCTTTGTTGCCATTAATGACAAAGGGGGAGATTGTTGGAAAGTTTACTATACTAGTGTATATGAATAATTTTATTATTTTCATTATGGAAATAAATTCATATGAATTTTTGGTGTCAACACAATAACTTAGAAGATTAGAATTTGGCTAAGTATGGAAGACGGAGCAATCAGTGAAGCACCTGATGATCAGAGCATCAGCGCACGTGTGTATGATTGAGTTTTGGTATGCACCCTTGAAGATAATTTTTTGAGTATTTTAGTAAGATATGTCTAAGAACGCATGGTCAGATGTGATAGCATGAAGAAGTTATAGTGAGTTGAAGTGACACAAACAGTGAATGATAGAATAGAACAGAGCATGCAGCCGACAGGAAAGATTTTGATTAGCGAGTATTATTTTGTTTTGTAAAGGCTATGAGCCTATTGTAAATGTGTTGTCAACATGTTAATATCAATGTATGTAAACACACTTGAGCCAATTCATTTGGAAGTGTTGTATGTAATAGGTTATAGGCTGACTTAGTAAATAGTTTTGGTTGCTCCTATATATAAGATATGTGCTTTTGTATTAGAGTATGACAAGGATATGGAAGATTGAATAGAAGAGTAGAAGTATGTGAAGTATGTGTTAAGAGTAGTAAGAATGATATAGATCTTTACAAGAGGTTAAAGCATCAGCACACAAAAGGAACTGATCAGATAAGAAATGTCATAGCAGCAGTTCACCTTGCAGATATAGTGTGTATCTGATATCCAGGAGGTTGTATCCTTCCTCATTGAGCGGTGAGCTCTAGCAGTGAGCCTTCCACCCCTAACAGGGTTTGTTACTTCAAGACTCCTAATAGGGGCCGACCTTTAACCAGGTCATTGTACTAAAGCATTGCAATGACTACTCCTAACAGGGCAAAGGAACATTAACAGGTTCATAATACAAAGTACAATTATTAGTGGGTATTAATTCCCATTGGGTTTTTCCTTTGGCCAAGGTTTCCCGTAATCATATCTGGTGTTATGTTTTATGGTTGTTTACTTTACTTTCTTTAATATTCAGTTTAGTAATTGATTAATTGGGCTAAGTTTCAAGAAGCAAAAAAATATTAATAATATAGAACATTGATTCACCACCCCCCCCCCACCCTCAGAGTTCACATTCCTAACAACTCAATCTAGTGCCCAACCTACCTTACCTTGGTCTTACATATAGCCAAGTTGGGGTTTGGGAAGGGGTGAGCTTAAGCAAGAGTAGCTCTCTAAAAATTAATGGAAGAGAAAAAGGAATAAGAAGAAAAATAACGAAGTGACTCCTTTAAAAGACAAAGTAATGAAAGGTTGTGACACTTACAAATGACAAAAATGGTGAACGATTGTGATTCTTTTGAAAGGCATAAAATCTTAAAGGTTCTAATGATTGCAAAATAAAAACGTGATGAAGAGGTGTGACTCTCCACCACATTAGAAGATATAAAGGGGAGAAGGTTTCAATTTAGGAGAAAATTCAAGTGAAATCAATATGAGGTATAATATATTATTCACAAAGGAAACATTGAAAAGTGGTTACTCAATTCTTCTCTTTTTTGTTAACTTGGAGGTATCACCACGACTCAGCCCAGTGTCTAACTACCTTACCTTTCTCTTACATATTTCCAAGTTGGCGTTTAGGAAGGGTGAGCTAAGGTAAGAATGACCCTCTAAGGATGCACACAAAAACTCACAAATCATGTGCATTGGGTAAGACTGAGCCTCAAATTCAAACCTGATACCAATGGGGAGCAAACCCATGGCCCAAGCCAACTCTTCTATACGTGCAAGTTGTGGTGACTCATTTATTATGAATGGTAGTGACCTTTTCTCCAATAAATTATAAAGGAGATTTCATTCCAAGTATTGAAAGATGACTTATCAATCATTATACTTCATCCATCATCTTGCAAGAAATCAATAAATCAATCAATTAGAAAGATAAAGAAAATAATAATCATATTCACATCAATCATCACTTCAACTTGGGATCAAGAATACATAAAATTCAGCAATCAAGCATCATTATATCAAATCAATATTCATTCAATCACCATCCATCAACATGTCAAACTAGAATTTATTATATCATCACTTCTCAATCATCTAGTCAATAATTACTAAATCACAACTCACCAATACCTCAAATCATCGAACCAATTAGATTTTTCCTACAACGATCTGTCTTACAACATACAAAATTTAAATATTATTTTAAACTGGTATGAAGTATTATTCCTTATAATAAATGTTATAGTGATTCTTATTTATGATTTCTTACTTATGAATAATGGTCTTATTTATCATTTCTTTCTTATAAATGATGTGCATGAATATGATATTTTTATGTCACCCTGTATTTGGAAAATACATGCAATAATGTGTAACTCTTATATGTTTATCATAGTCAATCGTGGTAGGGATAATAATTGAATACAAGGTGGGAGAAACTATTGTGAGGTATTTTTCTAAGCACACCACCTCATGGTCGTGATAGATAGTCTGATGAGGCCAACGGGGCACAAGGATGCCCCACCCTTAGGCTTAAAAAGGAAGGATGCTCAAGACACCCTATTGTAGTTTCCTCAAATTCTTACCTTGGTTGTCCATTATGTTAAGGAGCTCTAATTATAGGAGGGAGGATAATAATGATGCTTTGGGAACCCTATAAATGATACTAACGTGTCTAGTGCATTACTTTAGTGAGATCATGATGTGTTACTTCTCAACTATAGGCATAATGTTTTTATATCAGAGTGGAGCAAGAAAAGCCTAATGGAGATTTGCACAACATTGTAAATTTATCCTGATACATTCAAAGGCTCTATTATCCCACATCCAAGAGAGTTAAGGAGGTAGTACTTGCAATCATGGTGCAAAATAGAGCTTTCAACAAGTGTTCATTTTGGCCTCCACAATTGGCTTGTGATCTTGGTATTTTCTTTCAAAGGACAAATGATTTTACTAGTGGATTACTTGAGGGCAAGAAATCTTTGGGTCGGGGGGATTTTAATGTCCCCAAGTTTTCAAAAGTGACTTAATTAAATTAATTAACTAAGTTGTCCAAAAATTAATTTTATATCCTAAGGATGACTTCAATTAAATAATTTATTTAGAAAACACAATGAAAATAGTAAATTAATAAAATAAGTCACTTTATTTATTCAGCCTAACCTTCTAGATGTTTCCTGGAGCTCTTTCTATGACAGTTGGTTGGGTGAAGTAAATCATCATCAAATGTTTAGAATTTAATTGTTTCTTTTATCAGAGGCATGCAAGTTGAAGGAGTGTGCAGTTTTGATGGTGAGACTATCTACCCTAGTCTAAAGTTGGAAATATCATTTCAGATATTCCACTTTGTACCTAATAGAGATTATACATATTCATGAAGTATTCATTCAAAGAGAAATTTGTAGAAATAAGATATTCACACGTCTATGGTCATTTATATCTTGATATTCTTAACTTGGGGAAATATAAGTTTATTCTAAAATATAATAGTATTATTGTCAGTCCTTGTTGTTCTTGTTATCTTTGGATATTTTGATATCTATCATATGTTGTGATTCGCAAGATATTCTAATATTATTACTGAGATTTTAAGTGCAAATATGTGAAAATATTATGTAGTGGCTCGATATACCATCATGGGCTAGATTAATATTTATATAGTTGGAAAATAAATATTTTGGTGGTGTGATATTACTTAACAAAGTTAATATGACTAGCCAATATATTAAGTCAATGGTTAATTGAGAATGTTGGGCATAGTGTTTTGTGTTGGACCCAACATCCACAAATCAAAGGTTATAACCCTGATTAGAAACTAAGAAGTCAAAGATAAATGTCTGTATCAGCTTTAATTAAGTATCTAAAAGATAAAATTATGATTTCTTTATCAGTACAACAGTAGTATAGGGCGAAGATGTTTCTTGGTTGTATCTCAATGTTAATTTTAGTTGAAATCCTATTGAAGCCACCTGCAATAAGAAGGGAGCCTCCCCTATTGCTGAGAGGAGAGATTTATCTCACTATACCATTTCCTAAAGTTAAAATTTTGTAAGGTGTAGTCTTAGCAACATACAAAAAATTTAGCCAACAATATAAAAGGGATAAGAGTTTGTTTCAAAGGGAGATATGATGGATGAAAGAATTGAAGATGTGAATCAAGAAAGATTAAAAGGAAAAGAAATGAAGGATGAGAAGAGAATAATAAATTGACTCTGATGAAAAGGTAACACAGAGGAATAGGATGGGCTCTCAAGATAGTATGAATTAAGGGAAATACAAGGATTCACAAAGTTTGACCAATTGGCCTAGTGGCACCCAAATGGCTGAAAGAGGTTAAAACTCAAATCAACACTTACCCAACACCCCAAATGACTTGGATCACTTAAAATGCCTAATATTATGTGATTCAATAGATTTTAGGATCATTTTCATTGGGTTTATCACCTAACCCCAAGTTACCCCTTGTAGGCCTAATTGCCCTTTTCTAGTCTTGTTGGGTCCATTTTTTACCATTTTCTCCAACTTTTCCCAAAATACCGACCAAACAAAATAGATTCTTGGATACTCTTTTCAGCTTTATACAACATACCAAGAGTTTAGATAGGTTTTTTTTGCGACAATATCTATTGCTCACACAAGTGACCCTATTTTAGGTTTTAAAACACCCACTTTTACAAAGGAGGTATAAGAAATATCTGTTAGGAATAGTCCCAAGAGATAACTGAGAGGGGGGGGGGGGGTGAATCAGTTATCTAAAAGTTTCAATTCTTTATCCAATTAAGTATACTTAAACATAAAGCATAAACACAATGAAAGAACATGTTAACACAACACCAATATTTTGGTTATGGGGAAACCCAAATAGGTAAAAACCCTGGTGGGACTTGATACCCACTAATATTTTGTACTAGTGTATAATGATCCTTGTTAGAAGATCCTTTACCCTGTTAGGAGTAGCTTTACAATATATGAAGTACAGTAGACCCAGTTAATGGTCAGACCCTATTAGGAGTCTTTTACAATTGTCCCCGTTAGGGGAGAGGACGCACTATCTGAGAGCTCATTGCTCAAAGGGGCGAAGGCTACAACCTTATGAATAATAGATACACACTATATATGGATCTTGGTGAACTGCACTTTGACCTGCTATCTGGATTAGTTCCAATGAATATCACACATACTCTACTTGGTCACATAGACCTTCTTTTGATGGCTCAATACTTCACACACTATGCTCTGCTCTACTTAATCAACCATGAACCACACTCCAGCAATCACAAATGACTGCCTATAAATATCTTAACTCTAAATGATATAATCAAGTCAGCCTATTAGAACCACCTTGAAATCATAATAAAGAAACCATAACAAACTCCAACAAACATTTGTCAGCTCTATTATGCATGCAACATAATCTAGGACCTGTCCAAATAAGATAAATGTAGACGCACACTACACACTGTCAGCTCTACCAAAACACTTGGAACTTTCTCTACAAGCTGAATTAACTCATGCACTCTTAACCAAACATCAAAAACTCATCTCTAAGATTAACTCCAAGGGTGCATATCATAAAGATAGGCGCAACTCAAGAACTAATAAAATCTTTGTCGGCTCTGTTGAACAAACACAGGAAACTGCTACTGGCAAATAGCAACTGCATAACTTCACTTGCGTTCATCATTAGACCATGTTTCCATGAACTTAACATCACTAACATGTCTACAACATATATACTAGAGCACATGCCCATAAGACAACTATACAGACAACCATACATAGAACACTACTTGTAACTCTGTCAGGAACACTGCTGACACAAGCTGCTATATAACTGTCTGTACTCACAGTTAACCTCTGTGCCCATGATATCATGCTGATATCATGTCCATGCATCATATACAAAAAACTTACTGCATAAGACTTCCACACATGCTACTTTCCATATGTTTTCATCAATGACAAACATATAGTCAATACTGGCCTGCTAGAAAATCTCCAACAATCTCCCCCTTTGGCATCGATGGCAACATGTGGAATGAAAAACCACCATGAACAATTCTTTTATAACATTCTCCATTTCCTCTTCAAAACTCACCCAAAGATGAATCCTCCATCTGTTGTAATATATGCCAACATTCTCCATTTCATCAACTGAACTATTGTCACAACTAAATCCTGCTCCCCCTAAGTAATTACTCCTTTTGTTTTTCATGACTCTATATACTACTCCCCCTTTGACATCAATGGCAAAGGGTGCCATTCATTTTAAGCACCAATACTACTCCTGAGGTAGAGTAGTCCACCTTCCATCAGTCCTAGAGGACTGATGTCATTCTTGCTTCTTTCTAAGCAGAATCAAGGAAGGGAATTACTCCCAACTTCCCCCTGAGATACTCAAAAGTATCCTTAGGCAAGGGCTTTGTGAATATGTCTGCCAACTATTCCTTGGTATTCACATAGTCCAACTTAACTTCTTTCTCTGCCACTTTCTCTCTTAGGAAGTGATACTTGATCTCAATGTGCTTTGTCTTTGCATGCATCACAGGGTTCTTTGACATATTGATAGTGCTAGTGTTATCACAGTGAATAACAATAGGATAATCAATCTGAATTCCAAAATCTTTTATCATCTGCTTGATCCAAACAATTGTAGAACAATTCAGGGCTACTGCAACATACTCCACTTTTGCTGTTGACTGAGAAATATAATTTTCTTTCTTTCTTTTCCAAGTGACAAGTCTATCACCAAGAAACATTGCTCCTCCTGATATACTTTTTCTGTCATCAACACATCCTGCCCAATTTGCATCAGTGTACACATGAAGCTCAACATTTTCTGAATTGGGATACCATAAGCCATAGTCTATAGTGCCGTGTAAGTATCTGAATATCCTTTTCACTTCCATGAGGTGACTTTGTTTAGGCTCTACTGCAAATCTTCCAACTATGCCAACTGCATTTGAAATGTCAGGTCTAGTCTGAGTAAGATAAATAAGTTTGCCAATCATTGACTTGTACAATGTTATATCAACTACTGGTGAGTCATCTTCCTTTGTAAGCTTGCATCCAGTAATCATAGGGGTCCCTACTGGCTTGCAATCATCCATCTTGAATTTCTTTAATATCTCATTCACATACTTAGACTAATTAATGAAAATACCTTTCTCTGTCTATTGTAACTTCAATCCTAAAAAGTATTTGATAGGACCAATCATACTCATCACAAATTCATTTTGCATCTCCTTAGCAAATTCAGCACTAAGTTTGTCATTACCTCCAAAGATAATGTCATCAACAAATATAGCTACAAGTAACAAACCTTTAGATGTCTCTCTAATGAATATATTACAATCTGATGCTCCTTTCTTGAATCCAATCTTTGTTAAGTATCCATCTAGTCTCTCATACCATGCTCTAGGGGCTTTCTTAAGTCCATAGAGGGCCTTCCTCAATTTGCATACCATATCAGGTCTGTCTGATAAGGTGAATCCTTCATGCAACTCAATATATACTTCTTCTTTCATATCTCCATTCAAGAATGCTGACTTGACATCCATCTGATAAACTTTGAAGTTTTTGACTGTAGCATAAGATAGAAACAACTTAATAGCTTCTAATCTACTCATAGGTGCAAATGTGTCTAAATAATCAATGCCTTCTCTTTGCGCATAACCTTTACATACTAATCTTTCTTTTTTTCTTACTATTGTACCATATTCATTCATCTTGTTTCTGAATATCCACTTTGTACCAATCACATTCTTATCACTAGGTCTTGGAACCATTTCCCAAGTGTCATTCTTAATAATCTGATCAAGTTCTTCTTTCATAACATCATGCCAATCTGAATCTTTACATGCATCTTCAACACTTAAGGGTTCAATCTGAGATAGTAAACATACTGCATCATTGCTAGCTGAGTTCTTTGCTTGTGATCTTGTCAAGACTTTGCCGCTCTGATCTCCAATGATGTCCTTCTTGGAATGATTTCTAGATGTAAACTTTGGAACCTTAGCTATTGCTGACTCATCAACCTTAGGAGTCTCTTCCTCACTTGCCTCAGGGTCATTGAACAACACATCAATGTTGTCAAACATTTCTTCAATAACTATCTCACTAAAAGAGGGTCGGGGTTCTTCTTCAATCATGGGTGAGTAATCATGATATCTTTCTTGAACCACAAAATTTTCATCAATCTTAACATGAGCACTTTCAATTATCTTTTTCAATCTTAAATTGAAACATCTATAAGCTTTACTTTTAGTAGAGTACCCAAGGAAAATACCTTCATCACTTCTTGCATCAAACTTGCCTATTGCTTCATCCCTCTTGATCTAGCACTTGCTTCCAAATATTCTAAAGTATTTTACTGTGGGAACATTACCAAACCATAGCTCATATGGTGTTTTGTCAGTGCCTAGCCTTAGCTGACTATCTCTTTATGCCATGTTCTTTGCAGTACTCATAAAATCTTTTAGAGGTGAATTCTCCTCCTCTATCTGATCTCAAACATTTTATCTTTAGTCCAGATTCATTCTCAACCTTAGCTTTGAATATTTTGAACTTATCAAAAGCTTCTAACTTATCTTTCAAGAATGCAACCCACATCATCCTAGTATAATCATCGACAAATGAAATGAAATACCTTTCACCATAGTATGATCTTGTTTGAGTTGGTCCACATAGGTCTGTATGAATCAGATCCAACTTGTTCTCTGCTGAATTGTGCTTGCTCCTGAATGAATTCCTAACATGCTTTCCCATCACACATTCCCTACATATAGTATCAACTAGCTTTTCTCTACAAGGTAGATCTCTTACTACCTTAACATTTCTTATCTTCACTATGTTATCAAAATTGATATGACATAGTATTTTATGCCACAACCAACTGTCATCAACTTTAGCAACAAAAAAACTTGCTTCTGAATTGCGTTGAAAAAATTACCTCCTGTCTTTGAGCCTGATGCAATCATAACACCATCCTTGTTGTTAATGATGCATTTGTCATCTTTGAACTCCAACTGATATCCTTTTCCAAGTAATTGTCCAACACTAAGAAGGTTATGTTTCAAACCATCAACATAGAGAACATCATCAGTACTGTTCTTTCCATCCAAAGTGATGGCTCCTCTACCAACTATTGGTTTAGGAGTGTTATCACCAAATCTAACCATACCACCATTATATTTTTCTAGATGAATAAATCTATCTTTATCACCTGTCATGTGATGTGAACAACCACTATCTATAATCCAATATGTCCTTATGTCTACTTGGGAAATCAATGCTAGCTCTTGATTTACTTTCTCATCTTTATGAACTGACTTACTATTCATTTTGTCTACAATAGCAATGAATCCAATTTATTCTTCACCTGATTCATCATCTGAAACTTCATCTCTAGCAAAGTAACATTCCTTAGAGTACTTAGGCTTGTAATCCTTCTTGAACTTTCTAGCTCTAGTAGGACACTTAGATGCAAAGTGACCTATCTTATTACATGAAAAGCACTTAAAAGGCAATTGACCTTCATATTTTCATTTTCCTTTCTTTTCTCTTTTAGCAATAATAGAAATAAAGTCATCTAAAGGCAATCATAGCAATAAATTCATCTAAAGTTTTCTCTTCATCATCATCATCAAAATTACCATAAGTGTTTGCAGATTTCTTACCGTGAATTGTTGCTTTGAAGGCTGTCTCACTTTTAGGTTCTGTCTTCAATCTTGAAATCTTGAAAGCTAAGATTTTGTTGATCAAGGTTTCTCTCTTGAAATTAGATGTAAGTTGCATGGTCTCATCAAGGATATTGATCTTTCTTTTATATTCTGGAGTGAGAGTAGTCATCAACTTGTCCATAATATCTTCCTCTGAGATCTCTCCACCATTGTTCTTGATTCCAGCAACTGCTTCATTGATCCTTTGAGTATAAGCTCTGATGTTTTCTTTAGGTAGCATCTCTAATGCATTGAATCTTTTCTTCCAAGTCTTTATGTGCACATCCTTTGCTTGCTTGTCTCCTTCAAATATGTTTGCTAGGTACTTCCATATCTTGTGGGTGGTGTCAATCTTCTTTATCTCTGAAAACTCACTATCTGATAGTGCGATGATAAGGGCTTCTTTAGCTATAGAATTCTGATGAAACAATTCCTTTTGTGTGTCAGTAGCATCATCATTTCCAAAGTCTTCTAAAGTAGGAATCTTGGCTTTTTTGATAGTTACATTAAAAAGTTCAAAAATAATACATTGCAAATGGGTCACCATCTTGTTCTTCCAATCAAGATAATTGTCTCCATCAAACTTAGGACTCTCTTTCCTGAAGTATGTCATTTGATCAACCTCAAGTTGTTAAACTTTCTCTCCAAGGCACTTGACTCTGATACCAATTGGTAGGAATAGTCCCAAGAGCTAACTGAGAGGGGGGGGGGGGGTGAATCAGTTATCTACAAGTTTCAATTCTTTATCCAATTAAGTATACTTAAACATAAAGCATAAACACAATGAAAGAACACATTAACACAACACCAATATTTTGGTTACAGGGAAACCCAAATAGGTAAAAACCCCGGTGGGACTTGATACCCACTAATATTTTATACTAGTGTATAATGATCCTTGTTAGAAGACACTTTACCCTGTTAGGAGTAGCTTTACAATATGTGAAGTACAGTAGACCTAGTTAAGGGTTAGACCCTATTAGGAGTCTTTTACAATTTTCCCTATTAGGGGAGAGGATGCATTGTCCAAGAGCTCACTGCTCAAAGGGGCAAAAGCTACAACCTTCTGAATAAAAAATACACACTATATCTAGATCTTGGTGAATTGCGCTTTGACCTGCTATCTAGATCAGTTCCAATGAATAGCACACATACTCTACTTGGTCACATAGACCTTCTTTTGATGGCTCAATACTTTGCACACTCTGCTTTGCTCTGCTTAATCAACCATGAACCACACTCCAGCAATCACAAATGACTGCCTATAAATATCTTTCCTCTAAATGATATAATCAAGTCAGCCTATTAGAACCACCTTAAAATCATAATATAGAAACCATAACAAACTCCAACAAACATTTGTCAGCTCTATTATGCACACAACATAATCTGGGACCTGTCCAAATAAGATAAATGTAGACGCACACTACACACTATCAGCTCTACCAAAACACCTGGAACTTTCTCTACAAGCTGAATTAACTCATGCGCTCTTAACCAAACATCAAAAACTCATCTCTAAGCTTAAATCCAAGGGCTCATATCATAAAGATAGGTGCAACTCAAGAACCAATAAAATCTCTGTCAGCTCTACTGAACAAACACAGGAAACTACTACTGGCGAATAGCGACTACATAACTTCACTTGTGCTCATCATCAGACCATGCATCCATGAACTTAACATCACTAACATGATTGCAACATATATTTTAGGGTGCATGCCCATAAGACAACTATACGGACAACCATACATAGAACACTGCTTGTAACTCTGTCAGGAACACTGTTGACACAAGCTGCTGTATAACTATTTGTACTCATAGTTAACCTCTGTGCTGATGATATCATGCTAATATCATGTCCATGCATCATATATAGAAAACTTACTGCATAAGACTTCCACGCATGCCACTTTCCATATGTTGTCATCAATGACAAACATATAGTCAGTACTGGCCTGCTGGAAAATCTCCAACAATATCTATCCCCAATCTACAAAAACTTGGACAGTATTGTCTTTTGACTCTAATGGAAGGAATATACAATCAAATTAGACCCTTGAGATGTTTAGACACAAAAACCCCAAAACCCTCACCAACTTGAGCCTACAATGAGGGTTTCTTGAATCTCCACCTTCCTAGCACTTCTAGGATCAATAAATGGATCCTATAGCTTTTTATCAACCATATAACACCTCAGAAATCATAAAAATATACCCTTGTTCAAGTAGATCTCCTACTGCTATAGACTAGCCACTATTCTCATGCACTTTTCTTCACCAAACTCATGGGGTACCCCTACAAATCTTAGTTTTCTTGAAAGAAAAATGCTAGTCCATAAATTTACATGTTAATATTGGTCCATTCCTTGAGAATCAAGAAGCCATTCAAGAAATGGACTTTGAAATCTAAGTGTCTACCAAAACTAGTCAAACAAAACCTTGATTTCCTTGCACCAGTCAATATAAATCAGAAACTATGATGGTAATGGATTAAAAAATCATACAAAGTGTTGAAATATGACTATATTAATGTAATATATACATCCAAATACTGAGATCAGTCAATAGAAATAAGAAATCATAGAAAACCTTGATTTTTATTGTAAAATCTCCACTTCCAGTCGTACAGTCATGTGTAAAAACAAATCTATGTCTTTCCCATCCTTAAAAATACTCAAATAGATGAAACTTAACCTCCTCAACTGAATCCAAATAGTTAGAGGTTATTATATTGCCTAAAAATGAGAAATGAAGTTTCCCTCCTAACTCTATGTAACCATTGAAATTCAAAAATTTGAAATTCCAAAAATACAAATTATTTTTTATTTGACATTCTTGACTCATCAACCTTATTAAATGACTTTAAAGCCTTATTATAAACATTATAACCTACTTTAGACCCCTTGGGTACTATTGACCCTTATTACATCACTTGGTCCTAGGGTCCCTGCCACAACCCTTAGGACTTTTAAACTCTACATCATTTATACCATTACAATATGGCATTATTTGCCTCAAAATTTTCCAAATGATTTTGTTTGAGGTATTCAATCCTTCATTGGCACTTGGAGTCATCATGATTGCATCCACCTTCCTAGGTGCTCCTGCATCGTATTTCCCCCCAAAAAAAGAACTCTTGTCACAAGAGTTGCATGATCTGCTCCAACTGGTATGTTGCTCAATAGACTAGGGGAATGAAAAGTATCCTTTGACACCCAACATGAAGTCTCCAAGAGTTACCTTGTTTCTATTATACCATGCACTCATCTGATTAAAAACATTAGAATAAAAAACAAAACTTTTGGATCATTGTTTAGGACCGCATAGCTGCTCCATTTCTTCCTTTTATTATCTACCACTTGGTCTCACATGTGCCTACAACACCTTATCTTTATCACTGCCTTTTGGGCCTCTGATTGGAAATGAATGGTGCCCACTTGACCATACTCAAAGTCCCCGATCTCTAATTGTTGTGGATTGTTTTGTACCTCTGTCATAACCAGTCCTTTATCATTTTGTTCTCCTTGACTCCAACTAGTATCATGCTTTCTTTGACCCTGCACATTCTTAGAGATCTAATCTCCAAAACACATTATGATGTTCTCTATATCCCTACAAAACAAAGGTTTCAACATATACCTTTCATTACCCTTATGCACAATTTTAGTGTTTGAATAACCATCATGAATGGTTATCCTAGCACATTGCCATGGTCTTCCTAGAATGATATGTCCACAAGTCATATGAATAACAACACACATTACTTGATCATGATAGGGAATAACTGAAGAATTAAGAAGAGCTCTCTAAATAACCTCTACATGTAGCACTTAACTCACCCAAGTGGCCTTGTAAGGGTTAGGATAATCTACCATTGTCAATCCCAAATTAGTCACCATATCGATTGAAACCAAATTGTCATGTGCCCCTGAATCAATAATTAAATTGCATATTGTTGGCAAGTGATGTTTTGGAAGCACTAGGGATCACTTAAGGGTTGTCATTTATGGAAACACTTATGCTAGAATGATCACGTATAGATATTTTTTGTATTGGAGACTCAGTCGTGAAAATGACTAAGTACAAAATCAGGATAACAGTATACTGTGTTATAGTTTTGGTCACTGAAGATAATATGATGTGTTATGGCTTTCAAAGTTAATAGAAGACATTTTGGGATATGTATGACCTTCAATTAAGGTTGCACATATTTTGGTGATGAGATTGAGAAGATATAGTGATATGAAGGTATGCAAAGATAGAGAATCAGTGAAATAGGGCATATGAACAGTTGCGATGATTGGGGCATGATTAGTTCATATGGAAATGTGCTAAGATAGATGGATGTTGTATATTTCTATCACTTTGGTAATATATGATCGCTGACTCTATGTTGATTATTTTCATAAGTAATTATTATGTTTTGTAATGTATTTTGAGAGCCAACTGGATGGTAGAATTAATATAAGTATAGAGTATTTTTGTGGAAGCCAAAAGTGTGATTGTGATGATGATGTGATGGATGACAACTTGAGAGAAAAGAGAAGATGCAAGATTAGTGTTTGATAGAGCTATAACTGGAACTATCTAAGAATAACAGATGCTTGTATTGTTCACTTTTGAAGAACACTTTGTGACAGTATTGTGATTGTAAGAGTTATAAGCCCGCCACCTTTAATAGGGTTTTTGTATACCCCTAACATGGTTTTGTATTCCTTTAACAAGGAAATGTACTATGTAATAATCATCTCCTAACAAGGCTAGATCTCCTAACAGGGATATTATATTTTAGTGCATAGTTGTGGGTACCATCCCCATCAAGGTTTTCTCTTGGCCAGGGTTTGCTCAAAAACAAATCATAGTGTTATGAGTTATGTGTTGTGCATTTATGTTCTTTTCATTTCAGCATTATTATGGTTTATTTACAATTGCTTAAAGTTTAAATTAAAGTGTTGTGATACTGATTCACCCCCCTTCTTAGTATTACCTAATCCTAATAATTGGTATCAGAGCTATTGGCCCTTGGAGAGAAACCCTAATAGCTTAAGGGAGGTCGAAATGGATTCAAAAAGTCTACAAGAGAACTTTGAAGCAACACTTGATGACCTAGATAAAGAAAAGGTTGAGAATGGCGAACTAAAATTGAAATTGAGAAGAGAAAAAGGTTTCATCAAGAAACTAAAGGAACAACTTGAAACTTCAAGAAGTCAATAACAAGACCTTATGTATAAGATCAAAGAGGATTCAGACAATGATACATCAGACCAAGTAAAGAAGCTGGAGCAGGAAAAAGAGCAAATCAATCTTCTGATGATTAAAGAGATTCAACATGAAAAGGATGCAAGATACAAAGTTGAGGAGTCACTAAAAGAAGTAAATAAGCAGATAGGACAAATGAAGACTAAACTTGATCACTACAAGGATAAGTTTCAGGAATTGGAGAAGTGCAATCAGATCATAAAAGGAGAACTCACTCAATCCAAATTGCATATTGAGAAGTTGCACATGAGGAGTGATCAAATTGATGAACAAAGAGAAAGGTAGAAACCTAAAGGAGACATAACTGGAGTTGTATTCAATGAGGCAGAATGTTCTAAAACTAATGAAGAAACACATGAAGCAAAGACTGAAGAAAGACCTACTCTTGAGAGACCTAGAGATCAGACTAGACCTTTCAGAGGTAGATGCTTTGGATGCAACAAACTTGGACACATGAAAAGAGATTGCAGAGGTAACAGTTCTTTTGAACCTTTTTTTGGTTATTGTTATAACTATTATGATTATGGACATAAGAAAGTAGAATGTAGAAAACCTGATCAATCTAGATATAAACAAGACTACATCAGAGAAGATTCAACAGCCAAGATTACATGCTTCAAATGCAATAAATTTGGGCATACTGCAAGGTATTGTAAGCTACAGGTAACTCAGGATAGAAGGACACCACCTATATTTTACAAATGCAACAACCTAGGACACATAGATAAGTTTTGTAGATACAATAAAGAGGACAACAGAAGAGGACCAAGAGGACCACCTCCTATGGTTATAAAGAAGAATGTTGGTGACAATGGAAAAATTCTTAAAGATTATATGGATGAGTTTGAGAATCATTTCAAGAAATTTGCAAATGAAGAGGATGAGAAAGTATAAAAGATAAAAGAGTTCAATAAGGCATTGGTTTAGGGAGAGATAGTAGATGCTACTGTGTCTTTGCATGATGATTTCATTGAGACATTGACCTAGAAGGTCTCATGGCCTTAGGGGGAGCATTGGATGAAGACACCAGAATATATCTAGCCCTTGATTATGTGGAATGAGCTCAAGCAAGTTTAGATATGGTATGTATAGACACTATGAAGTCTATGTTTGTGGTCGCAGTACTTGGAGATTCATATTATGTGTTTGTGAGATTTTGTTTGACTGGACAGTGTACAAAGTTGGGATAGTGTACGAAGTTGAGCTACTTGTGTTTAATGCACTTACTCAACTTGCAAAGGATAAAAGAGATTGAAGTATATCATTTCTGAACTGTTTGACAATCAGTGACCAAGGAGAGTAGTGTGAAGTAGTATTTCAGCCACTTTGCGTGATCATTTTGAGTAGAAGTTCAAGAATTTAGCATGTTAAAGGTATTTAGACTTTATACTCTTTTAGAAGATATGGATGCACCTGTGATTTTTTATGTTTTGGATAGACCGAAGTACAAGTTTAAGAAAAATCTATTTAAGTCTTGTGAGGATGATCCGGAAGGAGAATTTTTGCAAACCCCTTACAGCATGTTGCATGTTGAGGATATTAGGGCATACATAGACTGCAAGTATGAGATCATAGGAGATGTTAATATCTATAGTGAATTAGATGGGATGATAGAAGCATATGGAAAGATGGTAGAAGAGTTTAAACACTTGGAAGACCAGTCCATTATCAAGTTAACCCTACTAAATGAATTCCATGAAACTGAATGGTTCAAGATAATCCTAAGAAAAATCTATGACTAGTTTATATGGATTGGAGAACAACTAGTTAAAATATGTGCACAAATGATCTACAAAATAACCGGATTGGATAATACTGGAGCCATCCTAGTAGTAGAGAAGAATATCAGAAAATGAGTGGAAACCCTAACCCATTCTAAGTGGGATAAGAGACAAATGACAGTAAATGACATCTATCAGCAAGATGTGAGGTTGGTAGGTATGATATTAGGTTACAAGATGTTCCACAATAGCAAACCTAACTCAGTATCAGCTGGAGTTATTATGATGGCATATAGAATAGTTATGGAAAATAAGAAATATAACCTATGCGAAGTTCTAGCACAATAGTGTTTGGAAAATGTGAAGGTTATTAAGAAAGACAAGTCTAAGGCATTTAGGTTTGGTTCACTTTTGGTTCATATGTATCTACATTGAGCGCAAATTCCCTAGCATGCACCCTAGAGCATGGAAGGATGATGTACCTACTAGCATTCAAATCTCTGAGAGCTACATAAGACAAAACAAGAATTGGGTAGATGGAGAACTATTTTCTATGACCAAAATCCTACAAAGATAGATGAAGGAAAGATATAGGATACCTAAAGATATAGTTGAAAAATATAAGGACACTATATGTTTCATGGTTGAAACTGATTGTGTATGCTTTGAGGTAGTTGAGACTAGGAATAAATGTTGTTAACCTATGGGGTATGAAGTCAATTCTGAGGTTCTAACTATGCAAGTTGAGCATGTATTAGCAGTAGAAATAGACACTTCTGAAGAAAGATGGGGAACATATTGGGAAAGGTTTGAAAAGGTTAGAGTAGAACAGGAAAAAGGGACAAGGAAGAGAAAGATTGATAAAATAGTTGAAGATATCACTGCGAAGGTAGGAATCACTAGGGAACAGCTAAAGAACTTAAGGAAAAAGATGACAGAAGCATCTTCCAGCATGGTAATTGATGCACCCTCCCCTTCTAAAGCTAAAAATACAATAAGTCCTACTCCTGATATTATCGATTTATCATCTACACATGAGAATACTACAGAAGAAGTTGTACCTGCAAACACACCTAGAAGATCCACAAGATCTACCAAACAAAGTAGTCCTAAGAATCAGAAGGTAGTAGTCGAAACATAGAAGAAAGAAGAAAAAGTGATTGAGAAAGAAGAAGAAAAAGTAGTACAGAAGAGGCCACAAGATCTATGGAAGCCAGACATTCAAATGTTACAAAAGAGAGTGATAAGGGATGGAAATTTGAAAACAATAAACATAAACTATGAAAGGTATGACCTTGAAAATCAAGCAATAATTGAGGACACTATAATTGAGCACTTGTTAGTTTTCAAGAAGAACTTGTTAGAGATAAAAGGAAGTATCCCTAAGGAATTGTATAGCAAGTTAGAGATTAGAAAATAATTGGCGCAGTCTAAGGATGAGAACATAAGAAACAAGGCTGTTGAAGATATGTTACATGTTGTCTCAATACAAGAAAGGGAGAGATTCATTAAAGAATTGAAACCTTTGTTGAGGACTAAGACTAGACTAGTGAAAATTATAGCAAGAAAGTATGATAAAGTCATAGAGGACACACAAAAGGAACTGGATCAAATTCTTATGAGTGATATGCCTGCGAAGACCTTACCTCCTAAGGTTACCAAGCCTACACCTTTGGGAATTGGAGACAGTTCAAAGATAGTTGAAGTGTGTGTGCAAGCAAGCGAAGTTGACATGAAACCAGACTTCTTTGTCTCTGGTGTGCCTGTGACCCTTAACACCTCGCTTGATGTAAATGGCCCATTTTAAGACAATGTAGACAATGTGATGATAGATGGAGAAGGAAAGATAGAGGAAGAGCATATAGAGGATAAACAGGAAGATAAGGAACAAGAGAAGGAGATACAAAAAGAAGAAAGGCAAGTAGAACAGACATGAGTAGAAAAAGTAGTTGAGGTAAGAGTTGAGAAAAAGCAAGAACCGAACACCTCCTCTACTCTATTGTTGGAAAGTATGGCCAAAACAATGAGCATAGATGTAGAAAGAATGGATGAGGATGAACTCATGAGGTTATCCTTCATGGATTTTTCTAAGGTAAAAGAAAGGTTTGAACAAAAAGGAGATAAAAGGGTAAAGGTAATTTCTAGGGCAGTGGGACAGTGAAAAAAATACTCCCTACACCTATCATTTTTCAAGGAAAGGATGATGTAGAGAACCTAGGCATGGCATTAGATAGCTTTGATAGTCACTTTGAGTCACTTCTGAAGACCGCCAGAGGATAAGGTAGAAAAGAGTTTCCTATAAAATAATTTGAAGGAAGTTTGGTAGTCCATCTCATGGGACTTGGGCATTCTAAAAACAACTACAAGCAAGGCCAAAAGCTATGTGGCAAGAGGAAGAAAGGTATACAACTATTGCATAAATCCTATTAGACATGTTAGGAATATAGAAGATATCATAGCCAAGGATAGGGCTACCTTAGACAGCATAATGGATAGTTGTGAAACCTCTTCACAAATTGTATTGGATATGGATAAGCAGGCATCCAAGATATTGGATAATATTAGTGCTTTGAATGCAAAGAAAGAGAGAGTAGTGGAAAGATTTGGTTTGCTGAAGAGTCTAATCAATCCTAAGCTATCAATTCTTGAAGTTCATCTTACGGAGATGGAGAAAATAGAAGGCTCTATGACAAGTTCCTTACCCACTGAGCTAAAGGTAGTAGAAACAGTAGCCTATGCACTAAATGGACTGATCCATGTTAGTAAAATTTTGATTAAGTCATGGGAGGATGAAGTAAAGATCTTGGAAGACTCCTTCCAAGACATTCTGAGATTGGTGAGTAAGCATTGAATTCTTATATGCTTAAAATTTTGAAATTTTGCAAGTACCTTTGCCATTGATGTCAAAGAGAGAGGAAGAGAAGAGAAAAATGAAAAGAGGAAGAGAATAGAAAATAAGAAGAAGAAAAAGAATTTAAAAAGAAAAGAAAAGAGAAAAAGAGAAAAAGAGAAAGAGAAGAAAAGATATGTATATATGTATAAGGAAGATAGTGCTTTAACACTTAGTCATTTTTTGCTAAGTATTGCCATCAATTCCAAAGGGAGAGATTATTGGCAAGTGATGTTTTGGAAGCACTAGGGATCACGTAAGGGTTTTTATTTATGGCAACACTTATGCTATATTGATCACATGCAGAGAGTTTGGTATTGGAGACTCAATCATAAAAATGACTAAGTACAAAATCAGGATAACAGTATACTGTGTTACAGTTTTGGTCAGAAAAGATAATATATGATGTATTATGGCTTGTGAAGTTAATAGAAGACATTTTGGGATATGTATGACCTTTAGTTAAGGTCGCATGTGTTTTGGTGATGAGATCTGGAAGATACAATGATATGAAGGTATGCAAAGACAAAGAATCAGTGAAACATGGCATATGAACAGTTGCGATGATTGAGGCAAGGTTAGCTCGTATGGAAACATGCTAAGTTAGATGGATGTTGTATATTGCTAACACTTTGGTAATATATGATCACCGACTCTATGTTGATAATTTGCATAAGTAATTATTATATTTTATAATGTATTTTGAGAGCCAACTGGATGGTAGAATTAATATAAGTATAGAGTGTTTTTGTGGAAGCCAAAAGTGTGATTGTGATGATGATGTGATGGATGTGAACCTAAGAGCATAGAGAAGATGCGAGATTAGTGTTTGACAAAGCTATAACTGGAACTATCTAAGCATAACAAATGCTTGTATTGTTCATTTTTTAAGAACACTTTGTGACAGTATTGTGATTGTAAGAGTTGTAAGCTCACCACCAAGTTTTGTATACCCCTAATAGGATTTTGTATTCCTTTAACAAGGAAATGTACTATGTAATAATCAGCTCCTAACAGGGCTAGATCTCCTAATAGGGATACTATATTTTAGTGCATAGTTGTGGGTACCATCCCCACCAGAGTTTCCCTTAGCCAAGGTTTCCTCGAAAACAAATCATGGTGTTATGAGTTATGTGTTATGCATTTATGTTCTTTTCATTTCAGCATTATTATGGTTTATTTACAATTTCTTGAAGTTTAAATTAAAGTGTTGTAATACTGATTCACCCCCCCTCTTAGTATTACCTAATCCTAACACATACCTTTCCTTGAACCAGACATTTGGATTTGAATATGCTCTCTTATGGTGGTTGTGGTAATTATTCTCCTTTCCTCATGAGAAGACATTCCCCTTCTTTAGGAAGTGCTAACTTCGATTCATCCCTCTCTTCCTCTTGAACTAGATGTACCCTTCTATCCTTACCTTGATCTAATTCATGCCATTTAGGATATCTAAATGACTAATGAACCACCTCATTGCAATGGAAGCATCTACCCATGAAGACACCACTTCCTCTTCCTCCTCCAAATCTGCCACCTCTATAGTTGTATCCTCCTCTCTAGTCTGATGTGGAACTTTTTTCTTTGTCATTGTTGCTCTATGAATCAGAATTGCTTCTTCCAACTCTTCCTCTCATGGATGATCCACCTCTATTTTTTCTTTGTCTCTCATTCTTCCTCTTCAACTTCTCATTTTCTCTAACTACAAGTTGGAAAGATTCCTCAAGGGTTCTAGGAACATTTAAACCAATCTCATCTTGGATGTTGTACCTTAGGCCACTCAAGTACTTGGCTACCTTCTCTTCTTCATCTTCCAATCCTCCTCTGATTCTTACAGTATGAAATTGCTCATTATAAGACATAACATCCATGTCCCTTTGCTTCAAGTTGTTCCTCCTCATCTTTATTTGGATTTCCAAATCTGATGGTAAGAATTGGTTCTTTACAATGGTAATCATTCTTTCCCAATTTGAGATTTTGTTCAACCCTCTTGCTATCCTCTAATTTTGAATACTAGTCCACCATGTAAGGGATTTTACTCTTAGCCTTTCCTTTTCTATCTTCACCTTTTTGTCTTCTTCTACATCCTCTAAATCAAAATAGTTCTCAAGTGCTACTATCCATCTAAGCACTTCTTCACTTTCCATCTTGCCTTGATACATTGGTAAGTCAACATTTCTCTTCACAACAATAGCTTGTAATTCCTTGATAAACCTTCTTTCTTCAAGGTCTTCTTCATCTCTATGGCCTCGATGCACTTTTCCTTCATGGAAATGCTCTTCCTCTTCATGATTGTCTTCATGAACCTCTTCTCCGCTAGGTTCTCTTCTTTCCTTCTCCAAGGCTTCTATTCTCTCCAAAAATTGAAGTCTCTCCCTTCTCATTTGTCTTTCTTCCCTTTCCTTTGTTACTTCTAACTCCCTCTTCTCTCTTTCCATTTGTTCAAGGGTTTCTCTAAACTCTTCTATCTCCCTTGCCATTTGATTCTTTGCTTCCATGTTTGAAACTTGTAGCTTCTACCTTCTCAAGGATCTACTTGTTGGTGCTCTGATACCACCTGATGTAGAGGTAACATAGAGGAATAGGATGGGCTCTCAAGATAGTATGAATTAATAAGGGAAATACAAGGACTCACAAAGTTTGACCAATAGGCCTAGTGGCATCCAAATGGCTGAAAGAGGTTAAAACTCAAATCAACACTTACCCAACACCCCAAATGACTTGGATCACTTAAAAATTCCTAATATGATGTGATTCAATAGATTTTAGGCTCATATGCATTGATTTTAGCACCTAACCCCAAGTTACCCCTTGTAGGTCTAATTGCCCTTTTCTATCCTTATTGGGACTATTTTTTAACATTTTCTCTAACTTTTCCCAAAATACTGACCAAAAAAAATAGATTTTTGGATACCCTTTTTAGGCTTCTATAGCATACCAATAGGTTAGATAGGGTTGTTTTCATAAAATATCTATTTCTCACACAAGTGACCCTATTTTAGGTATTAAAACACCCACTTTTACAAAGGAAGTATAAGAAATATCTATTCCCAATCTACAAAACCTTGTCCAATATTGTCTTATGACTCTAATGGAATGAATCTACAATCCAATTCAACCCTTGAGTTGTTTAGACACAAAAACCCCAAAACCCTCACCAACTTGAGCCTACAAGGAGGGTTTCTTGAATCTCCACCTTCCCATCACTTCTAGGATAAATTTATGGATCCTAAACCTTGTAATAAACCATATAAAACCTTAGAAATTATAAAAAATATACCCTTGTTCAAGCAAATCTCCTGCTGCTATAGACTAGCCACTATTCTCATGCACTTTTCTTCACCAAACTCATGGGGTACCCCTAAAAATCTTAGTTTTCTTGCAAGAAAAATTTTAGTCCATAAATGTACATGTTAATATCATTCCATTCCTTGAGAATCAGGAATCCATTCAAAAATGGACTTTGAAATCCAATTGTCTACCAAAACTAGTCAAACAAAACCTTAATTTTTTTGCACCAGTCAGTATAAATCAGAAACTATGATGGTAATGGATTAATATATCATACAAAGTCTTGAAATATGACTTTATTAATGTAATATATACATCCAAATACTGAGATCAGTCAATAAAAATAATAAATTGTAGAAAACCTTGATTTTTAGTACAAAATCTCTACTTCCAACCGTATAGTCATGTGTAAAAACAAATCTATGGCTTTACCATCCTTACAAAGACTTAAATAGATAAAAATTAACCTCCTCAACTGAATCCAAGTGGTTATATTTTATTATATTTCCTAACAAATGAGAAATGAAGTTTCCCTCTTGATTCTATGTGACTGTTGGAATTCAAAAATTTGAAATTCCAAACTTACAAATTATTGTTTATTTGAAATTCTTAACTCATCAAATCTTATTAAATGACTTGAAATCCTTATTCTAAACATTCTAAACTACTTAAGACCCCTTGGGTAATATTTACCCTTATTACATCACTTGGTCCTAGGGTCCCTGTCAGGACCCTTAAGACTTTTAAACTTTACATCTTTTATACCATTACAATATGGCATTATTTGCCTCAAAATGTTCCAAATGATTTTTTTTGAGGTCTTCAATCCTTCATTTGCACTTGGAGTCATCATGGTTTCATCCAACTTCCTAGGTTCTCTTGCACTAGACTCCTTCAAAAAGTTTCAACCCTTCCAAAGAGTGGTTATTATGGAAAGTTGTGACTCTTTCAAATGGTAGAATTAATGAAGGGTTGTGACTCTTCCAAAGGGTGGTAATTATGATTAGTTGCAATTCTTTGAGAGGGTAGAAATGATGAAGGGTTGTGACTCTTTCAAAGAGAGGTAATTGTCAAAAGTTGTGTCTCTCTCAAAGGGGAAAATGATAAAGGGTTGTGACTCTTCCAAAAGGTGGTATTTATGAAAGGCTCTAACTCTCAAAGGGCAGAAATGATGAAGGATTGTGACTCTTTCAAAGAGTGGTAATTATGAAAGGTGTGACTCTCTCAAAGGGGAGAAATGATTAAGGGTTGTGACTCATACAAAGAGTGGTAATTATAAAAGGTTGTGACTCTCTCAAATGGGATAAATGATTAAGGGTTGTGACTCTTCCAAAGGGTGGTAATTATGAAAGGTTGTCACACTCTCAAAGGGTAGTAATTATGAAAGGTTGTCACTCTCCTAAAGGGGAGAAATGATGAAGGGTTTTGAATCTTTCAAATGGTGGTAATTGTCAAAGGTTGTGACCATTTGAAAGGGAAGACATGATGAAGAGGTGTGACTCTACCACACATTGGAGGATACAAAGGGGAGAAGGTGTCATTTGAGGAGGAGATCTAAGGTAGATCAAATTGGAGAGTAATATATTATTCTCAAAGGCAACAATGAAAAGTGGTGACTCAATTCATATGAAATGTGGTGACCCTTTTACCAATGAATTATAAAGGAGATCATTCCAATCATTCAAGGATCACTTCGTAATCATCACTCCTAAATCCATCCAAAAAAATCATTCATCCATCAATCATTAATCCCTCAAGAAATCAAACAATTCAGCAATCAAATCAAAATATATTCAAACATCATTCACCCATACATCAAACCAACATTCATCACATCATCATCACTTATATATCATCTAATCAATAATTTCTTGATCATAATTCACCAATACATAGAATCAAGTCACATACATACATGCATGCATGCATACATACACACATACACACATACATATACACATATATCTATATACATACATATATCAAATATTATACATTTGTGGTATGCAAGATAATGATATAATTTGTTTGTTATACAAAAAGTAATTAATTTATGTAATCACTTATTTAAATCTCCTATAAGCCACGATGTAAGGATTAGGGAGGACCTCAATAAGGAAAACATATACATATTCCCATTCTAAGTATCCCACATCATGCTAGATGGACAATAGCCCCTACCACTTGGGGCCAAGAGGTAGAATTTGGATGTTCCAAGCTCTTGGGCTTAGTTGTGGTGAGTTTAAGGAGACTTATCATGGAGTTGTGATTAGGAGAGCATATACATATAGCCCTTTTGAGTAGCCCACCTCATGCTAGATGGACAAGATCTCTTACCACTTGGGGTCAAGAGTTCAAGTTTAGATACTCCACAATCTTGGGCTTAGTTGTGGTGAATTCAAGGCACCCTAACATGCTTCTTCTCCAAATCCTATTATGGTTCATTATGGAAATGGAAGTATTAATAGTTGTCTTCTTAACTTCAAAATCTATTACATGATTTATTAAAAAAATTGAAATATATATATATATATATATATATATATATATATATATATATATATATATATATATATATATATATATATATATATATATAATCAAACATGATTGCAAGATCTATTCCAAGTTTTATCACGCTAAAGACATATTTTATTGGTAAAGTTATAATTCTTAGTATATTACACCTCTTGTTTTAATTGAACTTGTGATTCTAGGGAAAAATTTAGGGAAATCCCAAAAGGGGACATTTCAATGAAAAAAAAAAGCAATGGATTTGGTCTACATACACTCCAACCTTCATCCATTGTCACATAAGAAACCAAAATACAATGAGGGTGTGACAAGGAATTGGGATCTAGGCCATGTGTGTGCTGATTTAGATGCAATAGTTGTACAACTTGCCCAAGTTTCTATAGATGAACATAAGGTAGCTCTTGCACATGACACAGATGTAGCTAGTAGGGTTGGTAATATAATGGATTGTGGTTCAAATGAAGTTGAACAAAATGTTGAACTTGATGCTTTTGATGAAGATGAATATACATATTAAATATGGCTTATAATTTGAATATTCATTGTGTAATGACATTTTAAGAATTCAATATTATCTTTTTCATAAATTATAAATATAATACGTGATGTATTTTATTGGAAATTATAGATTTATGAGTATCACTCTTCTTTTTATATTTATAACTTTGACATTTGAATATGTATATATAAATTTATAATGTCTGTGTGTGTGTGTGTGTATGTATGTATGTATGGATGAACTCATACTTGTACCCATACCCATACCCAAGGAATTTTTTTTGTCTTAATCACATACCTATATCCTATACCTATCTAATCTAAGTGACAAATACAATATAGATGCCTCAAGACATTAATATCTCTCTATGACTTTTAGATCTAACTATCTATTGAAAATATGCTAAGAGATATAAATCTTGAGTCACCTATCTAACCTATGTTACAAATTAAATATAGCAAGATTTATCCCTCTCTAAGACCTCTAAATAGATCTATATATCTTTCTAAAAGACATAAGAGATATTATTCATATAGAAACAATCTAACCTGTGTGGAAAATTCAATATAGAAACTTTAAACTAATATTTCTCTATAACTTTTAGACATGTCTATCTATCTAAAAGATGCTACAAGAGATATCAATCTTGAGACACTTATCTAAACTATGTGATATTTTAAATATAGATACCTCAAGCCCAATATTTTTCTATCTATCTATTATTAAAATTTTAATTTTAAATTTTAAGGGCTAATTAATTTTTCATATTGGTTTTTTGGTATGTGGGCAGCAACAGACTTTTTTTTTCAACACTCTCACCCTATTACAACCCCCTTGTTGCCATGGTAGTTTGGCCTCTAAGTAAAATAAAGGAAGTATATAATACAACTATTGATGTATATTTCATTACAAACTTCCAACATGTCCAAGTGAGATATAAGCAACATGTAAAGCTTCTGCTAAATGTTAAAGAAAGAAACTTTTCCTCCCAATATGATTTTCTTTAAGAATTATTTAAATTAAAGGTTGTGTTGTTTTTTGTAGTGGTCGGCGATACTTCAAAGTAATGAAGTAAATCTCAATCCAAAAAAGGTAGTTCAAGTTAGAACTATTATTCTTGACAAGGATTGATGGGATCAAGTTCAAATATGTTTCATTATGGTAGCTCCTAATCAATTGTCACAGTAACTACAAGAAATTATTTGGGCATTAACTTTCAAGTTTGTGGTGGTGTTCAAGAATGATGTTTTTATAGGACCTATTTGATGAACTACAACTGATTGAGAACTTGATTGAAGAACTACAAGTGATTAGAGATCACCGAACACTGAAGTGTTATGTAAGATAATTAAATCATTTTTATGTTGTCATTGATGTCAACTAGTTTTGACAGTACTTATCATGATAGTTACAAATATTTAACACATCTGTAGAAGAGAAGAGAAAGATGAAGAACCAAGATATCTACATTGAGGAAGATGGATAGGATAGATGAGGATAAGCAATACTCTTGGTAACTTATTGATGAGTTTATGACTTCATATTGTTAACTTGATTATGTTACATTAATTTGTTATGAAGATAGAAGCAAATTGTTACAAAGTAGTGTGGTCAGTTAATGAAGCATTCTAGTATACACCGAGCAATGTAGTGTATACCAAGCATAGTATAAACCAAGCTTGTGTTCACTAACACATTTCTTTGTTAACCGAGCATGAACAAAAGAACTAAATGATCAGTTTAGCCGATGGAAATTGATGAGCTAGAAAGTGTATGATTTTGAGGTTGGAGATAATGTTTGTTACAAAGATCAATGGCTAACAAAATTCAAAGAAGATCTAAGGGATGGAAACAAAACATATTATTGACACATTAGCAGAGGAAGGTTTAAGCGGAAAAATCAAAGAAGGAGATTAAGCAGAAAAATCTTATGGATGAAAAGAAAATGGTTTACTTGTCTATTTAAGAGACTAGGGTTTCATTATGAAACTTATGCCAAAGGAAGGAAACTATAGAGATATCACGTGAAGAAGCTTCATGCATGCCTGGTTAGACTAGTTAAGGAGAACCGAACTGCAGAGATTACCGAGTGTCATAAAGCTATAATCAAGAGACAGTAAGTTACTGAATATTGTTAAAATAGAATTGATATATTGATCAGAGGATTTGAATGAGCATAATATAGATCTGAACATCTGCAATAGAATTTGTATTGTAATTAGATCACCTACTCTTATAGTTTGACCATTGTAAATAGATAAATCTCTTAACCGAGTGGACTTGAAAGTCTTGTAATGTCCTTCATAGAATGTACATTTGTTATCTTGTCAACCCCATAGTGAATGCTGGTTGGATGATAACGGTTAGTGTTAAATCCTCTAACAAGGTCACACCTCATAGTGTGTTTTGCAACCTTTAAAAGGGTTGGGTCTTCACTGACCTCACTTCAGAAGAGTGAACAATTTTTGGGTTGCCGGTCCCAAGTGGTTTTCCCCTTAACAGGGTTTCCACATTAAATCTCTTGTGTTATGTGTTCATTGTGGTGATTTTTTGATTGTCATACTTTACATATTACATATTGGATTTGATCGGTAATCACTAAAAATTATTAACTGGTAATTGGTAAAAGCACAGACGGTTTACTATTTTATGTTACCGAGCTGCAGAATTTTGTGTAATTATTTTTGGATATACATTTTGTATTTGGGACTGTGGATAACTGATTCACCTCCCTCTCAGTTATTCTAAGAATTGGTATCAGAGATGCTTGGTTGCTTGGAATAGAATTTTAAGGACTTTAGCACAAAGATCACAAAATGTATAAGAGGGAAGTTCCAAAGCTAAACAAGGATAACTTCACAACATGGAAAAGCCGAATGAAGCTACATGTATCTGGAATTGGGAATTCTTCCCTCACTCTAATGGAGAATGGCTACCTTGCACCACCCACTGGACCTTTGACCCTTGATCAGTTAAGAGATGGACATGAGCATAATGTCACTATGATGGAGATTGTTTCTGCTCTGACAGATGTTGAATTTGAAGATATCAAAGGCTGTACTACTGCTAAGTAAATGTGGGATAAACTTGCTCAAGTTTATAGTGGTGATGATAATGTCAAAAGAGCCAGAGCTAAAAGTTTAAGAGGAAGATTTGATGACATGAAGATGAAGGAAGGTGAAAATATAGTGCAGTATACAAACCGGGTAAAGAAAGTTGTTAATGCTAGAAGAGGATCTGATGGTGTTTTTGAAGAAGACATTGTGTTAAGCAAAATTCTTAGAACCTTATTATTGGTTTATGCAATCAGAATAACTGCAATCCATGAAATGAGATCTGCACCTAGTAATACTCTCACTCTTGATAATCTGATTGGTAAGCTAACTACATTTGAGCTTAACAATTATGATAATAGCGTTGTACTGAATGTTGAATCTTCTTTCATGACTTCTCTAAAGATTGGTAAGTCTAGTAGTAGACATGATGAAAATGATAGCAACATTGACAATGAGCTTGATGAACTTGAAGCTCTTGTGGCTAGAAGATTACCTAAAGGTAGAGGTAGATATAAGGGTAAATTACCTTTAGCATGCTTTAACTACAAAGAAGTTGGTCATATTGTTGCTAGATGTCCAAATAGGAAAGAAGATGATAGAAACAAAGATCGATCTAGTGAAGGAAGCTATGGGAGAAGAAACAACAGAAGTTATCGACACTACAACAGAGACAACCGAGACAACAATGATAAAGGTAAAAAGGTATGTTACATTGCTGAAGAAGATGATACTGACAGTGATTCAGATGATGATGTAGAAGTTGTATTTGTCGCTATGAAGGATGATTCTGAGGAAGAAGAAAGGTATGTAGAAATAGCACTGATTTCTAAAGTTAATAAAAATGATACATGGATCATATATAGTGGTTGTACACATCACATGATTGATGATGAAGAAAAATTTGATCATCTTGAGAAATATAATGGAGGATCTGTAAAAATGGGTAATGATACACCTTGTATGGTTAGAGGAAAAGGATCCCTGATGATAAATGATAGAATCAAATGTGATAATGTTTATTGGGTAGAAGGACTAAACTATAATTTGTTAAGTGTGGCACAACTAAAGAATTCTGGTCACCGAGTTGCTTTTGAGAGCAAGATAGTAAAGATATTTGATGATGGTGGAAAACTTGTTGGAACAAGAGCACAATTGAAAGGTAGTCTATTTTATCTTAATAATGATGAGTCTTCTTGTCTAATGATGAAAAATGAGGATGCTTGGTTGTGGCATAAAAAGTTATGTCATGTGAATTTTGATAATATGATTAAGATTAGTAAAAAGAAAAAGGTTAGAGGTCTACCTAACTTATCAAAGCCTGATCATGTTATGTGTCATGAATGCCAGAAAGGTAAAATGACAAAATCTAGTTTCAAAAGCAAAGATTATTCAACAAAGAACATACTTGAGTTAGTACACACCGACCTATGTGGTCCCATGAGAACTCAGAGTTACTATGGAGATAGATATTTCATTATTTTTGTTGATGATTACACTAGATTAATGATTGTCATGTTCTTAAAAGAAAAATCAGAGGCATTTAAGATGTTCAAGTGGTATAAAGCAAAAGTAGAGAAAGAGACTGGTAAAGAATTGAAATGCTTGAGATCTGATAGAGGTGGTGAATTTATTTTTGATGAATTTACTAACTTTTGTAATGAGCATGGTATTAAAAGATAGGTCTCTGCACCGAGGACACCTCAGCAGAATGGCATTGCTAAAAGGAGGAACATGTCAATTGTTGATTGCGCAGGACATTGATGATAGAAAATAATGTAGCTCAGACATACTAGAGAGAGGTTCTTAGCAAAGTTGTTTATGTATTGAACCAAGTACAATTGAACAAGGACACTAACAAAACACCCTATGAGCTATGGTTTGGTCACAAACCCACTGTAAGTTACTTCAAAATTTTTGGAAGTAAATGCTTTATTCTGAAAGATGAAAGAAATAGAAAGTTTGACTCAATAGGTGATGAAGGGACATTTCTTGGATATTCCACTAAAAGAAAAGCATACAAGTGTCTAAATAGAGTTACTAATAAAATGATTGAAAGTACTAATGTCAGGGTTGATGAGTTTGATGATAAGAATGCAGAAGAAAGTAGAAAGGAATTGGAAGACTATGGTAGATTCACTTACATTGAACAACCAGAGTATCTACCAAAGTCACAGACTATGACAACTGGTCAGCAGGAAAACAACACCGAGGAATAGGAAAGAGAAATCGATGAGTAGGAAGGACCTACCGAGCAAGAAAATGAACCTGCATAGGATGAACAACAAAGAAGAGATCAAGTACTAGCAAGATTTGTCAGAAGACATCATCCTAAGACCCAAATCATTGGAGACAGAAAAGTTGGAATGATGACAAGGAGTAAGATGAGACAAGGTACATGTTTAGTTTGTGAATATGAACCAAAGAATGTTAAATTTGCACTGGAAAATGATGAATGGGTTATTGCAATGAAAGAAGAAATAGAACAGATAGAGAAAAATAAGACATGGACTTTAGTACTAGACCTAAAGATAAGAATGTTATCGGTACTAAATGGATATTCAGAAATAAGCTTAATGAACATGGAGAGGTAACAAGGAACAAAACTAGATTAGTATGTAAGGGACATGCACGGGAGGAAGGAATAGATTATGGTGAAACCTTTGCACCTATTGCTAGATTAGAAGAAGTCAGAATGTTACTTGCATATGTTGCACACAAAAAGTTTAAAGTTTACCAAATGGATGTTAAATCAGCTTTTCTGAATGGGATACTTGAAGAAGAAGTCTACATAGAACAACTAGAAGGGTTTGTGGATCCAGACAATAAAGATATGGTATGTAGATTACATAAAGCTTTATATGATTTGAAGCAAGCACCTAGAGCCTAGTATGAAAGGCTACATAATTATTTGTTGAGTATTGGATTTATTAGAACTAGTGAGAATAGAAATTTGTATATGAAAGGAGATTTAGATGATACTATCTTGATTGCTAAAATATTTTTGGATGACATAATATTTGGAGGACAAGATCACATTTGTAAATCATTTTCTGATGAGATGAGAAAAGAGTTCGAAATGTCAATATTTGGAGAGATTAAGTTCTTTCTAGGCTTACATGTTATTTAGCAGAATGATGGTATATTCATCATACAATCCAAATATATCAAGGAAGTACTGAGAACATTTGGCATGGAAGATGTTAAACTAGTTGGAACACCGATGGTCACAGGTTGCAAACTGACTAAAGAGGATGAAACTACAGAGGTAAACCAGACACTGTACCAATCTATGATTGGTAAATTAATGTATGTAGTGCATAGTAGACCAGATATAGCACATGTTGTGGGGATTGTTGCAAGATTTTTTTGCAAATCCTAGTGAGTCACACATGGTTTCTACAAAGAGAATCTTAAGATACCTGAAGAAAATAGAGGACTATGGATTATGGTATCCTAAGGATGGAAAATTTGAGCTAAAAGTCTACACCGACATTGATTGGGCTGGAAATATAGATGACAGAAAGAGAACCACCGAAGGAGCATTTTTTTTTGGTGAAAGACTTGTTACATGGACAAGTAAGAAACAACCTTGTATTTCTCAGTCCATTGCCGAAGCAGAGTATGTTGCTACTACTACAAACTGTTGAAATATTGCATATATCAAGCAAGTGTTGGAAGGTATGAATGAGGTAATCACTAAGTCGGTGATTATATATTATGACAACAAAAGTGCCATTAATATTTCAAAGAATCCAGTGATGCATTCAAAAATAAAGCACATATCTATTAAGTATCACTACTTAAGAGAACAAGTACAGGAGAAGCAAGTGAAGCTAGAATTTGTTACATCTAAAGAGCAACTTGCAGACATATTTACCAAGCCTCTACCGAAGGATACATTTGAATACTTGAGGACTAGACTTGGGGTTCATCCCCTATCTACCGATCACTAATGTGATCTGGAGGTTGCATCAGCCTAATCTTATCAGAAGATCATTCATCTTGATGTAGCATAGTTCACACTTTGGATTTTTGTCTAAGGTTGTGAAAAGTTTGAAGAACTGGATTGCATAACAATATACAGAGATACAGTGAATACACCAAACAATAGAGAGTTACATGGCTACTACAGATCTGTATGTTTTATATTTTCTTTGGCATTGTTATCAAATGGAGAGAGATCTCAATATGAAATAGAAACTGAGACAAAGGGAGAGAAAGTTAATGAGATATCTAAAATGAAAGGGAGAGCATTGAAGATCAGTTACTGAGAATAGAAGAAGGAATCCAAGAGTTTCAAAGATCATATCTACAGAAGATAGTCTGCACTTGCAATCCTGTTAAGTAACGTAGTGATTAAACATATTAAAAGCTAGGGAGAGCTTGTACCGAGCTACAACATATGTTTACGGAGTTATAGAATATATGTTTGGTATGTGTATGGTATACTTCATATTGCTTGAGTTGCCGTCAATGCCAAAGGGAGAGATTGATAAACTACAACAGATTGAGAACTTGATTGAAGAACTACAAGTGATTAGAGATCACCGAACACTGAAGTGTTATGTAAGATAATTAAATCAGTTTTATGTTGTCATTGATGTCAACTCATTTTGACAGTACTTATCATGATAGTTACAAATATCTAACACATCTGTAGAAGAGAAGAGAAAGATGAAGAACCAAGATATCTACATTAAGGAAGATGGATAGGACAGATGAGGATATGGAATACTCTTGGTAACTTATTGATGAGTCTATGACTTCATATTGTTGACTTGATTATGTTACATTAATCTGTTATGAAGATAGAAGCAAGTTGTTACAAAGCAGTATGGTCGGTTAATGAAGCATTCTAGTATACACCAAGCAGTGTAGTGTATACCAAGCACAGTATAAACTGAGCTTGTGTTTACCGACACATTTCTTTGTTAACCGAGCATGAAGAAAAGAACTAAATGATCAGTTTAGCCGATGGAAATTGATGAGCTGGAAAGTGTATAATTTCAAGGTTGGAGATAATGTTTGTTACGAAGATCAACGGCTAACAAAATTTGAAGAAGATCTAAGAGATGGAAACAAAATGTATTACTAACACATTAGTCGAGGAAGGTTTAAGCGACAAAATCAATGAAGGAGATTAAGCAGAAAAATCTGATGGATGAAAAGAAAATAGTTTACTTGTCTATTTAAGAGACTAGGGTTTCATTATGAAACTTATACTAGAGGAAGGAAACTATAGAGATATTGCGTGAATAAGCTTCATGCATGCCTGATCGGACTGGTTAAGGAGAACCAAACTACAGAGATTACTGAGCGTCAAAAAGCTATAACCGAGAGATAGTAAGTTACTGAATATTATTGAAATAGAATTGATATATTGATCAAAGGATTTGAATGAGTATAGTATAGATCTAAACATCTACAATAGAAGTTGTATTGTAATCAAATCACCTACTGTTGTAGTTTGACCATTGTAAACAGATAAATCTCTTAACCAAGTAGACTTGAAAGTCTTGTAATGTCGTTCATAGAATGTACATTTGTTATCCTGTCAACCCCATAGTGAATTTTGGTTGGATGATAATGGTTAGTGTTAAATCCTCTAACAAGGTCACACCTCACTGTGTGTTTTGTAACCTTTAACAGGGTTAGGTCTTCACTGACCTCACTTCAGAAGAGTGAACAATTTTTGGGTTACCGGTCCCAGGTTGTTTTTCCCTTAACAAGGTTTCCACGTTAAATCTCTTGTGTTATGTGTTCATTGTGGTGATTGTTTGATTGTCATACTTTACATATTGCATATTGGATTTGATCAGTAATCACTATAAGTTATTAACTAGTAATCGGCAAAAGCACACACAATTTACTATTTTATGTTACCAAGCTACAGAAGTTTGTGTAAATTGTTTTTGGATATACATTTTGTATTTGGGACTGTGGATAACTAATTCACCCCCCTCTTAGTTATTCTAACACTATTCCAGTAATTTTATTTCTCTCATGTAGTATCCTTCTTGTTTGGTGTAGGACCCACAATGATGAACTGCAAGGCAAAGGACTTCTACCTTAATACTTTAATTATTTCATATCTTTATTTGTGTACCTTTACTTTAAACATTTTGACAATAATGTTATACAAAAAATTACTAGTTCATATTCAAACATGAAGATTTTCTCATCTTGGTATTGATTTACTTGCATAATTCAAATATTAAATTCTCCTAAGCTTCTCATATTGAGTTTCTTTAGGCTATCTCCACAAGAATTTAAATGGACTTACACATCTAAAATTTCAAATACATAAATTCTACTATGAAAATTGTACAATTTATATATATTATAATTAATTAGTATTTCATAAGGATATGTCCCCTCAAAAATCTGAGCATTTATATGACAGGGATAAAACGTCATCTTCTTGCCCCCCACTAATTTTAGGAAGGGATGTATGCCTACAAGGGGCTCCTCAACTATCATCCTTGGGATAGCTAGGATATGCTTAGGCATCACTCACCCATAACAAGGATGGCAAGGACTCCCCCACCCCAAAAAGAGAAAAACCATATTTTTATCTAAAAAGACCTTTAAAAAATTAAAATCTAAATTCTTACCCTATCCTTAATATGAAAATGGGGCCCACCAACACCCCACATCCTCAAAAAAGTTATAAATAAACTATCATGCCTTCAATTGAAATCAAAGTCAATAATTTGGTATTTGAATTGAAGAAGAGGAAGAGGAAGAGTAAGTATATGTACATCCACATCAATCATCTTCATGAATCATCATTCATCAAGCCTTCAAGTTCAAGGAAGGACCTTACACTCATAGATTTATCTTTCACATAGTTCAAGTGTTATTTTTTAAATTTTCTTCTAGCATTGCAATAGGAATATTCAAATAAACAAAACCTAAATATCAATAAATGAATCATGTTGCTATTTTAAAATCAAAATTTACAATAATTTTTATCTATTGTCACTAAGATCTCCATGAGAACTAGGTGGTCCTACCAATCAACCACGACCCATTTGACATATTTTAGTTTTAGTTTTAGCTTTATTACTCTTATAGTCAACTTAGGATTGAAATTTTTGTGTCATTTACTTCTATTCTTTGACCAACTTGAAGAAAGAAAAACTAAAGTGACTTCCTTGTTTTACAAACTAGTTAATAAAAATTTATTATTAATGAATTATTTTTATTTTTTTTACTATGGAGTTGTTTGATTATCAAACATAACAACTCAAGGTTGAAAGAATAAGGATTGAAACTTAGGTAATTATTTGTTTCTACATTGTGTGACTTGAAGAGAAACAATAAAAAATATCATCTTAAGCCCTTGCATTAAGTTTATGCAGTAAAGTTTAGCCATAAATTTCAATTCTTGCATTCTCCCTATGAATTATCACGGCATAAGTGCCAATGAGAAGCCTACAAAAACAAACATTGAAATTTGAATTGAAAATAGGGATGAGGGGGTCTCAAGGAAGCTATTCTAGTTGAGGGTGCTTCCCATTTCAATTGCTCTTCCAAAATTGTTGGAAGAATTTGCCAAGGTTCCCTTCAATAAGAAGACCCCTTTCCAGTAGTTTACTACCAAGATATAGTCAAAAAATTCTATTAATTCAAGATGACTTGACTATATACATTTTTTTGGTACCTCAATTCTATGGCAGAAACACTCACGTTAGTTTACATCTCCTTCAAATCCCCAACAAAGATGTTTGGGTATGTGATATTTTTCCTATGAAAAAGTGAGTAGAGATGGAAACATTGAATGGTGGTGGTGATGAGTGTGACATACCAAATAGTACCATGTCACTGAGATTCATTAGCATTTTTAAATAGCCACAAGTTCCTCTTTCTTCACACAATAGAGTGCAACCCAAGGCAAAATGTAGGGTGACATGGAAAAGATGTTTAACATGCAAACCAAATAAATGGCATACGATGCCATTGAAAAATTCTTCTTTGTTAATGTCATTTTTTTCCATATTGATCATTCTTCTTATTTTAAGGGGGTAAAAATTTTAAGGTGGAAAAAACAAGAGATTCATATGTGCCATCAAGGAAGACAACACTCAAGATCACTATCTTAGATAATAACATTCCAAGATAAACATTATTATGGGACAAAAAAGGCCACATAGATCATTGAGACGTTATCATGGATGGTTGAAAAAACATTAGGCATCATCCACTCATCAATATCATGGCAACATGGTGCACAATACCACTACTTCCTTAGAGTTGTCAATTCTTTTAGGAACTGCAAGGATGCAAAGTTTTAATTTCACATCCTTGGAGATACTATTGGAGAGACTAGCCCTAAGAATGTGGTGCAGGTCATTAACTATGTAGCCCGTGTGTGGAGAGAAATAGAAATTTTGGTTGCACCTACCTACGAACATGTTTTTTGGACTCCTTGTATGCATGCCATTAATAATGCACTATACAAGATGGGGAAAATTTACTAGATAACATTGGTTGTAGTGATGTGTAGAGATGTTTATCTACAATCACCACACATAACATGCAATATTTTGCACCTTCTCCAAGAAGGAATTTCTCAATACATTGAGACCATATATGCCTCAAACTTCATTCTCTTAGAGAGGATGATTGGAATTGGTGGGTTAAATCCAAATTAGAGCAAGGGGACAGAGTAAGGAAGTCGTGAAGAGTGAGATTTTTGGGTTGATAATAACTACATTGTGATTCCCCCTTTTTGATCCACATATTGAATCTTTGCCAATAATATGCTTGAGTATTTCAATTAAAATGGGTATAGTGGTATTGGTATCACAACTGGATGTACCCATCAATTATGAAAACTTTATTAATAGAATAAATTGGTTGACTTGCTCCAATACCTAGCAATTATCAACCTAATTTGATTTTATAATCTAAAGCTTCATGTGAATGAGGACCAATGTAGGAGACATATATATTAAGTTTTTTGTGTTCTATTTGTAGTGTTGTAAATTACACCCTGTGTAATTCTTCATGGTATAATACCTCTACCTTAGCCAAAAATCAAAATATCATGTAAGCCTTCGTATCATTCCATTTTCCTTGTCACCTTCCCTCTCTGAATTCTTGACCATGTGACTTGTTTGGCTTAGGATGTGTGTACGATGTACAAATGTGTGTGCAGCATGCACTTGTCCCATGAATCTACAGATGCGCAGGTGACTATTGGGACATTACAATTGTTTTTTTTGTAGTGTAACGCCTCTTCCCACTATCCACCAATGTCGAGAACCATTCAGCCTGCTTAAAAATTCAAGAATTTGCTTCATTTGTCTCTTCTTCCTCCATTTTGGACTTTCTTCTTGGTGATTCAAACTTATTCTTGGCTCTTTGCAATCTTCTCCATCATTTTTGGACACCTTTCATATCTCTTCAACACTCTCACATTGCAGCTCCACCACCTTCGTCACACTCACCGACTCAGCCTCACCTTAATCCTAGAAAGCTCCAATTTTTTGGCTTCGAATGGGAGTTCTCTCACACTCACCTCATCTTAATTTATTTAGCATATGACAGTATCTTGATCATTTCTTGTTTATCTATTGTCACTTATTGTTTATAGATTATCCATTATCTATCTATCTTAGTTGTTCATGGAGGTGGAAACACCAAACCAAGGGTCTAACTATGGTGGTCCTCTTAATCAAGAAACCCCAACATTTTTATTTTATTATATAAAGTAATACAAAATATAAAAGTATAATATATATATATATATATGTGTGTGTGTGTGTGTGTGTGATTTAATATATAAATGATAGTATATCATTCAATTAGTAATTAAACATTGGCCAAATAGAGACATGACTATGGACATGAAATCATATATATAAAAAGAGTGTTTTAGTAGCCCTTCAGAGGGACTATAAGAGGGGATATTTCTTGACAATATTGATGCATTGATTTAAAAGGAAAGAAATGGAACCATTATTGGTGGAGGAATATATTGAAACCATCATATTTAATGTTTCCACAAGACTATTAACATTGGGAAATAAATAAATAAGATAATTCACTCCTTAGTCTGGGATGAATATATTATGTGGTCCAACTAAATTACTCAAGACTTTATTATGTAGAGGCATGAATTCGTTGGTGGAGTTTTGGGATTCTTCTATTCACTGATTTCTACTACAATCTTTGTGTGCAAATGAGATTATTGATGCAATGATGGTAATCTTGGGTGACTTTGATGGTATAAGGACAATTACTATTCCTTTTGATCATTGGTAGTAGGAAGAAAATAATCAAACATCATGTGTTTTAGTATAAACACTATTGTCGTTACTTATATAGAGGGAAGATATTGTAGATATGAAAGGAATTGACATGAGTAGGAAAATAAATAATATATTGATAGAAGGATAGAAAGAAAAATTCAGATCTACATACAAGGGATTAACACAGAGAGAGAGAGAGAGAGAGAGAGAGAGAGAGAGAGAGAGAGAGAGAGAGAGAGAGAGAGAGAGAGAGAGAGAGAGAGAGAGAGAGAGAGAGAGAGAGAGAGAGATTGTGTAGAGATAAAAGAGCATATACGTAGATATGGAAGGAAGACATTGGTATGGTTTATGGTTGGATTTAATGGAGATAATTCTCATGCATGAAAAAAGATTATAGATCATTGGAACCATTTTTTGACAAAAGAAACAACATAGAAATGAAGGAAAAGAACTGGAATATTGATTGATCAATGTGGGAGATTGGGAACAAAGAGTAATGGTGGAACCATATCAGTCAAGCTCATTCATCAAGGAACTATCATCAAAAGTAAGGACACAACAATGTTATATAGATTCTCAAAGAGGGAAATATTAGTATTTGGCGACACGAGTGATATAAGTCCACATGTTTGGTCACTATCAAGCTATGCTAGTTAATTCAAGTTAAGGACTATTATTAATCTATCCAAGGTAGTGTAGAAGTTAGCTACCCATATCTCTTATTCATAAAATTCAAATCAAACCTTTGGAATTATTGGCTCTTCCTCACTAATATCTGCTATTGTGATTATTAAATACTAAGCTACATCATTAAGTAGATTAGTGGTACTTCCATTTAGATATCAAATTCTTTGAAGTTACTTTTGCAAGTCTTCATCAATCTAAGACAATGATATTACAAAGTTTCTGACTACAATTATACTTATACATTATCTAAAAAGAAATGGACAAAAATAAAAGTGGGTCCTAAATGGGGACATCACATTGTCTCAACTATCAAGCATCTAGTTTATTCACTAATGAGAGGAACTAGTCTATAAAGAGGAACACAATCAAATAAGGTAGCATATATTGATGAGTATTAGGCTACACAATAATGTTGGTTAGTGTCCACTTGCAAGAGCTTTGGCTAAATTGGATTTAGTAGTTCTAGCAATGAGGAGATCAACATTATATTTGATGAGAATTAGATCACTAAGGCGTCATCTCATTATAGTTGAATGTTATTATCATATTGAATGTAATAATATATTGCTATTTAAATTTTTCAAAGAAATCTTTAACTTGAGTTCAATTGATCCATAATGTTTAGCAGTTTATAATTTAACTTTGCATAAAAGAGTATGTTTAGAATTTGAATTAAAAAGTATAATTGATATTAACATAATTCTGCATTTAGGAAATGGTGCCCGATTTTTCCAAATAGGCCCAGATCTAGGCTTGATTGAATCTGGTCCATATTTGGGTCCGGTACCTCTATGGAGGCATCTAGAATCTTGATTATCAGACCCAAGAATTATAACAAACCTAGGTGAATCCACACAAACCCATCACAAAAATCTAGCCCTATTTTCCCCTTTTTCCCTTATACTATTGTCCCCAACAAAGATCAGCAGTGACTTTGTCACAATTCTAATCATAGATAACAACACTCTACTCACAATTCTACTTCCAGCTTCATTGTTAACTCATTAGTCATTCTCTCTGACCATGTCTCTTCTCACACAACTCCTTTGCATATGTGATTTATCTTTCCTCATGGCTCTCCAAAATGAAATTATGAGGGAATCTTGGGAATTGTGTTGAGGATGAGAAGCATGTGAGGTATAGGGTTAACGGTGAAAATAACAGCACTTAGATAGTGGAGAGCCAATTCTTAACAGAAGACTCATTAGGCTTTCATGGATAAAAATTAAAAAAAACAATTTTAATAATTAATTTTAAATGTAATAATCTCAAATTTCAATAAATTTTATTTTATAGTATACTTAATTTTACCATTTACAATTTAATACAATATTTTTCCATCTAATTTAATATTTAAAATTTAATAATATATTTATGAACATTCTTATGGGATGAAAAAGGCCACATAGATCATTGAGACATTATCATGGATGGTTGGACAAATATTAGGCATCTTCCACTCATCAATATCATGGTAACATGGTGCACAAGACCACTACTTCCTTAAACTTGTCAATTCTTTTAGGAACTGCAAGGATGCAAAGTTTTAATTTCACATCCTTGGAGATACTATTGGGGAGATTGGCCCTAAGAATGTGGTGTAAGTCATTAGCTATGTAGCCTCTATGTGGAGAGAAACAGAAATGTTGGTTGCATCTACCTATGAACATGTTTTTTGGACTACTTGTATGCATGCCATTAACAATGCACTATACGAGATGGGGAAAATTTACTAGATAACATTGGTTGTTGTGATGTGTAGAGATGTTTATCTATAATCACCACACATAACATGCAATATTTTCCATACCAATAACTTGATTCAACCTTTCAAATAACATGCTAGTAAGGCCTTCCACAACATTCCAATAACCAATCACAACAATACTAATATTAACTAAACCAAAAACACCAATGTTTGCATTCAAACCCTCATGTAAATTCAAATAAAATGGCCTTATTTTCCCAAAACTAACCAAATCCAAGGTTGGAGAACAAAATTTCACTATTAAATTCAAATTAAGGTTTTGGTGGGAAACCAAAAATTTGAATTTCTAGATTTAACCATCTATCTTAACTCAAGGAACTTGATCCCCCTGACTCAAAAATGACTTCATCAACCCCATCCAAGACTTAAAACACCAAAATAAACATGACTTGCATCACCAAGGATGCTCTTGTATCACATTCATCCCCTACAAGGAGTGAATCCTCACTCCAATCAGCCTTGTGCTAAGTTGGCAGAGGGGGCATGTTGGATGTTAGTGGTAAAAGGAGATGCCTAGGTACAAATGCCATTCTTTGTGCAATTATCCTCCCTATTTTCAATTAAAGGTTGATGAATATGAATCTACATCTAATGATTGTAATTTATTGCAAGTATCCAATCACAAACCAAAAGTCCAATTTGTGAAGCAACCCTTTTATTTACACTCAAGGAATCATTGGTAACTCATATTGGTCCTTTACTTGCAAATGCATGTTACAAGCACTTTTCTACATAAATGAAGATCTGTTGTACCCATCACATACACAAGAAAACCTCTAAAATATATGTTGTTCACACATTTTATCAACTGGAATGCCAAACCATAGATTTTTAATCAATGATTGAACTTCCTTTGGAAGTCAAAAGACATTCAACGACGCATTGCCAATTCTTGCATTCTTTCGAACGCATTGACAATCATTATGATCTTAGTGAAGATACTTATTATGGATGATATCATTATACAAACTCTTATGCATTTTAGTCATATACCTCACTATATATTTGCATTAACATACCTTTTTCAATCAGAATTCCTCTTTCTTAATAGTAGGTTGTGATCGATAAATATGACTATCACTGTATCATACATGTTTGAAGTTTACACTTTAAATATGTTTTTACTACAAATCAGTAGGTCTCTTTTACATTGTTAAAAAATTGTGTGGGTTTGTTTTAGGTGAGTAGTAATGTAAAACACTGTTACCAATTGATTCAAACATCTGTGATAAGCCCAAATAGTTATGACATCCTTTGAGATCGTTATGGGTCCTTAATGAGTTTTTTTTCACTAGCAACCCATGATAAATTTTTACAAATGCATAATAAACATGGGCCACTACTTTGCTATGAATTTGAACTTAAACACAATATGTACACAGTCTTGTTACTAGGTCCTTGGTTTCAGTTATCATAAATATTATGTACACAATATATGGTAGTTGATAGTGCTTTCAAGTGGTTTAGACCACCGTAGTCTATACATCCAATTGTATATATTTATAAATGTTGATTAAAAAACATTAGCCTAATTAAATCTCAATATGTTAGTTAAACTGAACTTCCTCACTCCCATGAGGCTTTAGGAAGCTACAAGGAATTCCAAATGTTATTCACACAGTGAGGATACAGGAGGAGATTATCTTAGATTGAAGCCATAACTACTATTTTACTATTGCTGCACACATAGGCTTAGTGAATGTTATGATGCTAGGAATGGTATGTGTTGTTGTAGCATGCAAAACAAAATAATTTCTATGCCCATTTTCAGATTATTTTCAAACATACCCTCTCATTCCAAATAATAGTAATACTTAGTACATTCAACTCTACAATTCAAGTCCGAAATGGTGCTTCTACATGAAGTTAGCAGAAAAATGAGGAATCTTTATTAGAGCTATAAAACCTATTAGTTGTGATCGTAGAAAACAAATCAAAACTATATGCAAATTTTAGCATAACCATTTACACAAGTATATTTGATGCAATGTAATATTTTACAATAACAACAATAAAAATGATGCCATCTACAATGTATTTATCTAAATCAAGACAAAATGATCAATAATGGGAAACCCTTTGCAAATAAGAAAATCTAAGCATTTCAATGAAAAATGAAAACCCTCCACAATTTAATTTATTTCATTATTTTTTGCAATATCAAACAAGAGAAAACCTATTTTTGTAGCTTGTTTGTTGCTCTTCCTATTCTTTAAGCTCTCCCATGCTACTTTTACACCCTACCATTGTGAGAATCGTCTATCAAAATGAGTGAAATTTTTGAATCTGCAAACAAAAAGATATTCTTTGTGTGAGTTGAGAATGTGCTAGCATGCATGCTGAAAACTTAGTATCAACTAATAAATCCTTGGTAGATGGTCAATGTTGGAAAACATTTATTAGCAAAATGCTCAAATCTAATTATATCTAATTATGACAGATTCAAAATCTCCAATGATTGTAAATATTTTTTTGTTGAATGCTAAGAATAAATGTAATTAAAGAAGTCTTAAGCAATCCTGAACTGAAATCCACCTGATCAAGGAAATATCTTGTAGAAATTAAGAATCTCCAAGGTAAGCACATAGGCCTACCAAAAATTTTCACATCAATTATTGTCAATTCTACTTCACAACTTAGAGAAATCAAACGTCCCATCTACAGAGAATTAAAATTGTACTTTTGTTTGGCATTGGGTTTTTGTGTTCTTGGATTTGGGTTTTTGTTAAATTTGAAGCATTCTTTCAGCATTTTCTATTTCAAAAGAAAGTTCCCAATTCGTGGAAGAAGAAAATGAGGCCGACTTTGATCTACAAATTTATTTCAATCACATTGAACAATCAACGAAGGGGGCAGCTTTGATCCCAAAACTGTACAACTTCAAGAATGAAGACATCAACGAGAAAATTGTACCTACTTTGGTTGATTATCTCAGAAGAACAGATCAACCCCAGCTTCAAATTAATGCAGCTCGCATGTTAAGGTATTTGGGTAAGAAAAACATATTCATTTTGATTGAAACTGAGGTAGCCCCTGAGTTTGTGAAGCTTTTGGAATCTCCCAACAAAGATCTGCAGCAGCAGGCAATTTGGGTATTACCCCAGCTTGTAGACGCTAATGTGTTGTGCTCAAATGGAATCTCTCTCAATGAAAAGTTGTTCTTCAATCTACAAACTTACTTCCACCATCGCCCCAAAGCTCAATTTTCCTTGTTCTTGATGTTAAAAATTTTACAACAGGAGCCCATTGACAAGACAATTGAGTTTCTTGAATGCCTGAAACCCCTTCTTGAAATGGAAATGCTGAAACAGGTTTGAGTACTCTGAGGGATCGAACGAGCGTAGAGAAGCAAATTGGCATTTACCCAAAACTTGTGAAAATTATTTTTCATTCTTGACAAGAACAGAGATAGTATGAACAAGTAGATAGCTCTACAAATACCAAGAGCCAATTCATTAATAATTCTAGCCAGTTAAAATATGATTTCAGGATTTAACTACTTAAAAGTATGTAGGTGAAATAAGAAATTTTTCTCATACATGTAACTCAAAAGCTTAAAACATGGAGGTTGCCCACCTGATTTGAGAAGAAAACTCTCTCAACCATTTCATGTTGTGTAAATTTGAGCTTAATTCCTTCTCGTTTCTACAAAAAATGGAGGGATCAGAAATTTCAGCACTAGCAGAGATTTTGACAAGGAAATCCCTAAAGAAATTGCCCCTTCAAATATGATTAGATACACCATTTGGAATACTCATCAGCACATCAAAATCCAAGAATCTAACCGTTAGTAATTTTTAAATTTGAATTGGGAAATTAAAGCAGTCTAACATGGAGGCAAAGCATCCTTGCTCACATTTTCCTGCAAAAGCAAAGGACGCAAAAATAGTTACCCTTACTTTTTGACCCAAATAATTGGATCTCTGCAACATAGTCATAAATTTTGCCCCTCTTTTCCATCCCATTTTCTCTCAGGTTGACAAGAACAAAGAGAGTATGAACAGGGAGTCTGCAAATACCAAGAACCAATTTATTAATTCTAGCCAGCTAAAAATAATTTAAGATTTAACTGATTAAAAATACGCAGGTGAAACAAGAAATTTTTGCCATAGATCTATCTCAAAAACTTAAAATTCTCCCACCTGGTGAAGCAAGAAGCCCATCATTACGAAAAAAGCAGAGGATGCCATGCCTCCTCAATGGCCTCAGTCATGGAGGCCCAACTAAGCATGCCCGTTTATATTTTTGAATTTGAATTGAGGAAATCAAAGGAGCTGGCATTTCATAGATAGATAATATTAATATAGTTTATCTTTTTCACACTTATTGGTAAGAATTATAATCTTTTATATATTTTAAATTACTTTTTAAATAAAATCAATTTGAAGTTAATTTTTCAACTTTAACAAATGAGTTTATTCCATTTTAAAGGATGAAAGGAAATGACAAATTAAGCATGTCTTAGTCATGTATGTTATATGGCTTGAAATGTATGAAAGACATTTTTCAATTTCTTGTAGGTAAATAATCAAGGAATATTATAGAGGTAACAATTAATATTTGCATTTATGCATATCATTTTTTGATTCTCGACTTTCATATTTGGTAAATCTAATTTTAAAATGTATATTTTGTTGTTATATGTAGTCTTCAAAAATAAATTATTTATCATTTATGATTTGTAAACATGTTAATTAATTTTGAAACTTGTGTTAGCAATTCTAATAGACATTGTTGAATGTTGAGTGGATGCAAATTAAATTTTATAATTTAACATTAATCTAACCATATAATTGTCCACATAATTATTTTTTGTTGAATTTAATGTAGATATGTCTAGAATCAAATTTGACCATTTGTAAATTGAAAATTGCATATTATAAATTTTGAGAAATGAACTATACTCAAACCACATGACTCCAATTATGAATGCATATTTAACTTTAAATTGGTGAAAACGAGTTGAAATAACATTGCAAACAAGATATGATGAAATGCAAAGAGATAATTCTTCCGTGTTTGTCTTGCGTAGTTCATGATAGATGCAAGGCCCTCTTTTGGGAGGATTCTTGGAATGGTTTCTCACCACTTTGTAAGTATGAGATGTTTCAAGAAGAAAGAGTCATATTAAAGCAATCTTGGTGTGAAAGAGTTAAAGTCTATTGAATAATTAAGGATATTAAAGGTGTATTAGTTACACAATGGATAGCTTTCTCAAGTGTACCCATTCCTCTTAAAAAAGGTATCTTGTTAGAGAAACTCCTCAAATCAAGACAGATAAACCTCACAAGCTTAGAAGACAAGTTAATTTGGACTCAATCTCCTTAAAGTAGCTACACAGTAAAGCATAGATATGTTTCAATGTCAAATCATACTTAGAGTCTCAAAATGAGATATTTAATTTCTTCCCATCTAATGCAATTATTCCCAAAGAGGGTGCTTTCACATGGTCAGCTCTAAAAGGAAGAATTCTAACAATTCAAAGACTAAATACATTTGGTATTGCAACTCTCTTTAATTGTTTTTTTTTTTTGAGTTGTTGATTGAGGATAGAAATCATTTGCTTCTTACATGCCCATTTTCCTACTCTTGACAGATGTGGATGATAAACAAGCTTCATTGATATTCTTCTCTTGAAGATAACTTACTAGTGTATTCCAATCATGGCTAGTGTTACATAGAAAAAAAAAATGAAGTTGTTTCGAAAGTGGCTTTAGCATTTGTAACTTGGAACTTGTGGTGGGAAAGGAACAAAAGAATTTTTAGGAAGGAAGAAAATTAAAATTAAGAAGTTATTGAAAAAATTGGAATGACTATTTGTAATTCGGTATTAGCCAATAATTTGAAAAATAAAAAGATTGACTCTTGCTTTATACCATGTGATTTACAAATTTTATCAAAATGAAAATATATCAATTTACCTTTTAAAGTTAGTATTTTGAAAACCTTTATTACAAAAGTAAATAGAAAGTAAAGGGGAAACTTCCAAATGAAGGCTACAACAAATTAGAGTTTTATTGAGAAACAAAGGGGAATCTATATGTCTCATGTCATAAAGGAAAATTAGTTACAATGTTCATCTTAGCTTCCAAATTGATCAAACAATGTGGCAAAAGCCTTGGTCCTATTAGTAGGGATTAGGTCAAGGCAATCAAAATGAAATTGGAAATGTTTGTAATTGAACATGAGACTCATTGAACATTATCCATTAAGAAAATGGATGTTAATAATTGGAAAATCAAGTGTGTTCTTCAAGAGGCTTGTGAATGTTTGCCATGTATTCATTCATATCACATTCTACACTACTATAAGGAAGCTAATAGGGTGACCAATTATCTAGCTAATAAAATATGCTCGCTTAGTCTTGGAGATCACTTCCTTTCAAGTGATGACATCCTATTAGATCTATAGCCTATATTATAATCAAGAATCTTTTTAAATTTTTTTTAATAATTATGTGTGTAGATTTAAGGATAAATTTTGCAAGTAAAGAGTATGGACTATCATTTTTGAAGGCAAAAGGAAATATTTCCTACTTTAGAGATGTATCCCAAATCTTTGAAAATGTTGTAGGAAGGACAATTCATTAAAGGGATGCTACAGTGTCATTTGTGTTGTGCTCAAAAAACATTGGGCAATAACTACCATCTATAATGTGGCAATCGTTAGTGAGGCAATAGAGATATTGAATGCTACCTATGGAATTATCAAGTCACATCAACAATGACCCAAATGTGGTAAAAACTAAGTATTATTAAAGCCAGGATTTGTAAAATATGCCAAGTGCAACAACAACATTATAAAAGTAATTCATTTCAAATTTAAATTTTGTTAGCTTTCCCTTTATCTCTAGGTGCTTAGCTTCCTTTCAAATCCTAAGATCATGGCATAAAGCCCACAAAATTAATGTAAAAGGGTATATGTTAGTAAGATCCTCAAGGGAAGTCTATGAAGCTTTGTTTTTGTATATTTTCATTTTGACCATGGTACTTAGTCTATTCTTATTTAATGCATTTAGGTTGGTTAGGTCTATTACTCTCTAATCACGCTTTCAGTCAGTCTCTTTTTATATCTATGTATATTATTTTTATATTATATATATTCAAGCTTTATGCCTTTTATAGAAAGGAAAATATTGAAAGTAAGGTATTGAAGTTTCTAGGAAGTTTATACATTGTATGATAGCTCACTATTTGTGTTAGAAAGTAAACTTACACTTGTAATTAAATTACAACTACATTTAAATTTAATGTATTATGAAATTGGCATATTTAAACCTTGAAGAACCCTTTTAGAGATAGAATATTAACTTTCTATGTCATTTTACAACATTGTGAACCTATGAGTTGTAAGGGAATGAAGTTGCTAGATTAATTATAGGCTAATCCATCATTTTTAGTAGTTATAATTGAACAATACAATGAAGAGGATATTAGAAGTCTTTTAGGGGACCATATAGAGACATTGATTTACATATGTAGCATACATATCTCACATGATGAACCAACCACTTATAATGTCCCTAGTAAAGATACATAAGTTTAAACTTCCAAATTTGACATAGAATCTTCTCTAGTCTTAATCCTCACACAAGTCATCATATTAAAAAAAATCTAGTTACTAATTTCCTTCTAATATATTTTCTCTTTCATTGCACAAACTTGAGAGACAGGGTGATCAATAGTGCCATATTCTACTTGTACATGTTGAAAGGGAAAGAACATCTTAGAAAGATCCCCAATAGTCATTATGAATCTTAAGTATCATTTGTTTCTTTTAATTAAATGTTTAGTATTTTGACACAAGAACATACTACTATTCTTTTATTATGAAAATATATAATTAATTTACCATTGCACCATTGCATTATCCTTTGAGGAAAGATAATTCACATTAGCATATTGCCACATAAATTATACTTTCAAGAACACAAAAGAAAGAATAACTAGATATACAGAAATAAATACCATTATATATGGGAAAACCATTTTAGGTAATAAAATCACTCCAAAGCATCAAACCAATATATTAATCTACAATAAATAAGTTACAATACACTTTCACCTTCATAGCCTTAACATGGAGATTACATATTTTTTTCTCTACAAAAACACAAACAACATACTACGTCTAAAAATTATCACCTCATCCTTCTTCTATGAATAATATTGAAAATACTCAATGATATACAAGCTAGGTGCCCAAAATTTCATTCTCCAATTTCAACAAAGGAAAAATATAAAAAAAGCACACCATGCAAGGCCCCAACTTCATCCTACAATTAGAAACAAAGTGATCCTCATCTTTGGGCATCCACCTTTAATAAAAACACTAATATCCATTTCTCAAGCACCAATGAAAACTGTTGGCTAAAAATTTCGTAAGCCGCTAAGACTACACCTTACAAAATTATAACTTTAGGCAACGGTATAGTGAGATAAATCTCTCCTCTTAGCAATAGGGGAGGCTCCCTTCTTACCGCAGGTGGCTTCAGTAGGACTTCAACTAAAACTAAACAAAGGGGTGATTCTTCCAATCTATTCCTCTTTTTTCAGGAAAGATTCACAAGTAACAACAACTATCTAACTCTACAAAAATCTACTACTACGATAATAATGGTGACTCGATAGTTGACGTAAGAACAACTCCTAAGGAAATAGTTATAATTATATTTGGTAGATTAAGAACAAGGGTCTCTTGTGATTAATCCTATTTGAAGAACTAGAATCAATAGTGAGGCTCAAAGTCTCTCACTAACAATCCTGAAATTGAAATAAAACACTCAAAGTTGAAGCTCAAAGTCTTCAACTCCTAGTATTTGTAGTCACTATTAAACTATAAAAATTCTCCTCTTGTTCCTCTTGTAGCTCAAAGTCTCTCAAAAGGTGAATTAAAACTCAAATGATTCACACAAGTTAAACTATAAAGTGAACTCAAAAATGATTTAATAATGCTACATAAGAAAACATCATTCAATCACAAGACTTGCAACACAAAGTTTGGGAAATCTTGCTCCTTTTATTCACTTTTGAAAATTTGCACAATTGAACACAAAGTTTTCACCACACAAGTTTCTCTAGCATAGCTTTCTTGCCTAAAAACAATATGATTATTTACAATGAGCTCCCTCCTTCATATAGGAAAAGAGGAGAGAGAAAAGTGGGGAGAAAAGGAGATACCCTCAATCACTTTGACTTATTCAACAACTAACTAACTAACTATGACTTATTCATTATTGTAATGCCTAATGCACTTGCAACTCAATTTTATGAAGCGATTATATCTAGGTACATGTTTTCCTGTATTTAAAAAGTGTTTTGCTTCTACATGCAGTCTGTCATAAAATTTATACATATTCTATGAAGTATATGTGACATAAGTAGAGAAAATCTTCACATAGTGTCTACAAAATCTTTGAATTTTTGTACAGATTCACAGATGACTACTTCATTTGGTTCTCCTATATGTTGTGATTACAATCACCTTTTGAATTATGCTCGTACTTTCAGAAGTAATATTTATATACTTAATTACATGATTCTGCAAATTAACTAGTGAAGTTTTATAGCTTGTCAACATGTCAATCATACTGAAGTCAAAGTTATCTGCCTCAAGCTATAGGCAAATAATTTTTTTGAACCTTGTCAAAACATCTCCTTCTTCAATGAGTTAACCATTTTCAATAATTATTTGGCATGTCAATTGCTGAAAGAAACCATTGATCATGTGTTCATGGTTGTTTAGGCACTCCACTACTACCTTTTTTTTTGCCACCGATCCTTGCATAACTTGTTCCTTATTGACCATTAGCTGCAAATAAATATAGTACATTTCTACAGAAGAAATGATTCCACAATCCCATAAGACATCCAAATCCACCTTTGTCATGCTCCTCCAGACATCAAGATTTGCATCTAGGAATCAAATTTGTTGATTGAAAGAAATAAGGAGCTCATTCAACTTAACCAAGATCTCTCTTCCCCATTTGAATACCTTAAAAACATCCTGAATCAATTGCATTCCTTCTGATTCCAAATGACTAACCCATTCGTCTATGGCCATTGCTTTCCTTTAAACTTGTCCTGCAAGCTCAGGAGAGATAGGATTAGCTGATAGAGAAGAAGCCTTCATTTTTTCTATGATGTCTAGAAGTCATGCGTTCTCCTCCTTCAACCTATTCTTCTTTTCCCATAATTTATCATTCTTTTGAGTAAGTAGGTTGACTACATCTTGTGCATCCTATTGACAACCCAAACGTGTTTATTTTCCAAGTTCAATTCTAGTGAACTTGTAGTCTGTAGACTGCATCTCCTATGTAGGTTTTTCAATAAGAGGTTCAATTACTTCCACATACTTGATTTCATTGTTGTCAACCATGACCCTCGAAACCATTTTTTCCTTTTTGTTCTTAGGAACCTTGGTCCTAGCAACTCGCCTGTAATCATGATCCTCAAGTGGGATTTCCTCTTACTTCCTCTTCTGAGTGATTACGCTGAGCCACAGAGGTAGATAAAAAATATGAAGATCATGTTGTAGATGTAGTAACCAATGCATAGTTATTGAGTTAACCTGTGCAACTATGGCCATAATGGGGGGAGTTTCTATCTAAATAGCTACTAAATTGGAACTGATGTGGGTGACTTCAGCCATGAACTACTCAAATTGTGTTGAAGTGGTATCTATTATCACCATAGATGAATCTGTCATAGAGGGGATAGTCATGGAGTATGCGTCAAACACATTCTCAAAACTCTGATACTGATCCAATGACAAGATCATTGGAGCAACTGATGAGATGGGAAAAGCTTATGTTATCAATACTAAATCCTTAGGAGGAGGTGCTTGTTTTATGGAGAACGCATCCATGACTATATCCAATGGTGAATCAAGTGACTCATCTGACACAAGATCAAAGTCGAGAAGTGTAGAGGCAACTGATGTGTCCATAGGAAGAGATACAATAGGAGTAGACTTCATTAGATGTGGTATTTCATCACACTAGAATCAATCTGGATCTTTTGAGGTCCCATGACCTTAATCTTAATTACCCTCCTCATAACCTTTCCTCCTTTTATGGAAAGCTTTGGAATGGATGCATCTAGAAGTTCTAAGACTGAGGTCGATGTACCATCCTTACCCTTACCTTTAATTTCCAACCTTAAACTGATCAGACCAGCAAGATCAAAGTCTTTACTTGGCTTGATCTTGATACATTTAAGGCCTCTCCTTTTTAGTCAAATATTGCTATTGACAACCTGATTGGTTAAAAATGATCCCAAATAGAGGTACTCTCCTTAGATGACCATATTGGAGGAAGAGTGGGAAAATTATCCACATGATGTTTTGTATATTCTGGATCAAGGATATCATTATCATCTTCAACACTAGGAGGAATCTCTGCAAGGTTGAAGTCAAAAATTTGCTTAACAATCAACTGGCAATAGTCCCTCTCTCTATCAATCCATCTCTCTCCCTCTTCCTAGACCTTTATATCTTTATCTCTTTATGTACCTATCTACATCTCCCTAGATATTCATTCCTCCATCTCTTCCTCTATTTCTATCTTATTATCTCACCATCTCTCTCTACCTCTATATCTTTCTCTTCACATGTCTCTCTATATGTAACTTCCTATCGCTATTCTTATCTTCCTATCTCTTTCTCTAGCTTCATACATTTATCCCTTGTATCTCTATCTATCCATCTCCCCTTTCTCTTCATCCCTCTCCCTATCTCCCCCTCCTTATCTCCTCACCCCCCTCATCCTTGTCCTCACTATTGTCCCCTCTATCTCTCCCTATTTCTCCTCCTCTCTTCCTCTCCCACTATTGTAAACATAGCATGAGCTTGTTGATGTTGGAGCCTAATTATCTCCTCAGTTTAGGGATTTAATTCAATCATGTTTAGATCCTTGTAACTGGATGCATACTTGATTTCAAGCTATCACTTCTCTATTGAGATCTTTGTTACACAAAGAACACCATTTTTAAACTGGCTTACCAATTGACCTTAAGTACTAAATACATGTATGCAAAAATAGAACAAAATTTTTCCTATGTAAACTTCCATACCAGTTCAACTTACCCATTGCACACCAAGGTGCAATTGCTATTTTTTGCTTCGTAAGTTTGATAATAATAAACCCCAAGAGGGTAGTTGGGTTTCATCCCCACCTAGAAGATATTTTTACATGTTTCAAAAGAAGTCAATTTAACCATTAACATAGGATATTCAAACATCTGAGAATTTACTCCCCATCAGTGTGCATGGCAAGACTCCTCAAACCCAAAAAACTATTTCACAAAGAATGTTAAACCTTAAGGGCCCGTTTGTTAGTGGGAATTAGAGTGGAATTAGCATTTGTTATTTTTGATTTCGTCGAATCCTCAGTTTGGGAGTGCAATATGAAAATGGAATAGGAAGATGTAAATGCTCATTTTGTCCAAAATGAGCATTTACATCTTCCACCTGAAAAGGTGGAATTGGAATTTGAATTGGAGGCAAAGCAAATTTTTAAATTTTTACATTCCAACCTTCTTAAATGATTTTAAATGAATGACCAAATCTGTATATGGCAACCAAACATACAAATCATCACAAACAAGTGCTACATAAGCTCATAGTAAAAATGAGATGACATGATTAAAAAAAATTGAATATTAAAAATTTAAACTTCAAAATTATGATTGTAGAAATCTTTTAATCAAATCCCTACATATGAAGCTGATTTGTGGTGATGAAAATTAAATTTAAAGAAAATAAAATTCTAGAAATATGCTCTGTAAGATCACATACAAAAACAATCCAAACCAAAATCATGCTAAAAAATAACATTAATATAATTATTACCTTTAAAATATCTAATAAAAAATTACATTAATATAATTATGACCTTTAAAATATCTAATAAAAAATTCAAACCATTAAAAAACCATGTGTACAATTTTCACTATCACACGTATAAACCTCCTTGGCTCACACAATTTGTGAATATAAAACAAGAGCTCTGCAGAGCTATAGTCCTGCCTTGTGCAAGGACGGGGAAGTATGAAGAACTATTGTAGTTGTTTGAGGAGAAGAAAATTTGATAAAGACATTTGTCTATATAGTAAAGAAAAATGATAATTATAGATTCAATATTTAACATTGTGATGGGTAAATGTTCAAACGTTGTCTGTTATATCATAAATTGAAACAAGGAAGCCAATCTATGTTGTAATGTGCTATATATTTGTACTTATTATGTAAAATGTGTTAGCAGATATAATTTAGTCCATGATAAATTGGGTGAAAGGTTATGTGATAATTTGGGGCCAAAAAAAGGAAAAGGAATGTGGGGAATTGAATGGAAGTACAAATATTGTTGCACAAGAGAATAGAGTTGTAAAGGCTTGTGTCTTGAATAGGTGTTACAAGTTGCTTGTTCTTATTTAAGGAGAATGTTTAATGATTGAAGAAGTTTAGATCTAGATTGTTGTTCTCACTAATTTTTCCAAGGGGTTTTTCATTGGAGCAGGTATTAAGGGAAGGCATGCTCTCGTTCAAATAAAGGCAAAATTGAAAAAATAGTCATCCTCATGTAGATGAGACTTTAAGATAATGGGAACTTTGCTGCCAAAATTCCAATACACCAATCAAAAGAATCAAAAAAATATATGTAAACCAAATCTAACAATGAAACTATGCAAATAAAATTAAATATATAGAGTGAAAATACAATCATGCTATACAGTAGTCATTGCTAAATAATCAAAGACACCTTCTTTTTTCTAAACTATAAATCTTAACTGTCACAACTTATTTTTCCTAGGTTACTAGTTTGACAGATAAATAATAATTGAAACAGTAAAATTGATCCACAAAGTTCAAATAAAATTGTAGAACAAATGTGACATTCATTTGACAAAATCTTAACTCCCAATAACCCAGTAATCACAAAAGATAAAACAACCCAAAGATCTTCAAATAGATGAGAAACTATGTTCATTGATGATAAGCACGCACATAATGTATGTACTTGGAACTTCATTGTGAAAGCTCCATTTCTTATCACATTAATTTAAATGGCTATTAAGGGAATTTTGGTAACTTATTTTAAAAAACAAACATAAAAATATAGAAAAACTACTGAACTTGTGATCAAAACAGCTTTCAAGAATTTAATAAAATAAATCACATTTTTTCCATATTTTATGTAGTTGTTGGTACTTCTAATTTTCCAAGTTTTTATTTATATACAATCTTAGAAAATGGTCAAAAATTGTGTCCCAAATATTTGTACTGAGTCTACTGAGCACACAACATTTTACCTTAGCTTCACCAAAACCTCCTTGCCCAAATTTGTTTGTAGGACATAAGCCTTTAGTTGCTTCATGACAAACTTCGTAATAGTAATTGAAACTAATAATTGTAGGTTCTTTTTTCATTAACACCTAAATTTCCGCTTCCAAAATATTAGAGCTGACATATATGTCAAATAGTAACTAAATAATTATTTCACATATTTTCAAATGCATGCTTACCTATTACCATACCAACTTTATCTCTTCATTGTTGTCTTATGCAAAACCTCCAGTAAAATTTAAAAAAAGAAACATAGGAGAGTTGCTCATCCTATATTTTATAGTAATATGGGTATTGGTTCCTTGGATTTCCTTCTTCCTCCAGTGGATACTGATGTTGTGTCATATGCTAGACCTTTTACAATTTCTATGAAGCCCTGTCTGAAAACAATAAGGTCAGTATTACAATTGTTGGAGCATTTCCATTTGGCATGCAATTGTTTCAACATGTAGAAGGATCCAAGTTCAAATTCCTGCAACCCACAACCTCCTTGAAAACAAATTAGCAATAATATTAACCACTGCCTGCCAAGAACCAATATTCCACGTCCAAGTAGTAAGATATACCTATCAAATATAGGAGACTGTAGATACCTTTCCGTTAATAGTAGAAAAGGCCAATAAAAATGCAAATTGGTTTGCATCATATTTTATTGAACTAGGTTTATTTATCTAAAAGAAATTTGCATATGAAAAATTTATATAATCTTTATTTTTCTTTTCAAATTGTATATATTGTCTTTAACATTATTGGAGATTCCCCTAGACCTATGGGTGTTGTGGGCATTATTAAATATATCAATTGATTTCATAATGCCAAGTTTCAAATGGAAACCTAAAGATAACATTTTAGTGATGTATAGTCACAAAAATAGAAAAAAAAATTAAGAACTGAGGGCACATCATCATAAAATTAATCAAGTGTATTGAATTTGTAGTTCTTGAAAATGGATTAATGCTTCTATTACAAGGTTTGTGTATTTGTACAAGAGTCATATAACTAGATTTCTTGCTTTTAGAGAGTCTGAATTTGCATAATGCAAACATAATAATAAATTTGTTTTACACATTTTTTAACTACATGTCTCCTAGCTATGGGAATCTATAACCATCTTCAGACAAGTGAAGAGACCAATCAAATTTTCTATCTAGATTCTATTCATTATTCTAAGTGACACTAGTGTCACATATTGCTTTGATGAGGTTACAAAGTAAGCACAAGCTCTAGGGAAGTTGGCATTGGCTTATCCTCAGAGAAGGATTTAAAGAGTATAAAATATTTTTCCAAGTTTAAGCAGTGGTATACCTCATGACCTATCCATTACTGTCACATCTTGCTTGGTGAGGGTTATGAAGTAGTTAGAAGCTCTGAAGGGGCTCACATTGGCTTATCCTCTAAGAAGGAAAAATCATAAAATCTCTTTTAGGTTTATGCAGTGGTACCTCATGGCCTACCCCTCTGATTGTTACAAATGTCAACCCTTCATACTCTTGAGTCCATCCTCCTACCAATAAAATTTAAAAAAATCACCAACATTCATATAGATGCTAATATAATTTACAAAGAAAATTCAAAACTTAGAAATAAATGTTTATTGTCATAAGTGCATAGTAAGACATATAGTTGACAAATTTACCATTTATGATTGCAAAAGCTTAATCAAGTCAGTGTCAAGTGCTATAGGTAATTTATGTCTAAAATCTACTAACCCGCCCATAGAAATTATGTGGAAATAAAAATAAGAGAAAGATGAGACCCAACTGTCCATCGTCATACCAAGGATGCCAGTAAGTAACAATATGAAGCTTCAATGCATTTATAGAATATCCGGTTGATGTTACCGAAATTACTGCATTTGTATCTCCACGAAACATTATAAACACCAAAAACATCTTTAGCACATTGTAGTAACAAAGGAACACAAAACTATGTTTAAACTAAGTACATTTATTTTCTAGATCAAAATAAACAATTTTGATGGTCACCTAAACATCCAAATATGTAGTTTAGATTCTATAAGTTCCCAATAAATTTGCAGCACAGACCTAGGAGAGTCATTCTAGTTTTCAGAGACTGCATCACTATATATTGCAGCCAAAAGGGATTAGATTAGTCAATAATCACCATTCAACAAATAATGGAAAAAGATGGAAAACCAGAAATAATAGAAATGTTCACAAATTAGATTTGACTAACACTTCTCAAGACATGATAGATTCTGCAAAAGAAGTCATTTCACTGATACAAACCTACAAGTTGTCCACCTATAAGGAATTCCTGTAACATTGGCATGAAGAGCCTTCTACACTTCAGGCAAATTGAAATAAAATCCAGAATACTTTTTAGTGCAATGATCATACTCCCCAAACAGGCACCTCCATGCCTGCCAATTAAATGGTTTAAGCTAGTGCTTCTCTTAATTTTTCTTTTCTAGAAAAGACTAGTTCAATCACCATAAAATTGTAATCCACAACTATTTTTAAACGTGCTCAGTTTAAGAGAGTGATACTATTTAATTGATGCAAAACGAAAGTTAGGGAAACATTGCACTTTAAAGTTTTAAACTAAGCCCAACCTTATTTTGTAAAATACATGAACTCCCAACGTAAACATGAAACTTATGATCTTCTTCACAATTTGTTTCCTAGAAGTTCCATTAATGTTTGAACAAGGAGGGGTGTAGATGTTGTACAGATCTATCTGTCTCACTTCTGCATCAGCAAAATCTAATGCCTTCTCTTTTTCCTAAGCATTGTTTGTTGTGATCTAATGCTCTGCCAAGAATGTAAGATATGCACAAAACATCTCTTTTGTGCAACTTTTTACCGCATTTTGCTTGACTTTGCTGAAATGGGGTTTTCCAAATAGGATATGGACATTTATCAAAGGATAAATGAAGGGAAATTTTTAAAATGTTACAGCTATAACCACCCTAGTAGTCATGAATGCAAAATGAGGATGCATAAATAAGACACATGCACTCACTTATGTAATATGTTTTGATGGGTGTCCACACCCTGAGATAGAGCTCACATATTGACAGAAGTGTTATGGCTACTTCCAAAGGTTATATGGTCAATTAGGAGGCTATAATAGCCATTTATATAATAGAGACATAGGTAGTTTACTTGGCTGAGAGAGGAAAGACTAGAGATGTAGAGATGGTGTCCAAGGCCTTCATTTAGAAAATAAGAACTATTACATATCTTTTATAAATAAGGAGATTAACACATAAACAAGGTCATTGAAGCATGATGGGTGGGAACATCATCACATGTTACAATTGCAGGTGTCCTTCATTTACTTACAGTTTTAAATTCAATTCTTTGGATTTCATTAAGTAAAAGTGCATAAAATTTCCTCTCTTTGTTTCATAGACGGTGCTAGGGTGTGAATATGTAGGAATCGTTGCTAACATTGGCACAATGACATGTTAAAGTTTAAGAAGGGTGATGAAGTTTATAGTGACATTCAAGATTTCATTGTGGGAAACACTAAGCAGGTGGGCACTCTGGCAGAGTAAATAGTCGGAGAACATATGTTGGCTTTGAAGCCCAACAATTTATCTTTCAAAGAAGCCACCAGTTTATCATTTGTGTTCCTAACTGCACTTCAGGTGTTTGACACTATTCGTATGTCTTTGCTGCTAACCCAACTTTTTGTAATAAGCTTATTTACATATATGCCAACTGTTTAAGTTTAGATAATGCTCGCAAAGTGTTTGACCAAATGAAAGATCAAGACAGGGTCTCATGGAACATGATTATTACAGCATACATAAGACATGGGTATCCTCATGAGGCAGTGACATTGTTTCACCAAATGCAATGAGCAGGTCTCCAATGTGATCTATTCACTTTTGGCAGTGTAATCCAGGCCTATGCCAAAATGCCAGGTATGGAAGAAGGTATGGACATCCATCAAAGTGTAGAGGATAAGGATTTTGTTAGATGTTGTAGTTGCAAGTGCTCTAGTAGAATATGGAAGCCTAGACAAGGAAGTGTTTGACAAAATACCCCAAAGAGATGTTTTCTTTTGGACAACAATGATCGCAGGATATGCACAAAATGGATTTATCGATAAGGCTTTAGACACTTTCAAGCAGATGTAATTGGAAGTTGTGAAACCAAATTAGGGATTCTCGCACTAAAGGAATCGCTCCCTATATTTTAAAACACTTTAGTATTTTAGGGAAATAGAGAAGATACTAATTTGAATCGTATTAAAGAAAAGAGAGAAAAGCAAGAGCAAAAGTGAAAAAGATATTGCACTATAAACAAATCAAATCCATGGACCAGTTTAATGAAAAAAATTCAAAATTGCAGTATGAAGTTTGAAATTGTGATAAATTTGCCAAGTGGAAAAACTCATAGCCTCGCCCTTCTCTGTCAAACTAAAAAATAACATTGGAGAACAAAGCTTCTAGCAGGGCACAAAGTTTTTTCTAGAAGCTTTGCAAACTAAAAATTTACCAGTTGCAAAAATTCATAAATATAATTTTAAAAACCATATTTAGTAAGAAAAAGGAAAAATAAATTAGTCAAAAGAAAACCTGTATAGAATCCCAAAATCTGTAAGTGATCCAATTTAAAACAATTCTGCGTTATTATCTATTGTTCGCTACCATACCTACAACCGAAGACAGAAAATCAAAATTCTCAGTCAGTTCTCATAAAACACGAATGAGAAAACAGAGCAAAATTTCCTAGAAAGAAACCCTAGCTACTACTCACGGAAGCTTCCAGAAGAAAAATTCATAGACAAATATTTTCTTTATGCTACTTTTTTAATTGATTGGACAATATTTTTGAATTTATGGAAAGAAAATTAATTAAACTCCCAGCAAAATTATATACAACCAATTAGAAAAAAGAAATTTTCAAAAAATATTTAAAATAAAAAATAAAGGCATGCAAAACATTACAAATTATGTTTAATATTTAGCAAGACATTGTTCCCGAGGCAAACTAATTGCAAAATGATCAACCGAAAACATAAGTCTGTGCCTTAGATAGGCGGGACTAATAATACCATTCCCACCGCCGTATAGATTAAAATTGAAAATTTAGCACAACTACCGCATATCATTACAACTTGCAACTAATGCAAAGTAAGTTTTCTGGATTCAATTGTGTAAGTATTTTTAGCATCAACGTTTCGGATCACACTCTGTGATCCATCATTAGGAAAGAGAAAGTGCAAGGATTATTTTTACTCTTAATCCTTGCACTTTCTCTTTCCTGATGATGGATCACAGAGTGTGATCCGAAATGTTGATGCTAAAAATACTTACACAATCGAATCCATAAAACTTACTTTGCATTACTAATGGATTGTGGAAATCTTATGTTGTTAACTTGCAACTAATTCAACTTCCCATAAATAATTCATGACCACTAAATTCCATGTTTAATGTTTGAAATGAAATATATATGTACGGTTAAAGGCGGACCAAAGGACAAAGTCATTTCACGTTTTATTTATTCTACCCGAGTAAACAAGGTCGGGTCAGTCACGGTTTCTTTACAATTATGTAAAAAGAATCCAATATTCTATAGTAGTGTTGGCACATATAGACTAAGTGAATCCCATACCAACTCTTAACAACTTTAAATATCAAACCAGACAAGACTCTCTTAATGTATTTTGGTAAACTTAAGTTGTGCATGAGTTAAAATCTCTCTATCTATAATGATATATTGTTGTGATGGTAAAATTGTATATTTATTGTCTTTTAATTAATGATTTGATTCTATTTTTTTTGAAATGTTGTTGAGTAATTATTAGTTCATAAATGGTATCCACTTTTATGAAATTGATTCGTGATATTTTTTAATATCTATTTTCTATTATTTTCTTTTCTTTTCTGGGATTATATTTGTAAGGACATAGATGATCCAAGATACTTTTGTGGTCATGGGTTTAATACAAGTTCTAGTCTACAATATTTTTTAATATCAATGCTTATCTTTATAAAAATTTTAACCTAATATTTAATACAAAAAAAATTAAAATAAAAAAATTTGTTGTCAATCACTTTACTAGCCATTATCATCTTATTTAGTGCATGTTATATTGATTTGTGTACTTAGTTGTTGTACTTAAGGATAAGCATACATTCATTTGAAAGTAATCAAGAGAACAACCTAAAGCATTCAAAGACATCTAGAGTTTGATTTATTAGGAGGATAAAAAATTCTAGGGCTTTGCAACATAATTTATTAGAGTGAATCATATTAGGTCTATTGCATGATTTCATGTTATCATTAAGCAATTCATTCAGAGCCATAAAATCAATCTATGAGAGTTGTGACAAAGGAGAACTTGACCCTAATAATATATTAGATTTTCTAATTGGGTTCTTGTAAACATAGCTTATCTTTATACAAATCTAAATGATAGAAATCAAAGTGAACAAGTTCTAGTCTACAATATTTTTGTAAATCATATCCACAACTTTCAACTTCATATTTGCGCATGTGGAAATCACTTATGTACTCACAATGGTTACAAAAGATAGTGGTCAATCATATTCATAGGTCAATGATAGATTGTTAATTTTTAAAACATTGATGAATGACTTTCTAACACCTAAATAGAGATATGTACATCAAAATTTGAGCTAAGTATTCATGTATTTAATTTATTCAATTTAATTAATATTTATTTTGATAATCAATCCTAGTTTATTTATTTAGATCAACTATTGTTTAATTGTTTACTTTATTTAGTTAGCTTAAATGATTCTATGTAAGTTGTGATTTTACTCTTACGTTTTGGTAAATCTAACATGTTAATCCCTTTATCATTTTCCCCTCGGTTTTAACCTCTTTTCTATCTCTAATTTTTAGATCTAGTTCTAATAAATTTATAGTATATTTGATTTAGAATTTGGGTTTACATTCATTTTATCCCATTACTTTATCTTGATGTAGTTTGGGCCTTCATTGATAGTTATTTTACATATTGACCCTCCCTTAAAAAATTTTATTATTAGATATTTTATCATGGATGTTTGTTTTCCATTGTCACGTCCTTTTTTTAAAAATTATAAAAATAGTCATTTACTAAAAATAGTAAGTTGGCAATTTGAGAATAGAAAATCGGGACCAATTGATAACTTCAAAAATATTAAAAATTTTGGTGATTTGATTTATATCAAAATATTATTTAAACACAAAATATATTTAACAATAATCATATTGCCAACTTTACTCAAAATGGCGTGAGGAGCAAAGGAGCAATGACATGAGGAGCATAGGAGTGAGGAGCAGAGGGATAAGGATCAATGGTGCAATGAACAAGGGAAAAAAGGATGGAATGTAGGGAGATAGAGTAAGTAAGAAACCTGGAAAGCAAAGAAAATCGCTAAAATATGGGGAGAAGAAATAAATCATGAGGTACCAAATAATGAATTTCAAGCAAAAATCAATAATGGATGGCAAGCCTACAAAGACATTTTGACATTGAAATAAATACTAGATCTCAAGCATATACTGCAATGGGTGTTCGAGAATGGGAAATATGTAGACAAATGTAGACCACCAACATCAACAACAAGACAAGTATGCAACTCATGACAACCACATAAGTTAGAGAGAAAAAGGCCAAGAGGTAGAACATGCCAAATGCAGAATTTTAACTGAGGAGGAAGAAGGAGATTTCCCCCGTGAAGAATTAGTGGGGTCTGCAATAGAAAAATCCTAATTTTTGAAAGCATTGGTATGGACAATTTTGGCAAGAAGAATGACATAATGTGTACATAGTTGACAATTGGCAGGAAAAAAAACCCCTAGCAATCCAAGAAAACAAATAAGGAATCTATGGAAAATAAGAGTACCAATACCCAAAACAAAGGAAGTACAGTCAAATGGGGAAAATGTGTTGGGTAAGCCCCTTCAAAACCTATATTTGAGCATTCCCATTTGTTTACTCACAGAACGAATTAGATAAACAATAGATAGATATAAGGAGGTTAGTTTGATTATCAAATGGGGAGGGGGCATATAAAAAAAAGAAGATATGTACATGAATGATGCATATTAAAATGGGGAGATCAAATCTTATTGAAAATCCTCCCAATTGATTTTTTCATGGTGGCCCTATCATCGGATGAGGAGAGGGAGATTTCCCTAGATCAAGGTTTGCAATTTCTAGAAGGAACAAAAATACACATGGTGAGGTGGATACCTAATTTTGACCCATGGAAACATGAGATCAAGGAGCAGCATTTATGTATCAAGTTATACAACCTAGTAGTAGAATATTGGGACAATGACATACTAGTAGAAATTGGGAAGAACGTGGGAAATTTTTTGTAGACAAAAAGAATTGTGAGTGATAAAAGATATGGATATTATGCTAGAATGTGCCTCAATGTTCACCCATATGCATCAATCTATAAGGAAATTGAAATACATATTGATTGGGACATTTCGAAGTAGAAATTTGAAAGAGAAGATTTCATGTCAATGTGCCCTACATGCAAATCCAAGGAATATGGCAAGGAGATGTGTAAGGAAAAAGATGCAGGAATGATGAGAGAAACATAGAAAAGGGGGAATCTCCTAATAAATAGAAAAGGGGGCATCTCCTAATAAATAGAACACTACGAGGAACAAAGACATAGAACAACCAATGCTAGAGGTGAATAACACAGCAAAATACATTGATGAAAAAACTAGTGTAGCAGCAATCATTCTAAAACATAAAGAGATGGAAAATACAAGCCCAGAGACCCAAGCTACAAACCCCTACCAATATGATAACAACATACAATATGGAAACAAGTTTGATGGGGTCAACTACACTAGGATTGGAGAAAATTGGGTTTAAAAAATGGGCAAAGTTAGTATGGAGGAAGGAGAGGTATAGATTTCAATAGAGGAGGTAATTGAGGAAGAAGATTTGGATTCTAAAGAAGAAGAAGAGGGTTCAATGAAGTTGTAATATAAGAAGAAAGAACGCTAGAGGAATTGGCATCGACTATGAAAAAACTAAATATAAAAAAGTAGGGAAAGACAAGACCAAAAATAAATAAGGCCAAATTGGTCATTGCGGCTATTACAATAGGACAAAAGAAACTAAGATCAAGGAAGGATATCATCCTTCCTAGGGGTAATGAGTTGTATAACATGGAATTTTAGGGTCTTAAATGCCCCTAACAAATGGCACCTAATCAAGCACCAAATAGATCAGGCTAAGACAAACATAATATTACTATAAGAAACAAAATGTGTCAAAGAGGTGAGCACATAGAGAATGTGAGTATAGAGGAAATGGGCAAGTGCCTTTTTCATGGCTCTTGGTGCTTCAAGAGGGCTAGGAATATTATGGAATCCATTAATGGTGGAAAGAGAAATTATTGAGGAGAAAAATAGGTGTATGATGATGAGAGTCAAAATACTATAGAATAATGCATCATTATACATATGCAATATGTATTCCCCCATTTCCACATGGGACACAACTGAAGTATGGTCTCAAATAACAAGATAAATGAATGAAAAAATCAAGAAAGAATCATCTTGGGTGGAGACTTCAATGTTACTTTAAAAATGATGAAAAGAGAGGAGGCCTAACCATAATAACTAATATTTAGAGGGAATTTTAAGCCTTCATAGATCATAAATATTTGCTAGATAATAAAACCAAAAATAGAATCTTTACATGGACTAATACAAGGAAAGAGTTCACTAGCATAGCGAAAAGACTGGATAGATTCCTAATGTATGGAGTATGCGATCAGATTTTGGGAATTCAGGGGGCATGAATTATTTGCTTCACAAGATCACACCACTCCCTAATTAAGCTAAACATATCCCTAGAGAATCCACCAAATGGCATGCCATTCAGATTTTTAAAAAATGTGGCTAAGAGAAGGTACTTTGGCACCCCTGGTGAAGCAATGGTGGGCATAAGTGGATGCAAGAAACAACTTGAAACTCTAAAAAGTAAGAAAGAAGCTCAAGTATGTGAAAATAAAATTGAAATTTTGGAACAAAGAAAGGTTTAAGAGTTTTTGAAGAAAGAGAAGAGGTTGAGACAAAATTGTTAGAATTAAACAAAATCATAATTTCCAAAGTGACGAGGATTGAAGAATTTGAAAAGGAAAAGACATTGAAGGAAGAATTAGCAGAGATCCAAGCAAGAGAAGAATGATATTGGGGGTAAAATTCTAGGGAAATATGGCTCAAAGATAGGCATAGAAAAACTAGGTTCTTTCACAATATAGAAATAGCCAATAGAAATAGGAAAATGGTAACAAAAATAAGGAGACAAGATGGAAGTGTGGAAATATCCGTAGAAGAGGTAAATGTAGAAGGAATAAACTACTACAAGGAGATATTGAACAGACAAGCACAAAGAGAGGAAATACTCAAGTTCATTCCAACAATAACCACAGAAGAACAAGACATAATTTAATACAAGGAAATCACTAAAGAATAAGTTAAGATGATTGTATACCAATTCAACCTAGATAAGGTTCTAAGACCAGATGGATTCCTAGCTAGTTTCTTTCAACATTTTTGGGACATTATATGGGATAACATAACTTCTACAACCAATGTGTTCAGGAGAAGGAAGGTCATGCTAGGAGAAACTAACCATGCATTTCTAGCACTCGTACCAAAGAAAAAGGAGGCACATGCCATGAATGAGTTTTGCCCTATATCTCTATGCAATATAACATATAATATTATAACTAAGATCAAGGAAAACAAGATGAAGGGTATATTAGGACATGTAATATCATGAGAGAAAAGTGGATTCTCTCCTAGAAGGTCAATTGCAAAAGGGATAACAATTGAGCATGAAGCAATTCATACGGCCAGGAAATGAATGAAAGCTAGCATGATACTAAAAGTCAACATCCTCAAAGCTTATAATTTGGTCAAAAAGTAGTTCTTAGTTGAGGTACCAAAAGGGTTTGGATTTAGTGAAGATTGAGTTAAATGGGATAAGAATTGCATAGGTACAAAATTAGCACCTATGTTGACACCCAAATTAATGCCTCTTGAATGAGTAGGCACAAAATTAGGCACTATGTTAAAGTATCCATTTGTCGGCCTGTCATATTTGATTTTCCTGGTGTGTTCTTGGTGAGAATACTTTATTGATTTAATGTTGACATATTTTGGTCATTTTTTAATGCTCTTATTTGGCCATATATCTTGATGAGGTTAAAGTGTTTATTTGTGATTTAAGTTGTGCTTATTTATTTTTAAAATGCTTTAAGTTGTGCTTAAAGTGTTTATCACACCCTCATGGAGCTTAAGACAGATGATAGCTAGGGTTGTGAGGTTGCATGGTGGTTAGTGGGTGATGATAAAAGTGTTGTCGCATCCACACGACTTTTTGAGACAGCTAATACCTTTACCCCGCAAGGAAGAGATAGTGGGCCACGTGTTAGTAATTAAAGGTCCTCACAATTTTGTTTTAAGATTGTCAATTGGACATGTGACCCCATGAGTGGATGTTTGTGATGATTGTAATGGTTTGTCACATCTGTGTGGAAGTTAGTGGGGAAAATGTTTAAAGGTCACGAGCTTGAGAGGAAGAATGAGATGCTATATTGGTCCCTTGTCACTGCCTCAAGACTTATTATGTGGGACCCATATTCGGATCACGAGGAAGCGAGGATGTTACACATTGCACTTGATTGGTTTTCTTCACCGTGTTACTGTAGGGTTAAAAATTTGGTATGGTTGCATGCCACAGTTGAGCAGGGTAGTGACACCTGTTGAAGACATCTTGCCTCGCGTCCTCGCAGGCCTAAATTGCAGTTAAGTAAAATGGTTGCGAGCTTGCGATGAAATTAATTGAATATCTAGGTTGGGTAAGTCCAACCTCATGACACTTTTTGTGGGTTATTCAAAAAAAAATTACAATATATTAAAGAAAGAAGTGGTGGTAGGAAGAATCTAAGAAGATACCTCATGATTGATGGAATGTTGTAGTTTTTTATCTAAAAATCATTCTCTTTCCATAAAATCATTCCCTTACTACCTAACCTTTTAAGTGTCACATTTAACTTTCTATAACCAATGGAAAAGGCCACAATGATAGGTCTTGCAGTTGTTGGGATAGGTGCAAATCTAGGGATAATTGTTGCTTCATTTTTTGCAATTTGAAAGTGTGAGCCATAGCTTAAATAGAGGAAGGGGTAAATGCAAAATGAGTTATGTTTGTTGTCTAAATTTTGGTTGTTCACAATTGGAGTGGAGTGTTTTTTTGTTTGAGTGCTAAGGATGGGGCTTGTTGAGGCTATAGGGGGATTTTACTGTAAGAAAAAATGGTTAGACCAAGACATGTTGCTAGAGATATACAAGGATCATGGTGGTGAACTAGTTGATAATACATTTTGTTATCGTAGAGATACTAAAATTGTCTTCTCTTATCGTAGAGATATTGAAAGCTTTGGAATTTTCTTAAAATAATATATATTCAATGTCATGCCTGAAAATACCCAAAGCAATAGAGGAAGCATTAAAATAGATAATGAGAAGGATTTTCATGAGTGAAATGGGTGATCATAACATGTTTCCTTGGTGGCATGCGACAAATGTTTCTCACCTAAGGAGGTAGGGGGAGCGAGCCGAAGACAAGTAGCAATAATGAAACTGGTCATGGGTGTTAAAATAGTGTGAAACATATATAGCTATGGACACCAAAAATAGGTACAAATACTATGCCAAAAATACTTGGACTCAAATGAAGATACTTGGATACTGACAATTGTAAACCCACCCAAAGGTCTTACTATATGGAACTACATTATAGAATGTAGAGATATCGTATATCGTCATGTCACTTAGCAAGTAAGGAAAAAATGTGGAGCTTTGATTTGGGTTGACTCCTGGGGTGGGGAGAAGCCCCTTATATATCTACTAGATTTGAAATTCCCAAGGGAAGAAACTCAAAGAGTATGGGGTGTGAAGGTTTAGAATTATGGAGGACCCATTGAAAAAGAGGAATGATAAAATGGGAATGGAGGTCTTTGTATGAAAACAACGATCCATATAATCAAAAGAGGGCATTAAAAAAAATCCTAGAGGAAATACAAGCATTACAGACCAATGGAGAGGACATCATCTAGTGGTTTGGAACTAGCACAGGGAACTAAAAAGTCAGTGTGGGATACAAACTTAAAGAAGCTAATGTGAAAATGAGGAATTGACCAATCAAACTTATATGGGGAAAATGCATTCTACCCAAGGCTAGAGTGTTCACCTATATACCTCTACAAAAAAGGATTTTGATAGAAGATGGATTGTAGAAAATGGGGATTCATGGTACGAGGGGGTTTGCATTGTTCCAAGCAGGACGAGAAATAGCAAATCGTATTTTGATAAGTTGTAAGTATGCAAATGATTGCTGCAAACACTTTGTAGTCAAATTAGGGTTTTGATGTCTACTCCCATATGACATCGAGGGTTGGTTAAATATGTGGCCTCTAATAAAAATGCAAAGTATATTTGGTCATATATGGAAGATTTAACCCTCCACAATCATATGGGAGTTGTGGAAAGAAAGGAATGGGTGAATGTTCAAAGAGAAAGGCGTGGATGTCTGAAAATTATATCAGAAAATTAAAAGTGCAGTGATTGAACTAGTGAATAATGCAATAAGGTGGTCAAGAATAATATAGGTCACAAGATGAGATGATTGGATGCACAAGTCATTTCAAGTTTTTCAAATTCCAAAGATTGATTTTGCAAGATTGGAGACAAAGGGAATGAACCCAAGAGAAGACATCAAATGGAGTCTGCCAAAGAGGAACTAGATCAAAATCAACTTTGATGGTGCATCTAGGGGTAACCCTAGCCCCAACAGAATTGGTTGTGTGGCCAGAGACTAGGATGGATACAGAATCATAAAAAAATCACTATTCATTGGAGAAACAAAAAATATTGATGTTGAATTTAGAGAGACACATGTAGGATTACAAACGGGCTTGAACTTTAATACAAAGAAAAAACACATGGAGGGGGACCCATTAAAAGTGATAAACGCAATCAGATAGAAATCCCCCCACTATAGAAAATCCATATCATTAGCACCCTTTTTTTGCCTTTTTTGGTATGTTCTTTTCTTCCACATAGTTTTTTAATATATTTATCATCCATTTTTTTCAAAATATCAATGGTATTCATTGGGTCAGTGCACTCTTGGTGTAATTTGCACCAAGTTGAAGAGATTGATGCTAGTCTGGGTGTAATGCAACATTTGTAGTTATAACAAAAGTAGCACATACATTGACACCCAAATTAACGCCTCTTGAATGAGTAGGCACAAAATTAGGCACTATGTTAAAGTATCCATTTGTTGGCCTGTCATATTTGATTTTCTTGGTGTGTTCTTGGTTAGGATATTTTATTGATTTAATGTTGACATATTTTGGTCAATTTTTTGTGCTCTTATTTGGCCATATATCTCGATGAGGTTAAATTATTTATTTGTGATTTAAGTTGTGCTTATTTATTTTGCATGTGCTTTAAGTTGTACTTAAAGTGTTTATCACACCCTCATGGAGCTTAAGACAAATGATAGCTAGGGGTTGTGAGGCTGCACAGTGGTTAGTGGGTGATGATAAAAGTGTTGCCGCATCCTCATGAATTGTTGAGACAGTTAATACCTTTACCCTGCAAGGAAGAGATATTGGACCACATGTTAGTAATTAAAGGTCCTCACATAAAAAATTTAAGATTGTCAGTTAGACATGTGACCTTGTGAGTGGATTTTTGTGATGACTATAATGGTTGTTCACATCCTCATGGTAGTTAGCGGGGGAAATGTTTAAAGTTCACAATCTTGCGAGGAAGAATGAGATGCTATAGTGGTCCCTTGTCACTACCTCACAACTTATTATGTGGGACCCATATTTGGACCGTGAGGAAGCGAGGATGTTACACATTACACTTGATGGGTTTTCTTCACTGTGTTACCGCTGGATTAAAAAATTAGTATTGTTGCAAGCCACGATTGAGTGGGGTATTGACACTTGTTGAAGACCTCATGCCTCACGTCCTCACAAGCCTAAATTGCAGTTAAGGAAAATGGTTGTGAACTTGCGATAAAATGAATTGAATATCTAGGTTAGGTAAGTCCAACCTCATGACACTTTATGTGAGTTATTGACGCAAGGAGGGATAGGAACAACTTAAGAGTTTATAAACAATAATGAGTGATAAAGAAGAAGCAATAACATAAAGTCAATACATACTCATATTCACAAACTTATTTACAAATTACAAATCTCAAGGGTTCCTTGATGTAAGTTTCATAAATATAAATTAATCTATTAAGTACAATAACCATACAAATATTCCACATAATGAAACTAAAGTATATCATCTTATAAAAGAATAAACAAATACATTTGAACCATAAAGTATACATGAAAACCCACATCCACTACACAAGTCGCGGGGTATGTAAATATAATCTAAATAGAAAGTACAAATATAATAAAAAGGAAGAATATGAACCAATCTCCAAGTATGAAAGAATAAGGGAAAACTACAACAAGGATCATCCAACACTGGTATAGGAATGTCAAAGTCTCAAATGGTAAGAGAATCACTACCTCCCAACCTTGTGGAAACCTATGGTTCAACTCCCACCATGATGAGGAGATAAAATCAGACCCTACTCGGATAACATTACTAAAACCAATCACTAGGCAGTACTAAGCAAGGGATCCTAAAAGATTCCTATCTCAAAGGCATAACTCAAAATACCAAGGTACACATACTAATCCAGAGGAAACCAACACACGTAGGGAACCTAATTTGAAATCAAGGAAGTGTTATCACATATGTCAACCCCTAGAAATGATCTCACTAGACTCCGACTCCCAAGTGTGAACATATGTTGAACCTGAAATCCTCTCATGTAGACAAGGATAACTGATCATGTCATAACTCACTGTCACTAAAAGATGGGCAAGCAACTTCTCCCACTCCCAACCTTAGCCTATACTAGCACTCAAGGCATGGGTGGGGAACATATTATCTTATTAATTAATTTTAAAACCCCATTTAATGTATTAAATTATCACTTATTAAGTAACTTACTAAGGATGCCCAGGTAGCCACTTCTAGGCTCTAGCACCTCCAAAGCAAGCCACTTCCCCTCTAACACCTAGGTAACCTACCCTAAGCTCATAAGTCTCAATAACATCTCATAAATCATCGTAAATCATAAAAGTCAATATTTGGTTCCAAAGTGTTGCAAGAACATACATAACAAACTTCCATCACATATACATCATAAAATTCCCACATAGTAAAACATAATGAAGAGTTTCCATAAGGTTGGGTTATAACAAAATTGAATGCCATATAAGAATGCAAGACAAATAAACATAACAAAATTTCGCTAACCCCGCCTCTAGTAACAATCCTAAAAAGGATGACGTAAAAAGATTCCCTCTTAACCCACAATCACAAAAGGAAAATAATCATAAGAATTTATTAATAATAAACTAATTTGTAAAACACCATTACAAAAATTAACTTATTAGAATAATCACTAACACAACTATAATTATATTCCTAAATTAAATTCTTCTTTATGCATGAAAACCATTTTATACAATTAATTAAATAAATAGATCTTCAAATCAATAATTACTAAGTTCACATAATTACAAGATTAAAATCTTGATTTTAAATTAATATAATATTAATCAAGTCAAATACTATTAACTTTTTTTTTACAACTTATTATTTTATTTTATTATTTATGTTAATGATTGTAGCTTCAATCGGATGATTCCAATTGATGAAATCAAATGTCTGAATGGCATATCGACCTTAAACATTTGATATCTTTCTTATTATCAAATAGCATTATTAATATTGATGGAAATTATCAAGATGATATATATATTATATACATAATATATGTGTGTGTGTGTGTGTCTCTGTGTGTGTGTGTGTGTGAATCAACTTAATATCAATGAATGACAACAGTAATCGACAATACAAGGAAATGATGGTGACATAGTTGATGATATTATCGACTACGATGATCACAATAAATCTCAACTGTGGTTATCATAGTCAAAAACACCATCAATTGTCATATGTCATTATTGTTAAATATATATTAGAAGTGTTGATCAATATTGACTATGATGATCACAGTCGATATCGACTATGATTATCACAACTGATAATCATTATCAAATGCCATATAGTATCATTGCCAATGAATAGTATAAGACTCAATCATTAAATCAACCGTCTTATCATTGTTATTAAGTTATGGTTTGATCGTTATTGATCATATTCAATGATATGTATTAGCAATAACTAATGAAAGGTTAAAGCATTAATAAGAGACATGCCTCACGTAGAGACATGTCGCTACATGAACTTTGTTCATGTAGGGACATGTCCCTATGGGAGACATGTTGCTACATGAACTTTGTTCATGTAGGGACATGTCCCTATGGGAGACATGTCGCTACATGAACTTTGTTCATGTAGGGACATGTCCCTATGGGAGACATGTCGCTACATGAACTTTGTTCATGTAAGGACATGTCCCTATGGGAGACATGTCCCATTATGTTATATATATACTCATTAAAAGAACAACTTGGAACACACATAAATCTACAAGTGTTATTACAAGGTACAAATAGAAATTCATATCAAGTCTTCTCAAGCAAAAAAAAAATATCAGCATTGTATTTGGAGCTTATTGTTTTCTCTCAAATCTGCATTATCATCACATAGACAATTTCATTAGGATAAAAGGAGTTAGAATAAAATTCTAATCTAAGTATCATCATAGTTTCATTATATAGGAAACAAGTCAGAAAATCTAAAATTCCTTTATTCTAAACCTGATCACAATTCTATATATATATATATATATATATATATATATATATATATATATACACTTGAAAAAAATAGCCGCAATGATAATGGTGTGGGGTCTAGAGCTAAACGACAATGTAGACATGGTGAAATGGGTGATAAAATGTTTGTTCCGAAAAGATTTGGTGGTTGGTTTGGACTTGCTGCTGGAGTGGGCATTTTCAAGGTTTGGTTTTAACTATAGTGAATGCTTTGAAGATGAGGAGGAAGGATGGAGGAAGGGGTGTTTTTATTTTTTATGGTGGCCATCGCATGTGGACAAGGAGGCCTATAAGGATAAAATTGCAGAAGAATGGGTAAAACTGAAGATGGAAATCCGTGTGTTTGAGCAATTTGGGGCCCGACGAGTACTTGGTTTTCTACTATCACATCCTCGAAGGAGACACTTGACAATTTTGTGTCATCATGGGTGGGTGGTAACAATTGTTAAAGCATATTTAGTGATGCGACAGGAATTTTTGACTGGTTTTGGAACCGCTGGTGGCGTATTTTATTTTTTTGTTAATGGACACGTTTTTAAAAGGTCTGCATCATAGTTAGGCATGTTAGATGTCGTAATTGGTTTTTTGGCTGAATGATTGTGAAACAGGAGACAAAGATGTTAATTACTCTTGGATATTGGGTTGGTATTTTTTGTGCAATCATGAGCTTCCCTATGGTGTTAATAGTTGTTTAGAGGGGTTGGCATTTGTTGATTGATATGGAAGTTTATATGTTGTTCAACGCTAAAGTATATGCCTCTCTGTAATTTCCTTCACTTTTTAATAAATATATTCTACCTATACAGGTAAAAAAAAAAATACTCAAAAAAAAAACTTTATTGGGGGAGGCAAGTAGCATACCCCCCTACCCATGCCATCCTTAGGGCCTTCGACAACTAGGGGTTGTTGTGCGATAGCACTGCTACTATCGGTAGCAAGGGCTACCGTGCGATAGCAGTCTTCCAAAGCATTTGACTTACTCCCTATCACCCCATCAGTGGAAATAGGAGAGACCTCTTCCTTGTTTTCTTCTAAATCACAAAGAAACTTGCTGACTAAAACTTGATTATTGTTAGAGAAAATAGGATCTTCATCAATTAGATCCAATCCTAGAAACTCTGATAATTCCTCAAGATCTTCCTGCTCTAACCAATGAGATCCCACTACATCTTCAAAACCAAAAACCTCCTCCACTGATATATTAATATCCTTGGTTGCATTTGCCTCCTCCAAAATGTCCTTTACCCCAGATGCCTTGAAACACTTATCCATCTTTTCAACATTCTTCTCAAATTTTTCTATATCCAATGACCCTTCTACTAAATTGATGAGTTTCTGTTCTACAAATTCCTTCATGGCTTCAGCTTGATCCTTCACCTGCTCCAAATAAGATTTGCATTTCCCTATGTTGATATCGTCTACATGTATTCTTTCCTAGAGGAGAGGAGGAGGATCCAGGGTTGCTAATTGTTGTGCCATGCTAGCACTTAATAAATCAATACTTTTTATACCCTCTCTAGGGCCGGATGAGGGGTTCAGGGGCGTTAACAGTGAGACCCCTAACTTCTCACGAAATTGCATCTAATTTGATTGTTTCTGTTGACGGGAAGGGGCAACATCCAGAGAACACTGTTGTTTCTTAAAAGACTTCGAAGAGACTGAGGGGTAAGATCTATAATTATCCTTTTCTATCGTTCCTATCACCTCCTACCTTTCTAAGTTCCCTATAAGGGATTTGACTGGGAATTCAATAGAGAAACCTCCACCATCCTTATTAAGGTGTATGTCAACATCATTGGGAGGATCCACCAGTGGTTTGGTTAGCAATTTATTTTCTGGAACCTGTTTGAAGTCCTTAACTAACTCTATCATAATAATCGGGTTTAAACTAAATTTCTTAGAATGACTCTTAATTAAAATAGGGGGTATTGTCTTAATCGAGATATCCATATCTACTATGATAATTTCCTCTGATTGGGGAAATTTGGTTACTACAGATCTAACAGAATGTCCTAAGGAACCTGTTACCTATTTTCCTCAGAACTACTTTATTAGTGCGTTCTGAAGGCATGTTGGATAACTTAATAGCTCTAGATAGTGTGATACCATTCGTATTATTAGGGTTAAAGGACGGGCACCAATCTAATACTGTGAAATCAAAACCTAATAAATTAAGGCATCTATTTTCTATTAATTTTACCTTTGTTTCTATATTATAACAGTATACAAACATAAACTCATCAGAGAGTAGAGAAATACTTATCTGATTTTTGAGACACTTCATGAGCCAGTCTGCTATATTGGTTGAACTCCGTAGCCGTTCCATCTTAGAAATAATCCTTTAAGTTGCATTAATTCTTGGGTGCGTTCAATGATACCGTCATCAACCTCGATCAATAGGGGCGATGGCGATTTCTGTCTACGGTGGGGAGGAGAGTAGGGGATAACTTTAGGAGATCAATCATTTTGATTGTAGGGATTCGATTGATTTATAATCCTACGCTTATGCGGTGGTGTATATGTTCCTCTAGGGGATTGGGTAAAATTTGGGTTCAGTAATGCTGTATCTGTGGGAGCATCCTTCGTCAGTGTGGAGGGGAGTAAGGTTTGTGAAGGGGAGCCAGATCTATAAGCAAGGCAAATTTGTTTGCCAGAGATAGTGGCTTGGGTCCAGGAATGAGGGGAGAAGAGGGTTTCTTATGATTCTTGTGTTGTCTAGAACCTTTATCCAACCAGAATCTTCCTCCAGAGCTTCAAAAGGCTTCCGGTTTGTCTTAGGGCATGGTTGTTCTCCAAGCATTCCTCCTCTACTCTTAGCAGCCCAAGTATCTTTAGAGCAATATGTCGGTGAATCCCTAGAATGAGGAGCCCTTCGTGCCCTAGCAGAAAACTTACAATTGTTGTTATTAGAACCTGGAATTGGATGGATAAATGGTAAACTAGTCGAATGTGCATATCTTATTTTTTAGAACAAATCTATCTGACGATCCAAAGATTCAACAGTGCAAATATCACGAATGTTGCAAAAAAGAAGAGCCATCGTATATTTTCTTTCCCACACCATAATATTTTATATACTTATTATAAATATAAATATAAATTTAGAATTTAGAATTATATATGAAATTTTTTAATAATGTGATTGTTTTGACTTTTAAAATGGTAAGTAATGTTACTCAAAAAGTTCATATAATATATATAATTAGTTAATTATATATTATAAAATATTTATTAAAATAAATAAAAATATTTTTTTATTAAAGAAAGTATATTATCTAATGTAAAAATATAGTGTTAAAAATTTAAATATAATTAAAAATTAATATATTATGTTAATTATTTTAATAATATTATCTTTAAAAAACAGTAAAAATAATAAATATAAAATGATATTCCAGTACAATTTTTGCAGTTAAGTTAAAAATTTAACAAATAAAATGTGATTTAGAACAATTTACCAGCAAACTGTAAATGTCGCTAATAGACAGTACGTCACGTCAATGATGGAGTATCGCGCGAGTATGCATGATATGGGGAAGGGGCCATGCATCGTGGTGGGGCCGGGAGAATTTGTCGGCTATAGCCGAGTCTAGAGGAGAAAGGGGTAGATAGAGATGGTAGAGATAAATATATATAGAAGAGACATAAGGCGTGTGTGTGTGTGTGTGTGTGTGTGAGAGAGAGAGAGAGAGAGAGAGAGAGAGAGAGAGAGGTATGGGTAGGGGATGATAGAGAGAAATGGATGGATGGAGAGAGGAAGTTGTGTCTAGATATGGAGAGGGCAGAACAAGATAGAGATGGAGATGAATATAGAGTGAGAGGATGAGAGAAAAAAGATAGAGAGATAAAGATAGATCAAGAGGTAAAGATAGAAAGAGATCTAGAGAGATACATAAGGAGTAAGGAGACAGAGAGAGGGAGATAGAGAAAGAGATATATAGATGGTGAGATAGAGAGATACGGAGATATAGCGAGGATGAGAGATAGATGGACAAAAGGACAAATATTTAGTTGACCTTTCATATCTCTACGCGTACCCATTGCACACTAAGATGTGATTGTTAATAAATAAATAAAAAACATTTCTTATCGCCCTTTCAAATCTATAGCGACAGTGATAATAAATAAATAAAAAACATTTATTATCGCCCTTTCAAATCAATAGCGACAGTGATGGTGATTAGCACAAATTTTACACGGAAAACAATAATGTTCAGCTAAAAAGTCTTATTTTCACACTCGCGCGGAGGAATCGTAGCAAATTCATATTGAGTCCAACCTTTCGGCGATGCAGATCTTATTATTTAAATTCCAAAATTTGTACTGTTATGCAGTTGCATGGAACCCGCAGAGCCGGAGTAATTGAAACGCCAACAACCTTAATTACGTTTAGAATTGAGGGAAAATAAAAAATTACCATGTCTACAGTGCAACAACAATTTTGTAATTTGGTACTAAATGATCCGCTAATTCTGCAATTCCAAATGTACTTGTTTCTATTTGAAGAATGGCTGCAATTATCCTTTCATTTTTCTTCAATCTTCTTCTGCTTCTCAATCCAAACATAATTCAGGCATCCCGTGGTTCACATGTCCATACATCCAATTCTTCCGAGGAGACGGCTCTGCTGGCTTTCAAATCTGCAATTACCTACGATCCTCTCAACTCGGTCACCACTTGGAGAAAAAATGTCTCATTTTGCAAGTGGGTAGGAGTCCTCTGTTCTTCCCGCAGGCACAGAGTTGTTTATCTCACTCTCACCAACATGTCTTTGCAAGGTACCATCTCTCCCCTTCTTAGCAATCTCTCATTTCTTAGGACTCTTGATCTTTCAGTGAACAGTCTTGATGGTCATATTCCCAATGAATTAGGAAGGCTTTCTCACTTAAGGAAGCTTTATTTGTTCTCCAATCATCTCCATGGTTCAATTCCCCCTGCTCTCTGTGATATCCACAGTTTACGAGTCATATCACTCATGGACAACCATTTGTCTGGAAATATTCCATCACAATTGGGTTTTCTCCCAAATCTAGAGTTGATCATCTTTGCTACTAATAATTTGACTGGTACAATTCCCAACTCCTTGGGAAACATATCCACTTTGGACCAGCTGGATTTGGGAAACAATCAATTTCTTGGCACAATTCCCTGGGAATTAGGAATGCTTGAACTAAGCTTGCTTGCCTTGAATGCAAACCATCTCACTGGACAAATTGTGTCCTCCTTGTCAAACTGCACATTCCTGGAAGTATTAGATCTAAATGACAATAGCATAACTGGAGAAATCCCAGGTGTGTTGTTCTCTAAGAATACCAATTTGATGGAGTTATATCTAAGTCAAAATCAATTGAATGGTAGCCTTCCTCTCAGCCTCTTCAATTGTAGTCAGCTTGAACAATTAGAACTATCCGGCAACCGGTTGAGTGGAATTGTGCCCACCGAATTAGCAAAATTATACAGACTGATTTGGCTTAATCTGGGTTATAATCAGTTTACTAGCGGCAGCAAATCAAACTTGAGCATTCTTACTGCTCTTACAAATTGTTCTCTTTTGGAAGTTATACTACTATCAGGTAATCGTCTTACTGGAGTGATACCCTCCTCTGTGGGACAACTTACTACAAAGCTGAGAGTATTGGGTTTGGATAGAAATGAAATAACCGGAGAAATCTCTCCACACGTTGGAAACCTGACTAATTTAACTGAGCTATATTTAGACCTAAATCTTCTGACGGGTGCAATTCCCTCCACAATCAGCCAGCTTCAGAATCTAGAGCAGTTGTACATAGCTTCAAACAAATTAGAAGGAACTATTCCGAGTGACATAGGGAAACTCAAAGCCCTTGGGGCTCTAGGTCTTGGGGAAAACAATCTTTCTGGTTCTATTCCTGATTCTCTTGCCCATCTCCAGCAAATAAGATATTTGTATCTTAATAACAACCAGTTGACAGGAATCATACCTCCAAGTTTAGCTGAATGCTTTAAGTTGGAAGACCTTGACCTTTCATACAACAAGCTCAGGGGACACATACCTCCACAAGTAGCAGGACTTTCAAATTTATTCAAGGGTTTCAATCTTTCAAACAATTTATTACAAGGCCCTGTGCCTTCGGAGCTCAGCAAGCTTGATAAGGTTAAAGCTATAGATATTTCTGCAAATCAGTTGACTGGACATATTCCCTTTGCCCTAGGAAGCTGCATAGAACTTGAATATTTGAATCTTTCAAGCAATCAAATAGAAGGTCCAATTCCAGACTCTCTTGGTAAACTTAAGAATCTGCAGGATTTAGATTTCTCTTCCAACAAGTTGTCAGGAAGAATACCAATGTCCTTGGGAAAACTCAAAGAACTTCAGCATCTCAATTTTTCTATGAATAGGTTATCAGGGGAAGTCCCAAAAGATGGGGTCTTCAAAATTCTTGGTCCAACATCTTTTATTCAAAACCCTGGCCTATGTGGGCCTTGGGTAAAATTGCTAGCGTGCTCTGCTCTCAAACACAAAAGGCACACTCATCTCAAAAGGGTGATCATAGCTATTGTTGGGATTGCAACTTTGGTCGCCTGGTGTTTGTTTATGAGATTCTTATGGAGACGCTACTGCAAGAGGCATCCTCTGATCTCTTTTCCTTCCAGATTGGATCACCGAAAAGTCTCGCTTCCAGAGCTTACCAATGCAAGTGATGGATTCAGTGAGGCTAACTTGTTGGGAGTTGGTAATTTTGGAAAAGTGTACAAAGGGGTTTTGAACGATGGTACAATGGTTGCTATCAAGGTTCTTAGTTTGCATAACGAACAAGTGTCCAGGAGTTTTGTTAGAGAGTGCAATGTTTTGAGAAGAGTCCGGCATCGGAATTTGGTTAGAATCATAACCACTTATTCAGGTCCAGATTTCAAAGCCTTAATATTGCCTTTAATGCCAAATGGAAGCCTAAATGATTTCTTGCATCCTGAAGGTCCAGAAAGTTCAGAAGGGCACATCCTTAGATTGGATTTAATTCAAAGGTTGAATATAGCCATAGACATTGCACAAGCCCTGGAATATCTCCATCACCATTGTTTTGTTCAAGTCATCCACTGCGATATAAAGCCCAGCAATGTGTTGCTTGGTGAGGACATGACAGCCTATTTAACAGACTTTGGCATTTCAAGGTTAATATCTGGAAACTCCAATTCGTTGACTTCTGCAGATACACTAAGAGGATCCATTGGCTACATTGCTCCAGGTATGATATTTAAGTATTTAGCATAACAAATGCTTGATTTCCTTTGTTTGAGTTTGTTAAAAGAATTGGAAATAGAAAACTGACAATGAGGTTGACTTGAATGTAGAATATGGAGTGAGTGGGTGTGTTACTACAAAAGGAGATGTCTATGGCTATGGAATTATGTTATTAGAGATGGTAACTGGAAAGAGGCCTACAGATGGCCTATTTGTAGAAGGAATGAACATGCAAAAGTGGGTAAGTAGGGGTTTTCCAGATACAATACCAGAAGTTGTTGATAGCAGGCTAATGAATGGTGCTACAAGCAGCGAGGAGGACAAGGTATTCAACTGCCTTAGACAACTTATACGCATGAGTTTCCTTTGCACAAAAGAATCTCCTCAAGAAAGGGCAAGTATGGTAGACATTGTCAAAATATTGCATAGCATCAGAAGCACTTTCCTTGGAGTTCCTTCCACTCCAACATTCCATATAGATTTATCATCTTTGCTTGCCAGCACAAGTATTTTAGGTACCAAAAATGATAGCCAAACTTCTTCCTCATTTTAAGATCGAGAATCTTTCAAGTGATAATAATGTAATAGTTGGTCTACACCTTCCAAGTTTCCTGATAGTATGAGCTTGGTTTGGTATTAGAACTTTTTGGTAGCGACACTCAATTATAAATTATATAGTTTAGAAGCCTTGTAGATATGCGGTGCTAGTTACTGCCCATCATAATAATAGCATGTAATAATCTTTTCACCTTGTCTTCTAGAAGAGCTTAAAACATCTGCGGATTGTTTGTTATTTGGGATATTTAATGTCTCAATAACAAGGAAGATACGGGCTGTTTACTTTCAACATAATATTGATATTTCTGGCTAAAATTTTTGTAGTCCGCAACTAATTACATATATATTTCTTCCAGCTATTTAATTTCCACATTTTATGACAAGCTACTTTTTATTATCACATCAAGTGTACCTCTATTTGCTGGTTTTTCTCAGAGGTTCCATTATCTGCTAGATACTTGAAAAGAAATGTCATCTTAATGTCTCAAATTCAATCAAGGTACAACAACCGAGATTCAGTGATAGACAACAAGAAGGAATTTTGAGCTGCTCAAACAACTATAAGGAGGAAGAGCGTCATCCAAACACCTTTCCTCCAACCATAGACCAAGTGACCCTGGAACACTTTCCTACTTAAAGGGCATGAACCTTCAAGAAGGATTGCAAATGATGACATCTGCATTAGTACCATAACCAAATCCAAGAACCAAGCATATGTAAGGACTATCATTATCACATGTAGTCAGTCATGCAAACCTTAGATACTCCCTAGCTACTAATGACTTTTGACTACCATGCAATCCTACGAGTACAATGAACTAACTATGCATATTATTATTATAGCATCAATTTAGTCAAAATGTTTAATCATTATCACATTCTGATTATACAGAAAATGTGGGTCATCTCTTCATGACACTACTATCTCTTTTCTTGACTTGTCAAATGATCATAACAAAATTGTGAAAATATAAGGTAAAAATTAAAACACATTTTTTTTCATAACACTGTCATTTAATGAACTCTTTAGCATACCTTGCCCCCAAGTTGGTGAAATAATACTATAATATTTAAATATTGTCTATTCTATTGTGTTGAACAGGTGAATTCAAATTGTTAGCTTATTTTTACCACTTCAGGTCAAAATAGCCTTTAGTCAATTTTTGTTTGCTCATGTTGTTTCAAAGGTTTTATGTTTGGTTAGTTCAAGAAAATTTTTAGGTTTCCTCCAAGGTTAATTTATAAAACCTTGTGTTTTATGGTCTATTATGACTCTTGACCTTTGAATTTGTATATTTTAGCACTTGTTATGGTCTTGAAAATACCTTATTGTTGTCAAAACTTAAAAGTATTCAAGAAGCATTCTATGGTTTTTGGTATATTTTAAGTCCCTCCTTAGGAGATTTCAAACTATCGTAGCGGCTAGAGGCATCTTCATGTTTTAATATAGGGGTATCTAAGAGGTTATGATGGTTCTAACATTCCTACATTCATATTTCAACATAGTGCTTGCAATATCTATATTTGTTGTTGTTTTCAGTTTTCAACACCAGGAATGATGATTTCCAGGCATCTTGTATGCATTAAATCCTTCATGAAGAAGTAAAACTATTTTGAAAATTGTTTGGCCCTTAAACACCACTATCTTCCATCCATGGAGAGGCATGCACATGTAAAAGGTTCCAAGATTAGTGAATAGAGGCATGGCCTTCTGAAGGTTTCTAGGAGACTTTAAGTCATTCATCCAAGCCAACAAGTAACTAGAGTCGAAGGGATGGAAAGGGTTGTCTAATACCTTTAATAATGGTAACAGAGGAAGTTCATATGAATCATAATAGTTGTCAAGCAAATCCTGTTGTCCAAGTTATAAAACCCTACATAGGGTGTAATTATTCCACGTGACTGACACATTGTATCTCAGTTTTCTTTTTAGTCAAAATTGTTTGATACGTGTTTTGATAAGGTCTTAGAGGAGTGTCAAACCCTCAATAAAATGTTGGTAACCTGTCCTCCATTAAAACAATCATTGGAAATCAGAAACCCTGCTCATTACCACAAATCCTATCAATCTTGTGCATTCTTCTTATCTGTATCTTAGAAAGAGTTATATTGAATGTTTGCCAAGGCCATGAACTTTGTCTAAACCCTAAGCATGTGAGAGAAGGTAACAATGAATGGTTTGATGTAATAAATAGTGCATGGTGAAAGAGACTGATAACAGTCATTACGAAAAAGATGAGGATTCAAAGCTAAAGACCATGCAAAAGAATGGGTGGAGTTTATAGAGTTACAAGTTCTCAAAGTTCTTATCATGTTTGTCTTGTTAACATTAAGGGTTTTACTTGGCACTTCATAAATTCTTGTATGAAGGGTATTTATAAAATGATGATAAGGCTTTTGGTTTCCTGTCAAAATCACTACCAAATTTTGTTTGGTCTTATCACATGTTAGCTATGAAAGCTGAATTCCTTTGTTATGTTTCCATGCATTTTCTTTGTTGATGTTCACTGTCAAGTTTGGATATAAGGTAGATAAGTATTGCAGATGACAGCACAAAACAACACGGGCATGCAGAAGAGCAGTCATAACTCTACAACATGTAACTCAATACCAGTCACGAGGCAATAAGTGAGTCAACAATGATGATGTTAGGAAATAATATCTCTTGTTCATGTCTATTCCCAACACCAGTCATTTTGACCGAAGAAACAATGCTTGTCATCAACAAAGACAGTGCCAAGGGACGACACTAAATGAACAAGTGAAAATGGCATGAATAAGAAAAGACTGTCCTAAAAGAACAAGGCACACTTTACATGATGACAACGGTTTAGTGACAGTGAACGTAATAATTTGTCATGAGCTCTAAAATCGGTCATAAGAAGTATTACAGTGATGCAAGACAAAGAGAGGAGCAAGATGGATAATGGCCATAGGGGTTGCAAGAAAGTCTTTTAAAAAATACTATAGCGTGGACATGAGGGACAAATGTAAGATATGAGAGTGCATATACAGTTACACAATGATAGAACAACACTATGCTATGTACCTGAAGATAGTGATCAAGAATGAATGGCAACTAGCAAGAGATGACAAGAGTCTTAGTGCAAATCATTACTAAAAGATTACAGTTGACACACAGTCATTTGGCATCATGCAAGAGTCTCAAACAAATAGGATTGCACATGGACGCTCTGTGCAAGATCTGTTGCAGTGAGAAGTTTCAATTACACAGTTGGTAGCGAAAGAACAATACAAGATGATGGTCCAAAAGTTGCATAGCCAATACATGGGTAGAGAGTGCGATGTGCATTTCTTCAAGTAGAGTCAAATGGACAAACCTAGCGTGGAAGATAACAAACAATGAAGGACACTGTTAAGTAGGCATAAAGGTTGCAGTTCATCAGCATGAAAAGCAATACGGACACCAGAAGAGTTTGATAACTCAACAAAAGTGTAACGAAACCTTTATAGATTTAAAAATAATGTTGATTGATAATGGTCGTAACAAGATGGATGGAAGGAATATTTGTGACTAGCCAAGTGACATATCACTAGCCCAAATGAAATATGACAAAGGACTGGCTTTGCTAGACAAAAGGCAGATTAAATGTCATGCAACCATCAGGAAAGTCCTTTGATAAGTCTAGGGCACAAGTGTAATGGTTGAGATCACCTTGGTGATGTGTAAAGAGACCTTGGAATGAGTACACTGTGGCATAGAACCCTACAGTGTCTTTTGACATATAATAATAAGATGTGACAACCATCTGCAAAATAGAGAACACAGTATACCTTAAAGATAAGCATCAATGACATGGCAGAGTGGATGAAGAAAGACGGACTTCATGAAGTGTGTAGAGGATTAATGTATTCATGATCAGCCTATTAGGAGGAAACTGAATCTTGCAAAAGCAAACCAAACGGTCATAAAAAAAACAAGCATAGGACAGTTACAATGTTTCGAAGTGGCAAGGTAATGACAAAGTTAACAAGTGACAGAGATGTCAAAAATATATGATGGCCCTAGGGAGGGTTATGCTCAGTTGGCACACCAAGTTTAAAGACCATGACAGTAGCAAATGTATAGAATGACTTTTAAACACAAGCTCATAGTGCAAGGACAACTATACAGGAGACATGTTGGTTATTAATATTACAGTGAATAAAAGATCATTAGGACAGTCTACAAATGTTGGAACACTCGAAGGGTTTGGTCTATATGAAAAACTTCAAGAACGTAGTGGCAGACCTATCTCAAAGATAGTTCTAAGTGTGAAAGGAAAAGTTGAAAGATAAGATGACAGTCCATTGAACATGATAAAGAAAGGCCAACCCTGTGTTGCATGGATGAAGGTATGACATTCATGACTATCTAAACCAAGAAGAGGACACAGGAGAGGCAAGGGTTTTTGAGAATCAACCCTACATGACAAGCTATTGAGAAGTGATAGTCCTATGACTGAGACAAGAAGCACAATAGTCCTATAAAGATCAGTGCAGAGGGACAAACACCTATAGCACAGTCGTGCATAACCAAAGGACAACTTGCAAGGACAATCACCATGACTTGGGAAGTTATCAAGTGACAGAGATGTCAAAAAAACATGACAGTGTTGAGAGATATTTTTATGACAGTCTCAACATGATAAAGTTAGAACAGTTGACAAAACACAAAAAAACAATTGATTAAGGTTTAATGAGAATGTGAGCATAAAGAAAGCCTTGATAAGCTATAATGTGTTAGAAAATTAGCGCTGAGTATTTACCACACCTTCAGAATATTTCCAAGTTTTAGGACTCTTGCGCACGTGCCCTTCAAATTAATTTTTCCAATTTCGTAAGCGTTTAAATTATTATTAAGATCAAACTATGTACTCAGGGGAATACATTTTTAAACACAACAACTAAACCTTATTTACTCTTTATTCCATATGAAAGTGCAGCTATTGTTGGCTCGTTGATAATTCTTCTCACATCCAACCCAACAATTCTTCCAGCATCATTGAAGTAAGATAGAACTGTAATGAATGCATTTAAGACGAACTTACCAAGATAAACTTCTGTAGATTCTTTCATCTTTGTCAAAACAAATGCACTAATCTGAGTAGGATAATGTTGTTGCCCATTTACTTCAACCCACACATCACCATTGGTTGCCCTAACAATTTTGTACGAAACCAGTAGAGCTTTTAGAGACCACGGGACCACTGTGGACTAATTATCATACTCATTTAAGCATCAAACTATGCAATCTTTCCTATAGCATAATCATTACGCAAGCACAATTTTCCTTACACTACACAATCAATTTATTTTTTTGAGTATTCGCAAGGTATGCAAGTTTAACACTTTTCTGTCAACTTTAAGCGACATAATGATCACAACGTGAGGAGGTGATATAAAGCAATTAGGATCCAATTTAACAGTGAGGAACTAGGTACTCATAAAAAATAAATATCCATAAGAATACAATTATTTCACATGCACGCACAACAGACAAGAACCCCAAAAAAAATTCCAGAGCTCTCAGTTTTGCAAGTGGGCGCTTATAGGTTTCAGAGATAGGCTAAGGGATTGCAAGATAAAATGGTCTTGATGGTGGGTTTGGTAGTTTAAAGGTATATTTCTACACTAAATCTCTGGCAGACGCAATCAGTGAAAAGAAAGTTAATATAGAGAGGTGATTTCCCTGAAAACTCCTATTTGGCACGCATAGGTAAGATGGTTGTAAAGGTCGTGTAATTGAAACTCATGCCTGCAAACAACATTTACATGACAAACTTTAAGTTTACATAAATCTTTCTACGGAATATTGCAAATAACATATTAAAATTATTATTATATCTGGTCAAAACATTTACACTCGTACCAATTTGGCAAATTTTGCCATTGCTAGGTACGTTATTCTTTATTGTTTTTTTGTTTTTTTTGGAAAAGGGTGACATTCAAAACAATCAAATTTCAATTTTATTCTGTATTGTTTTTTGTTTGTTTTTTTTGGAAAAGGGTGACATTCAAAACAATCAAATTTCAATTTAATTTTTTGTGTAATAAATTGACCTATCACAATGACTATCTTAAAGCAATCAAAAAGTTTATAAGGTTTTAGAAACTCTAACAATGTATTAATGCATGAAGTTGTTCAATTGACTACTCGAGGGTAACTACTTAGGGAGGAAGCTCTAGCACATAAGAGGTCTAACAAAATAGAATTATAGAGAGCAAGAAAAGTTCAAGATCAACTAAGCATTCAGGTTGGAAAAAGAAGAAAAGAATATCAAAAGGTACTAAAAAAAAGTCAATCTCATATGATGGAAACTCAATTTATAGTGATAGTATTTCTCAAACTTTCATCTTCCTAATGATGGATCACTTTAATGTGATTTGAAACGTCAAGAAAAAAAGCATACATGGTGTAAACTAGAAGTTTGCATTATTATATAATGGGATGTGAGAAATTAATGCCAACTATTTCTCACACTTTTGAATCAGGGTCCTCTAAAGATAGCACCAACAAACAAACACAAAAGGAATTAGACAATTTTATTCAAAAGATTAAATTACCGAAGTATCTAGTGGCAACATTGGTATTGGAATGAAGAAAAATAGTGGTTAACCAATTTAGAAAGACATTTTGATCTTCAAAACACCAGTCGCTATGTGTAGCATCGTAAATTGTAACCTTGTACAATTTGCACCACATTTTAGGCCCTTGCCTTAGTGTGTGGTTTCCTAGCTCTTGTCCAGGCCTATTTATGGTTGAAGGACTGAAAATCTAATGTCATATGTCCACATGGTGATTAGAATGGATGCCCCGAACCTAATACACTTCATCTCTAGCTTCATTGCCCTAAATTATCAGGCCAATGATGTTTGGGGCACCCTTAACCCTTTAATTTGGGCCCAAATTTAATGGTGTTGATGTCATATTTTTGCTAATTTCTCCTAGATCATGATCTCTTAATATGACCATTGGAAGACAACTTAATCTGCAAAAAATACCTTGAGACAACTTAATCTACAAAAAATGCCTTGAGAACCCTATATAAGAGCATTCTCTCAATTCACTTTCACAATCTCCTACATCCAAGAAACATTCAAGCATCAGGCACTTTAGGCGACATTGCATCCCGTCATATTCTTCAAATCTAAACTTTGTGACAAGTTACAATAACCTTCATGCAAGTATGTTTTTATCATTTATCTCTTTTTCTGTCAAGTCATGTTATTGCATCAACACTTGTGATCATATCCAAAGAGAATTATATCAACAAGGTATATGATACAAGTATTTTAGATCTAGCCTCTGCTCATTACAACAATTCAATTTAGATATATTTCAATTCTATTCTATGTTTAATTCCAAAACAGGGGCCTAGGCAAAACCCCACCAACCCAATATTTTTCCTTTTTTTGTGTAAGTGATAGGATTGGAAGACACAAATTTGGAATCATATAGAGAAGACAAAGACCTATAGATTGGACTTGCACATATCTAAAAAAGAAAGATTGACATCACCCTAAGCGACCTAGTCTTAGACAATCTCGACAAAAATTTTGTGGAAGGTTCTAAGTGGTACATACTGATTCTAGAAACACTAGTTTCATCTACATCCATCGTTCCTGGGTCAACATCACCCAAAGAAACATTGACCTAATTTTAGTCTAGAATTCAGACATAGGTTCCTTTTTATCTCTTCTTTCTATATCTATAAACCTAGTCTTCATATATATTCTGAAAGTTTCTATACATGTTAAAAACCCTCAATTTCTCATATTTAGCCCTAGATCTAGCACCCAACTTAGACCTTTTGCATAGCCCATTTCAACTCAAACAAGGAGTGTTAAATTCACTTTGTGCCCAATCCCTTGAGTCAAGTGAACCCACTCTCCTTAATGTAATCAAGAGAAATAGGTCTAGTTCCTAGCTTGCATGCATAAACTAGTGAACACCTCATTTTCCAACATTATACTATGGTAGAACAAGAATTACCACTTATCAATTAAAAAATAGTGCTTTGAAATGGTGACGAGGCACTATCTGATCCTTGAAATTAAAAGACAGTAAACTAAAGTGGTCACAATTCAAACAATTAATTCAACAAAATAATATATCATATTATTTTATACAAGAAAAGAGAAATCAATTCTTTGAATTAAAAATAAAGATTATGGGTAAGTGCACCAAGATGGTGTGCAAAAAAGTGGCCACCTCCTAAACAAAACCCAAAATTTTTCATAACATGATTGGTTTATTATAAATTTGAAAAAACTAGGTTTGGCAAAGTCGAGCCTTTGCCAAGCCACAAAAAATAAAATAAAAAACTTAAGTTTTACAAAAACTGATCGCATTTTGTAAAGAAAAAATGCTTTACAAAACCGATCACATTTTGACTGTGATAAACTTTTTTTAAAAACCCATGTTTGACTATTTTTTCCACACCAAAATTGATTTTAAAGGAGAGAGGGGGAAGGGAACATGCAAAAACCTGAGCGAGTTCTTGTTGTTATTGGATTTTATTTCCATATTGATCATTTTGCAAGCATGCCACACCGTCGAACACGTAAGAATTTATTTTTTTAATTGTTTTTGTTTCAATTTTGATTGAGTAGGGTTTGCTAAAGTGATTTAAGTTTTTTTTAATAATTTGATGTTAGATTCGGAAAATAATCCCTGACCACAAAAGAGATAGCAAAGACCTCTTCGAACATAGGAAAATCTTGACAATTTTGGAAATGGGCAACAAGAGAACCCTCAAAATGAAGCCCCACAATAAGAAAACCCTCAACAAAACCCAAATCCAAACCCTCTGCATCCTCTAATAGGTTGTGTTTATGTCACACAAGAGGACCTTATAAATCACCTTCAACAAAACAGTGCTCAAATATCCATATTGGTTAATAGGTTGAGTTCCTCTAGTTTTGAGCACTACTAATCCCTCACCACTTCCTTAGAAAGAATGCCAATAGTGCGAATGAGGTGTCTATGGGGGTTACAACATGGGGTTCATGAAGGGATAGATGTCGTGCATTGTATGATGATGGGTTGTCATATGATCAAGTGAAAAAAAAGAGGATACTTAAAGATGACATATGTGCTCTTTTTCACTGATCCTATTAGTAGTACCTCTCTTAGAAAAGTAACTACTAATCGATTTCTCATACATTGGTGTTTTCACAATAGGATGAGAGCTACATTTTGGGATAGGTGATATATGGTCTTTGACCAAGCACCCTGTAATAATTGGGAGGTGCCTTTATATTTTCTGAGAAAGATGTATTGTGAGTTTATCCTTGGCGAGAAGCTGAATTACTTTGGCATTCAGCAGTTCTAGGGTAGAGGGATAGGTTATGTGTAGGATAAAGTTGGGGCCCATAGGGTGGTAGAGTCACAGCATAGGAGGCGTCTAGCTAAAAAAACTATAGTTCATGTTGCGGTCCCGATAGTAGTGAAGGAGTCTATGTATTTACAAACCCTTTAGGAAGATACATCATTAACTGATGTCATTATTGAGCATGGCACACAGTTAGTAGAGGCAGAGGGTGGATCAGCACCTGCACCACCTCCATCATCATCAAATGCTCCATTTGGCTCAACCTAGTCCATTGAGCATATGTGCCCTAGCTATCAAGGTATATGTGTCGAGTAGATACCGATGCGAATGAGGATGGTTCAACATCTCATTCATGTACACATTGTGGGAGTAGATGTTAGGCATTCTCTACTAAGGATATGGCCCTCACAAACGACCTGTTGATGATGGCATTTTCTAGGAGACAAATGCAAGTATGTTTATTTGTGTTTTGACATGTTATTAATTAATCACCTAAATATTATAAAATTAAATAAATTTTTATTTAGAGAACAAATTAAATTGATATATAAATAATATGCATTGCAAGGTGCAGCAGGTGATACTACGAGAACACCACAAAGTGTTCGTTCGACTAGACGTGCATGAGTAGCTTCAACACCTAAGGTATAGTTTTTAAATATTCATAAAAATAGAATAATTTCTTAGTGTCAAGATATCTTTTCTTAATATGTATATTTATTTGATGTTTTATACAACTTATTGGGGGTTTAGATGTCCAAAGTTAATGATGTGACGCTTTCTGCGATTGAATTTGGTGTAGAGAGCTTTGTGATATCTTATTTTTCACACTTCTTGTTTATAATTTTAATTAAACCCATGTGTTATCATATTCATTTCTCTTATATTAATTTTAATTCTTCTAGGGTATCCCACCTAGCTCCAAGACACCAAGACGAAAAAAGAAATCCTCAAGGACACCCAAAGTACAAAAGGTAATTTAGTACAATTTAAGTTTATTTGTTGAAATATATTATGATTAAACATGTACATGTATACTGATGAATGCACCTATCTTATTTGTTCTATATACAAAAACGATTAGGTTTTATAGAATCAATGAATGCATCAAATGTCATCGACGGTCAGGAGTAGGAAGAGGTAACATTTTTATATTCAATTTTGATTGCATTCTTGTTTGTTCAAAATCTCTTATAAATCCTTCCTCTATGACTATGATATATGTAATGATTTTCATACAGGAAAAGGTCATAGCGGTCTCATCAGCAACGATGCCTCCTAAGAGTATAGGAGAGCTATCTTAGTTTTGCAATTAATCAAACATGTTTGTTCATTATTTAATATAATAGAATTGAAACATGTTTATCAAAGTCATTTTGGTATGGATAATGTAATCAAATTCATATGTGACTTAATTTGATGTAATAAGGCATGAAAAGCCAAAATATGTAATAATTATCCTAATTGACCAAATAAGGGTCATAGGAAGATGTATATTAATGGGTGATTTATGTGGTTTTTGTTTCTTGTGGATTGGTTCATGGAATATGTATATTAATGTCTACTAATAGATTTTGTTCTAGAAAGGATCATTGAATGTATTGTTGATGCAAAGGGAAAGGTTCTTAAACCACTTCCAACCTAGGTTGAGTCCTTTCACCAATAGGCTCCTCACAAGGCACCTATTACCAAATATTTACAACCAGACTTGAACCAGGCTTGGACTTATCTAGATCCCTCTCCTAGGACTCCTTCCAAGACAATCCACAACCCCACTTGATGAGTTCCCTCATCTACACTTGCATAGCCACAACCTAGTTTCCATTTCATGCACTTTACCCTTAGCAAAAAAGGACCTTCACTTCCACAAGACCACTATAGGCCAGCGACATGTCTCACACACTTCTTATGTTCCAACTACACCATTCAGACCCTTTGGTATTGATGCAAGAGCATCTTGGGTGTAAGAGCAATCTTGCATCACCCAAAAATATTTTTGGTTTCTTTTTAATAAGGGCTATCTTGTGCAGAGCTTGTATTTGTGGAAACTTACTATTTTTAGTAAGTTGGTCATACGAGCTTGGAATGTTCTGATTTTACAGGTGGAGGTTCATCTTAGTCATATCAGCCTACCAGTTGAGTTCCATTGCCACATCATCTGTATTGGTGAAGTTATTGAGGTTTTTGGCTACGAAATCTTTTAGCTCAAATTTGAAGGCCTTAGAGGCTTTGAATCGTGATCGACCCCCGAATGATTGGAGCTTGCGCGAGTCAAGCACTGTAGATCAGGTCCTACCATTTCTGAAAAGTGGTTATAATAGAAAAATGGAGCTATGGTTAAAAAATTATGGCCTCCAAAAGTTGGGTTACCTAAAAACATAATTTGTAATTACTTTGAGACAACCCTATTGTAATAAAAATGAAAAATAAAATAATTCTTGGGGAAGTCAGCCTTAATGGCTAAATTTATAGAACCTTCCTGGGCGGTGAAAAATTGCCTATATAAGGAAAGCCCGTAGTGTTATCTTAGGTAGTTCTGGGCAGTTCAAAGTAGTTTTAGGTAATAATTCGAGGCTTTTCCCTACAAAATAATGTAAGGGAGATGTCCATGTGGCTTTGCATATTGTAATTCTGAAATTTGTAATTCCACATTTGTGGAGATAATAAGAAGCCCATTCTCCATTCATGCAAATTGTTGTTGTTTCTCTGTTTTTGTTATGTGTTTGTGGTATTAAGTGGAGCACCCTTCATCAAGTGGTATCAGAGCCAGGTTCCTGAGTGTGTAGATAGATCACCAACTATGACGCAGTTTGAACCAAGACCGTGGTTTAGGGTTTCAACAATAAAGCACAAAAATACCTCCACAAAGGGAACGTGGTAGAAGAGCTGGTGGTGTGACACCTGGAGTTAGAGCCCTCCAGAGACAAGTGTGAGCATTGCAAGAAGAGATCCGCAGATGAATGAATCTTACAGTTAGAGATGAAAGTGATGATGAAGCCAAAGAAGAAGAAAATTTTGATCAAGAGGGAGAAGGCAAAATTTTGAACCAAGAGGAAGAAAGGCTTTTTCGGGCCATTTCCAAGATCGGGAAAAGTCCTAAGATTGAGGTTCCTACATTTTTAGGAAATCTTAACCTAGAGGAGTTGATCAACTAGATCAATGAATTAGAAGAATATTTTGAGTATGAATATATCGAGGATCCTGATCGGGTCAAGTTTGTGAAGGCCAGACTAAAGGGTCGTGTGAAGATCTAGTGGTAGGAGATTCAGTAGGAGCGAAATAGAAGAGGAAAGGAGAAAATCACAAGATGGCATCGGATGGTAGATAAATTGAAATGACCGTTCATTCATGTTGATTATGAGCTTGATCTACTAAAGAAAATGCAAGGTTTGTAACAAGCAGGAAGATCTGTTCAGGACTATATGAAGGAATTCTATCGAATACTCACCAGAACAGGCCATGCGAAAGATGATAAGAAGAAAGTTGCCCATTACCTTAATGGGTTGAGGACAAGCATTCAAGAGGAGTTGAATTTGGTTTGAATGAACAGTATTGAAGAGGCATACCAATTTTCCCTAAAAGTAGAGGAAAATCTGAATAAGAAGTTTGAGAGCAGACAAAGCAGAAGAAATCATGGCGAAAGATCCAGTGAACGGTCATATGGAGGCCAAAATGAAGATCCAAAAAAGAAGGATGAGGCCAGTAGTAGTCAAAATCAAAGAGGAAACAATTTCAATTGTTTCCATGATCAGAATAATAGAGATCAGAGAGAAAGAGGATAAGGATAAGGATCAAGAAGAGGAGGCTTTCGTGGAACATGTTTTCACTGTGGAGAAGAAGGTCATAGGGAATATGAATGTCCTCAATGACAAGGAAGGACAGATAGGAGAACTGAAGGTCAAGCTAGAGTTTCACATGTAGATGAAGATGTTAGATCATCACATTCTGAAGATGCTGAAAGAGGAGAAACACTAATTAACAGAAGAGTTATGATGAATGGTGAGAATGAACCTGAGAAAAGGAGGAGCTTGTTTCGCACTAGATGCAAGTGTGAGGATAAATGTTGTGATGTGATTATTGATAGTGGAAGCACTAAAAATTTGGTATCAGAAGAGATGGTCAAAAATTTAAAGCTCAAGAGGCAGAAACACCCACATCCATATCGAATCGCTTGGGTGCAGGATGACTACAAGGTCATGGTCAATGAACAGTGCCTAGAAAGTTCAAGATTAGTGGATACCATGATGAGGTACTATGTGATATCATACCTACGAATGTATGTCATATATTTTTGGGTAGACCATGGCAATTTGACAGGCATGTTGTACATGATGGTCATGTGAATAATTATTCCCTGACAAAGGATGGAGTGAGACATAAGCTAAAGCCATTGAAGGACACATAAGAAAAGGTATGTGGTAATGCAAGAATAAGATTTTTTGATGGAAGAAAATTCCTAGAGGGAATGAGGCATGAGCATATTTATTTTTCTTTAATTTCAAAAGTTCGGAAAGAGGAAGTAGAAGATGTACCTATAGAAGCTGCAGATTTGTTGAATGAGTTTCAGGATATTGTATCTGATAATGTGCCTAATGGATTACCACCAGTAAGGAAGATTAGTCATCAGATGGACTTGATTTCAAGAGCCAGTTTTCCAAATAAGGCAGCACAGAGAATGACACCAACAAAATGTAAAGAATTGAATAGACAAGTACATGATTTGTTACAGAAGGGGTTGATTCGGGAGACCCTGAGTCCATGTGTTGTACCAATAGTATTAGCACCGAAGAAGAATGGAAAATGGAGGATGTGTACATATTCCAGGGAAATAAGCATTCAAAAATAGATCTATAGAGTGGATATCATCAGACTCGGATCAGATAAGGAGATGAATGGAAGACTGCTTTCAAGATAAAGGAAGGATTGTATAAGTGGTTAGTCATGTCTTTTGGGCTAACTAATGCACTGAGTACTTTCATGAGGCTCATGAATGAGGTTCTAAAAGAATTTTTGGGTAAGTCTATCATTGTTTACCTAGATGATATTTTAATCTTTAGTAAGACATTGGAGGAGCATATGATGCATATTCGTAGGGTGTTTGAGAAGTTAAGGGAAGATAAATTGTTGATTAATTTGAAAAAGTGCAGTTTTGTGAAGAATGAGTTAGTGTATCTAGGGTTTTTAGTTTCAACATAAGGTCTAAAAATGGACCCAGAGAAATTGAAAGCTATCCTTGAATGGCCTACTCCAAAGAGTGCTACTAAGGTAAGATCTTTTCATGGTTTGGCTAGCTTTTATAGAAAGTTTATCAAGAGTTTTAGTAGTATTTGTGGACCCTTGACTGAAACAATGAGAGGGGATAGGAAAGAGTTTAAGTGGACTACTGGGGAAGATAAGAGTTTTAAACTATTGAAACAAAAAATTACATAACAACTTGTTTTAGCACTTTCAGATTTTAATAAGGTGTTTCAAGTAGATTGTGATGCTAGTGGTACTGCAATAGGAGTTGTTTTGAGCCAAGAAGGTAAACCTATTGCTTATTTCAATGAGAAGTTAAATGACGCCAAGAGGAAATATTTTATTTATGATCATAAATTTTATGCTAAGTTTAGGCATTGAAAAAGTGGAGACATTATCTTCTTCCTAAAGAGCTTGTTTTGTATACTAATCATCAAGCTTTGTAATATTTGAATAGTCAAGGAAAGTTGAATCAGAGGCATTTGAAATGGGTTGAGTTTTTGCAGAGTTACACATTTATTTTGAAACACAGGAGTGGAAAGTCTAACAGGGTTGCAGATGCGCTTAGTAGAATGTTACTTTTGTTGATAGAGATGCAGATTGAGGTGGTCGGGTTCAAGGAACTCAAGATTTTGTATCCAGAGGATCTTGATTTTGGTGAAGCTTGGAAAGTTTGCACACAACCTGTTACTCTAGATAGAATGAAGTGGTTGGATTTCATCATCTAGGATGATATGCTATTCAAAGGGAGTCAGTTGTGCATCCCAAGAAGTTCTATGAGGGAGAATATCATCAAAGAGAAACATAGTGGAGGATTGCTTGGACATTTCGGTTGAGATAAAACCCTTTCTTTGGTTAGTGAGAATTATTATTGGCCACAGTTGCAACAAGATGTCAAGAGGTTTGTACAGAGTTGTAGAGTATGTCAAATGGAAAAATGAGTAAAGAAGAATAGAGGGTTGTATCATCCATTACCTGTACCAGAGAAGCCTTGGGAGGATATTAGTATGGACTTTGTTCTTGGTTTACCAAGGACTCAGCGGGGACATGATTCAATTTTTGTGGTAGTTGATATATTTTCAAAGATGACACATTTTATTCCTTGCAAGAAGACTAATGGTGTTGTTCATGTAGCAGAATCATTTTTCAAAAAAGTGGTGAGACTACATGGTTTTCCAAAGAGCATAGTTTCAGATCGAGATATTAAGTTTGTTGGATATTTTTGGTATACATTGTGGAAGAAGTTAAAGATAGATTTGAAGTTCAGTTCATCACATCATCCACAGATTGATGGACAAACAGAGGTGGTGAATAGGAGTTTGGATAATTTGCTGAGATGTTTGGTTGGAGATAAGCCAACATGATGGGATTTGATTTTACCACAGACGGAATTTGCATTCAATAATTCTGTCAATAGGAGCATTGGTAAATCACCATTCCAGATTGTATATGGAAGTAGTCCTAGAAATGCATCTGAGTTGAGAAAGATAGATAAAGGAGAGATAAGTAGTGCTGAAGCTGAGGATTTTACAAAATATTTGAAGAACGCCCATGAAGAAATGAGGAAGCACATTACCAAGATGAATGTGCAATATAAGGCTAAGGAAGATGAAAAAGAAGGCATAAGGAATTTTAGGTTGGGGATGAATTCATGGTTCATCCATGGAAGGAGCGATTTCCAGTTGGTACATTCAACAAGTTGAAAATGAAGAAGTTTGGGCCATGTAAGATACTGAAGAAGCATGATTCAGGAAATGCCTATGAGGTAGAATTGCCTACTGAGCTAAATATTTCACCAATATTTAAAATTTCAGATCTAACAGAGTATCATGAAGGAGGTGTTGAAGATGAGACCACAGAAGCACAATGGAGTATTCCAACAACTTCTTCAGCTACCAAGGACTAGATTGAGGATATATTGGATAGTTGTATTGGCAGAAGCACAAGGAACGTGACATATTAAGAATATTTGGTCAAATGGAAAGGATGAATTGTTGAAGATTCATCATGGTTGACAAGGGAGGAGGTTTAACCGTCTTGATTTTCCTCTTCACACCTGAGACATGACAAGGTCACTTCTCAAATTACCTTGGGTGTCTGATGTAGGAGCAGTCTGGGTGTAAGAGCAATCTTGCATCGCCCAAAAATATTTTTGGTTTCTTTTCAATAAGGGCTATCTTGTGCAGAGCTTTCATTTATGGAAACTTACTATTTTTAGTAAGTTTGTCATACGAGCTTGGAATGTTCTGATTTCACGGGTGGAGGTTCATCTTAGTCATATCAGCCTACCAGTTGAGTTTCATTGCCACATCATCTATATTGGTGAAGTTATTGAGGTTTTTGGGTACAAAATCTTTGAGCTCAAATTTGAAGGCCTTAGAGGCTCTGGATCGCAATCGACCCCCAACTGACTGGAGCTTGTGTAAGTCAAGCACTGTAAATTAGGTCCTGCCATTTTCGAAAAGTGGTATAATAGAAAAATAAAACTACGGTTAAAAATTTATGGCCTTCAAAAATTGGGCTACCTAAAAACATAATTTGTAATTACTTTGAGCCTACCCTATTGTAATAAAAATGAAAAATAAAATAATTCTTGGGGAAGTCAGCCTTAATGGCTAAATTTTGGGAACCTTCCTGAGCGGTGAAAAATTGCCTATATAAGGAAGGCCCATAGTGTTGTCTTAGGCAGTTCTAGGCAGTTCAGAGTAGTTCTGGGTAATGATTTGAGGCTTTGTCCTACATAATATTGTAAGGGAGATTCCCATGTGGCTTTGCATATTGTAATTCTAAAATTTTTAATTCCACATTTGTGGAGATAATAAGAAGCCCATTTTATGTTCTTGCAAATTGTTGTTGTTTCTCTATTCCTATTATGTGTTTGTGGTATTAAGGGGAGCACCCTTCATCAGGTATAGTCCTAGAAACCCCAAAACATGAATTATTTAGTTAGGCCTAGTAGAGACCTAATGCTTTTAGCCCTCCTAATCAAGTAAATTGAGTTCAACACAAATTATTCCAAAGAACCCAAACAGAAAACTTTGGATTCAAATACCCTTTTTAGAGGCCTATAATATTTCAAATTTATGGTTACATATTCCACCAATTGAGCACTTTACCTAGAAGCCCTAGATTTTAGGCGTTTAGGCCTAATTCCATGCATTTACAAAGGAACATTATCACATCCACTTGTTCCAATCAAACCAACACTTCCAAAGGATCTTCCTTTATCCTAATACTCAGGACCCATCACTGTTTTGGGCATGTCCTTGCATACAACCTTACTAGACTTCAATTCCATTCACAATTTGACTAGTCACATAGGGATGCCTAGTCTCTATTTACCTCCAAATACCTAGGATCCCTTGTGTGCTATTGCCAATACCACCTAAAAATTAAGGTACACTTGGAAACCCTCCATTTCACTGAAGAAGACAATTTTCCAATAGTGGAATTCAGAGGATTGCCCATTTATTGTTGAAACCCTGGTTATGAGGGTTCAGTGACTTGCAACTACAAAATTGAATGGATCTTCCTACTCACAACACTTAAAGACCTCAAATAAAAAAAATTAAATATAATTCATTCATCTAACTCTAAATGTATGATTAGGCACCAAATGAATTCATACAAATCTGTTCAAGTCTCTATAATAGCAGATTTACACAGAAAAACTAAACTTTTTGGCACTACTCCATGTATTTCTTCACTAACTCCATGATTACATTTGGAAAGGGCCTTATATGTGTGGAATAATATTTTTTCACCCAAAGAAACTAGCCTAACTACTATTCAAATTAGTTAGCCATTGAAACATAACATTTTGCAAAAACTTGCAAAGTTGCAACTTTGCAACTTTTGCAATTTTGCAGTTTTTTGACAATTTGGCCTTATTAGAAGCCTTGACCATTCATGGGTGATTTAGGTGCCCTCACACATGACTTTTGAACCCCTTGTAGACCAAAAATCATGTTTACATCAATAGTACATCCACTGGCACAGGTTGACCACCTTTGACCAAGCATGGATGAATACCCAATTTTGAACTTTTCATTTCACCTAAAAAGACTAATGGCACAAAAGGCCTTATTAAAAAATTAGGTGGCCATGAAAATCCTTATTACATTCAATATATGTTTTTTGGATATGTTGAATAACTTTTAAAAGGGTATCTGGAAGTGTAGCTTTTTTAGCATGTGTTTTTGAACAAGTTGGTGAAAAGTGTGAAATACCCAATTTTACCAATGTTGCTTAGTGACCTTTAGGGACACTTCGATCTGGTGTGCTCATGAACATTCGAGGGACTCCATGGGCAAGATAGAGTTGGCACTAGTGTTTACCTAGCCAATCGGAGCTAATGGAGAAAATGATTCGATCCCATGGTGAACGGATTGAAAGATACTCAATGTTGCTCATTTCAATTGAGCAACATTGCAACTTTTGACATAGACCGAGATAGGGACACCAAATTAAAATGAAGGGGAATCTTCCAAAACTGATATGGGTAATTATAGGCCTCCATAACATGATCTTGTAGCACCTGGAGATTCGTTATTACCTTGCACGAGCTCCAAGATGCACCCCAAGAAAGATCAATGGCCGATGTTGCTTAGTGACCCTTAGGGACACTTTGGTCAGGTGTGCTCGCCAACGTTCGAGGGAATCCATGGGTGACATGGGGGTTGTCACTACTATTTACCAAGACAACCAGAGATAATGGAGTAGATGATTCGATCCCACAGTGAACGGATTGAAAGATACCCAATGTTGTTCATTTCAATTGAGCAACATTGCAACTTTTGACATAAAATGAGATAGGGATGCCAAATTAAAATGATGGGGAATCTCCCAAAACTGAGATGGGTAATTGTAGGCCTCTATAACATGGTCTTGTAGCACCTAAAAATTCATCATTACTTCGCACGAGCTCCGAGATATGCCCCAAGAAAGATCGCTGCCCAATGTTGCTTAGTGACTCTTAGGGACAATTTGATCAGGTGTGCGCATGAACATTCAAGAGACTCTGTGGGTGAAACAAGGTTGTCACTAGTTTTTAGCCAGCCAACCAGAGCTAATGGAGGAGATGATTCGATCCCATGGTGAATGGATTAAAAGTTACCCAATGTTGCTCATTTCAATTGAGTGACATTGCAACTTTTGACATAAACCAAGATAGGGATGCCAAATTAAAATGAAGGGGAATCTCCCAAAAATGAGATGGGTAATTGTAGGCCTCCATAACATGGTCATGTAGCACATAACAATTCATCATTACCTTGTACGAGCTCTGAGATATGCCCCAAGAAAGATCGCTTCCCAACGTTGCTTATTAGTGACCCTTAGGGACACTTTGGTTAGGTGTGCTCGCTAACATTCAAGGGACTCCATGGGAAAAATGTGGTTGTCACTAGCATTTACCTAGCCAATTGGAGATAATGGGGTAAATGATTCGATCCCACGATGAATAGATTGAAAGATACCCAATGTTTCTCATTTCAATTGAGGAACATTGCAACTTTTGACATAAATCGAGATAGGGATGCCAAATTAAATGAAGGGGAATCTCCCAAAACTAAGATGAGTAATTATAGGCCTCCATAATATATTCATGTAGTACTTGAAAATTCTTCATTACCTCACATGAGCTCCGTGATATGCCCCAATAAAGATTGTTGCCCAATGTTGCTTAGTGACCCTTAGGAACACTTCAATTAGGTGTGCTTGTGAACGTTCAAGGGACTCCATGGGCGAAATGAGGTTGTCACTAGCATTTACCCAGACAATTGGAGCTAATAGAGAAGATGATTCAATCCCACGGTGAACGAATTGAAATATACTCAATGTTTCTCATTTCAATTGAGCAACATTGCAACTTTTGACATAAACCACTTAGATAGGGATGCCAAATTAAAATGAAAGGGAATCTCCCAAAATTGAGATGGATAATTTTAGGCCTCCATAAAACAATCATGTAGCACCTAAAGATTTTTTGATACCTTGGATGAGCTCCGAGACATGCCCCAAGAAAAATCATTGCTCAATGTTTCTTAGTGACCCTTAGGGACACTTTGGTCACGTGTGCTCGTGAATGTTCGAGAGACTTCATGGGTGAAATAGGCTTGTGACTAGAGTTTACCCAACCAACCAGAGCTAATATTGGAGTAAGCAATTTGATCCCACAGTGAATGGTTTGAAAGATATGAAACACGAAATATGAAATATGAAACATGGAACATGAAATGTGAAATATGATACATGAAATATGAAACATGATATATCTGACCATACTTTGAACTGGGTTGGGAAACCTTGAAGTAGACATTGGCTTGTTGGACCTCCATGATTCATTGGGTTCTCCTGCACCAACAGTATGCATAACAATATATAGCCATTAAATCAATTCCAATAATGACATTTTTTGTCTTATCAACTTAATGTGTTCCATTACTTCATATGACATGAGATTCTTTAAGAGTGTACGTACAAATATTTTTAGATTTTGCACTCACATCCATGTTATGGCATTTAAAGAATAGATTTTTTAAAGATGTGTTTGAACATGTTCTTAATGGTAATTAATATTTAAGTAAGAAATTTTTTAATAGATTTCACACTTATTTATTGTTGAACGTACAAAATAAAAGGTAAAGTTCAAAAGTAAATGCCAAATTCTTCTGAGGTAGGGATTGAGAGGATTAAATACATGTATTTCAATAATATATTTGCAAATCAGGCCCATTGCACCTTTTATATACAAAATTTGGCATCTAACATGCACATTACAACTCATTGCCATTTTTTACATAAAAATTGGCATCTAATGAGCACATGGCAATTCATTTCCTTTTTTATACAAAACTTGGCATCTAACATGCACATGATAGCTCATTTCTATTTTTTTACATAAAAATTGGCATCTAATATGCACATGACAGCTTATTGCCTTTTTTTATAAACAATTTAGCATCGAACATGCACATGACCGCTCATTGCCCTTTTTTTATATAAAAAATGGCATCTAATATGCACATGGAAACCCTTTTTTTATACAAAATTTTCCATCTATTTATGGATATTACATCTCATTGTCATTTTTAAGTACAAAATTTGGCCTCTAAATATACACATAGAGAACCTCGAAGATATACACAAAATTGTCTAAATCATTCTACCATATTGTAGAATCATTTTCCTAGATTGCCCAAAATTAATCAAGAGAACCGTCTAGATCAACTCTAACCCTTATTGTGTCAAATATTGCCTTGTGGTTAGATTTACAAACTTTCCACAAATTCTTGTTAAGAACTCTTCCATGATACTTAATCAATTTAATATTTATTGTAACAATAAGGTTAGTGTAATGAATAATATGTCTATGTGTCTCAAAGTCCTCAAACAACCAGGCATTAGAATTCTTGATAGGATACTTGTATTTTATAGAGTTTAATACCCAAATCAATGCAAAGTGTAATAAAAAGAGTTTAATAGGTATGCATACAACTGGACACAACAATGGTACCTTCTAAGCCATGTCCATGTGACAATAACGGATTTTATTGGGTACTGAATACCCTCTCCATTAATGACTATAGTTGTCAAATTATTTTTGGCCTCAATACAACGACACAAAGAGTAATGTTTTCCTTCTTCATTGTTCTCATCTGCAATTACTGCATACGCATGACCTGCATTTAATAGAAGGATTAGTTAATATTAAAATCAACATTTAAAAAACTACTAAATTGATCTTAAAATTGGTTTAACCTACGAAATCTAGAGAAATTACCTAGTTCAATTAGGTCTGATACATGGTCAAAATCCATCAATGCTTCAAACTGGTTCATTTGTAGTTCTCTGAGAAGTTGATATGTATATAGGGTTTGCAAAGGTCTGTAAGACCATTGGTCAACCGACTCTTTTGATTCACATTCATCCCACACAAAATGCATACACGAAGAGAAAAAAACATGCAATTTGTGTAGTATGAATAGCTAATGATTTTGCATTTGAACTTCTAAATGAATGCATGTTGCTTGATCCTCTAAGTGTACAACAATCTAGATAGTTTTCAATGTTAGATTCACGTATCAACCAAAAATATCTAGAAAACATAGACTTACATGCATTGCCTGGTCACATCTTAGAGTTACACCATTGCATAATTATTTGTGCATCTATTAACATTGTGCCACCTTTGTACTTCAATTCCTCTCTCATAAGAGCTCTTTTCACATATGCTCTTGCACCATCATGCTCTCCCTTTCCATGCCCTGCCTTAGTGAAATTCCAAAAATGTTGTACACCACTTGTCACATGCTTCCTACTCAACCAATAGAACATCCTTGCATTCTTGGATTGTGCGGTGCAATTATCCGACCATATTAAGTGTCCGTTGAATCTTATACCTCTTTCCCTTAAAATACCATAGAATACTATAAATAATCCTTGCACAAACTCTAAGGATTGAGTATGATCATTTCTGATGTATAAGTGATACTCTCTTATAACCTTTATGTCCTCCTCTATGCTATCATGTGCATGCATGAATGCTATGTGTACAAAAATTGTAACTTGTGTAGAGTGGTAATGCATAGGTTGCACTTCATTTTTAGGTTTCAGTGTATAATTTTCAACAAAATCAATGACATACACAATAGTACTGAGGGAGAAAGTGTCCTTACATAACTTAAATTTCTCATCTAACCACCTAGCTCTATGTGTGTGACCTATGTACTCATAAACTAGTTTCTCTTGAAACATCTTCATAAAATCAGCTACACATACATCCCTTTTCACTAACTCACACCTCTTTAATTCTTTTCCATCTTTAACTTCATAAGTGACTGACTTGTATTTTCTAATAGAAACTAGTGTCTTACCATTTTCATGTGTACTATCTAGAAGTAGGCATCTAGGAAATTGTTGCAAACCATCGCATGTAGGACAAAATCCTTTCAAACACGTCATTCTTATAGTAAATGCATCTATCATCTTGTCTACATAGTACACATGAAATAAATTCTCAGTGACTTAGGAGGTGCTTGTAGACCACATTCTTGCAAAACATCTTTAGTGTGCAAAGTAAAACATATATAATAATAAATATTATAATCCATGGAAAATTCAACATGGGCCCTACAAAAACACATGGTACGTGCATGGTTTTTGAATAAGGTAAAAATGGGTTTTGAATGGAACCCGAAACCCTTTACATTAAAGCAAAAAGATAAAGCATGAAAGATTTCCAAAATGAGACACCTGTTGAAAAGAATAGAGAAGGACCCAAAACAACCCTAGAAACAACAACAAAAGAAAAGAAAAATAGTTCTAGCAACACCCAGCAACCAACCAGATAAAACTAATTGCTTATCATTTTGTCTGCCTTCATCTTTAGCTCCTCCATCTTCTGGCTATCTTTTTGTAGGTCCTTCAGCTCATTTGGCTTCTTAGGGATCTTCCTCTAAGTACGTCCCCTGGTTCTAGTACCTGGACCTGCATTCCCAGCGTCCTCATCAATAGTAATGGTCTTATTTTCCAGCTATTTTTTCTCCAGGTAGTTGTGAAGCATGTTTAGGTTAATGACAGCAGCATTAAGTGCTTCATTGTTGTGGTTCAGGACTTCGTTAATCATTTTCCTGTTGTTACTGACTTTGACCTTAATTTCTTTAATCTTGTTGTTGACGATCTTATTGATTTTAGCAGTTATCTCCTCCTTCCAATTTTTATTATTTACCTTATCCAAAAGCTTGTTCTCCAGCTTCTCCAGCTTCATGTTCAAGGTTTTCATAGTTTTCTCTAGAGTCTGAAGGTGAAGCTTAATCTCTTGCATCTCCTGCTTAATCTAGTCCTAAGGAATACTCTAACCATCATCTTTGTTTACCTTATCCAAATTCATGGCATCCATCAGGGGAGCGAAAGTATCCTCCTTGTGACTTTTTTCTTCCTCAGTGGCATTCTGGTCAAGACTAGCATTAGTTTTTTTTTGTTCCTCCTCTTTTTCTTCAGTGATAGGGGAGTTCTGTCCAGTTTCTATTTCCTCTTCATCCTGCCCCTCCAGGATTCCCAAAGTATCCTCCTTTTGGTTTTCTCCATCCTCTTCACTAGCCAAGTCCAAACCATCCTCATTATCCAAGTGGGTGTTAATTTTTTCTTCTTCAGCAAGGAAATCCGAAGCATCATCCTTGTCAACCTTAGTAGGAGAGATCTGGGCCTCTTCTTCCTCCACTTCAACTCCTTCCTCTTCTTTTTCATCATCATGATAGCCCCCATCTTTCCCACCTTCATCTTCCTCCTTCTCATCCTCCATTATGACAATCATGTCTTCTTCTTGCTCAATATTATCAATATTCTTGTCCTCTTTTTCCTCACTACCAGAATCCACCTCCACATTATCTTCCTCAACATTTCCTTTTCCCAAAAATAGGGCTTTTTTCCTTAGTTTCTTCCTCGCTGCTATCAGAAATTTTTTCTTTATTTTTCTTCCTCTTTTTTCCTTCTTCTTCACTATAGTCAAAGATTTTTTCCTTGTTTTTCTTCCTCTTTTTGCTAGATTCAGCCTTTATATCCCCCTCTATAGTCTTTTTTTTTTCCTTTGACCCTTTTAGGAATTGGGTCCAAGATAATATCTCTGGCATAGTAAAAAATAAGGAGGATAAACCCCTCATGCAACACAGGGTTATTTAGCTTCTTCGTATGCTCAGTTATACTACTACTTATGGAGCTCAAAAGAAAATACGGGAAGGAAATCCTCTTGTTATGCCTGAAGTGGTTAGCTAGGATGAAATGCAGGTTTTAGATTTTGGAATAGCGCCCATCAAGCGTGAAATACTCAATCATAACCTTCAACATTTTAGCCCAGAAATCCTTAATTTTAGTGATATCTACATAATCCCCTTTCCCTTTAGTCATGAGGGCCTTTTCATCATCAGTTTTAGGAAAAATATTAAAATCTTCAGTACCAAGCCTATGGTTGCCTCTATGGAAATGAGTTCCCTCCACGGGTAAGCCCATAATCTCAGCCATAAGGATAAGAGTAAGGGGGAAAGATTTACCCCATAAATTAAGTTTACCTCTAACCCAACCATCAGCTAACAAGGAAGTCACCTGTTTGTCACAGTCGTGGATCTTTTTGATGTACTGAGAGACCCCTCCTTTTCTCATCTTCTTCCAAACTTTCCTTTCTTGCCTCCATTTCTCACAGTCAGCCAGCTCATCTCTTCTCAGACCGCCTCCCATTTTGTGCTTTCTGCTACTATCCTGGCTTGACTCCTTACCAGCAATCTTCTTCTCACTACAATGCTTTCTTTTGTTTTCATGATTACTCTAAGTAACCCAGGCTCTGTATATCATTAATACCAGTACAATTATCCCACACTTTGCATTACATGCAGCCTTCCTCAAAAATTGTTTCATCCTTGTCATCATGATTTTAAGTGACATTCCCTTCATTGTGATTAATTTTATCATAAGTGATAAGACTCATGATCTTGGAGTTTAGATTTCCTTCCCCTCTCCATGATTTGATGACATCACTTTGGGTACCTTCGTTAGCCAGCCTGTCCATCGGCTTATTACATTCACGGTAAATATGGGTGACATGAAAATCTTCAAAGGAGTTGAGCCACATTTTGATTTTTTTTATTATATGTGTGATAGTCCAAGAGCACACCGATTTCCCTTTAATACAATTAACAATGTTGAGGGAGTCACCCTCGAGCCAAATTTTTGAGCAACCCATATCTTTGGCCAAATTAACCACATAAAGCATCACCTCTGCCTCTACCATGTGGTTAGTTTGAGTCCCCAGTGGAACCGCTATAGCACCAAGGCAATTTCTAGCCCAGTCTCTTATGAGGCCTCCCCATCCAGCTCTTCTAGGGTTTCCTCTAGCAAATCCATCAAAGTTCCCTTTTAACCAACCCAAAGGAGGAGCAGACCACATAACATTATCTCTAGGATTCAGGTCATTTCTGCTCTTCAAATTCTCCCAACAAATGGAGATGTCCTTTTTAGAGCTAGGATTCCAAGAGTTGATATCCTTTTTACCACTTCTATAGTTCTCCATTATACTTCTAGTAATAGAGTTAGCAACCAGAAGGGGGGTAGCTTTTTTATCTCTGAAAATTTTGTTCTTCCTCTCTTTCCATATCTTCTATGTAAAATGAGGAAAGACAAGTTTCCAGAGATTCTTAGCATTTTTATCATAGAAAGGGCTCTTCCATTGCTAGAAAAAGTCCTGGATATTTTGAGGTTTTACCCACTTCAGATTCAGAGACAGAATAATGGAATCCCAAACTTTTGTAGAAAAGGGGTAGTGGATCATTAAGTGGTTACAGGACTCAGCTTCCTCACAACACATGATACATCTATTAGGCATTTGGAAGCCTCTTTTCATAAGGTTATCCATAGTGAGGATTTTATTCTATACAAGCAGTCAAAAAAATATGTTAATTTTAGGGATAAGATCTTTACTCCATACCTGAGCACAGAAAGGTTGTTCTCCAAAGGGGATGAGAAGAGCCGAAGTAGAGGCAACTGAGAATTTGCCAGAGATAGCAGGCCCCCAGATCAGATCATCAGGCTCATTTTCTCTAATAAACTAGTTGTTAAGCTATTTATTCACCTCTATTAATCTAATGTCCCTCAAACCCAGGTCAATCCATTCTTCATTAATCTAGTAGTCACTCACAAGTTCCCCAATGGACTCTTTACATTCCTGGATCACAATGTTCCACTCCTCATTCTCTATGAGAGATTTTTCTGAGAGCCATTTATCATCCCAAAATAGGATTTTCCGGCCATTTCCCAGCTTCCATCTAGCCCCTTTACTGATAAGGTTCCTACCCTTACTTATACTGTTCCAAATAAATGATCCCTGGATATCATTATAAGAATGAAGGATGCCTTCTAAAGAGGTGGGATGGTATTTTCTTTTGATTATTGCATTCCATTCTTTTTCATCTTAAAATATCCTCCAGCATTGTTTAGCTAAACGAGCCTTATTAGTATTAGAAATATTTTTGATGCCCAGAACCCCCAGCTTCTTTCGCTTACAAACCTTCTCCTAAGCCACCAAGCTAAGTCTCTTTTTCTCTTCCACGCCGGTCCAAAGAAAAAAAATTTGAATTTTTTCATTAAGATCAATATACTTCAGAGGAATTTTGAAAAGACTTAGAGCATAATCCAGTAGATTTTGAAGAGTAGCCTTCAACAATTGAACTTTTCCAGCTTGGCTAAGAATCGCCCCTTTCCATCCCGCCAACTTATTGTGGAATCTATCAAGAATTTCATTCCAGAAAATGCCCTCTAGTTTTAAACACAATGACAGACCTAAATAGGGGGCAGGACGCTTTCCTATCTTACATCCAAGAATGGAAGAGATTTTATTCATTCTAGCTTTAGGTGTGTTAAAGAAATACAGAAAGCTTTTCTCCCAGTTTATGAGTTGGCCAGTAGCATTAGAATAAATATTTAGAGCTTTTTTAATGTTCCTCACCTCTTTGGCAATAGATTCCCCCATAAGAATCGTGTCATCAACAAATTGTTCATGAGAACATTTTATCTTTGCTAAAGAAGGTTGCTGACCAGAGATCAGCCCTTAATTAACTTGATTTTTAAAGTATCTCCCAAGAATTTTAGCCATAATAGTGAAGAGGATTGGAGAGATGGGGTCTCCTTGTCTCAACCCCCTAGAAGGTCTAAAGAAGGGAGAAGAACCACCATTCACAATCACAGAAGAAGACATCGTAGTAACCAATTGCATGATTAGTTTAATCACTCCATAATCAAAACCAAAAGCCTGAAGAATTTTGGAAAGCAGCTCCCAGTCCACTCTATCATAGGCTTTGGATAAATCAAGCTTCATCAGGAAGCCCTATTTCCTAGATTTCTCCAGGGAGTGGATATTCTTGTGAACCGCCATGATGGAGTCCAGGATTTGTCTCCCCAAGCCAAAGCCATTATGTTGATGCGAGATGAGATGAGGGAGGAACTTTAAAATCCTAGAAGTGAGGATCTTTGACATAATCTTGTACAATGAATTACAAAGGCTGATGGGCCTGAAGCAATCCGTTGCATTAGCTCCCAGTATTTTTGAAATAAGAGCTATAAAAGTATAGTTGAGTTCTTTGAGAATAGATTTAGAGCCATAAAATTCTTTCACTACTCTGCACACATCTTTCCCAATGATATTCCAGAAGGTTTGAAAGAAAAACATTTGGAACCTATCCGGGCCAGGAGATTTTTCTCCTTCAAAAGAATGAATAGCCCTTTTAATTTCATCATCCTTAGGGATTGAGTTAAGAAAGTCATTATCCTTTGTGTCCAGAAGAGAAGGAATGGAACTTAGCAGGGAGAGTTGGTTCTCTTGGTTCAGCTCTTGCTCTTTGGAAAGCAGAGAAGTGAAATAACCCATCATTTCTCTTCTTATATCCTCCTCTTTTGTTAATGTACCTCTGGTAGTGACAAGAGAGTTAATTATGTTCATTGTTTTATGCTTCATGGTTGTTAGGTGAAAAAATCTAGTATTCTTGTCTCTCACTTTCAGCCAAAGGGATCTAGATCTCTGTCTCCAGTAAGTTTCCTCTTTCGAGATGATATTGTGATAGTCAACAAGAAAAAGATTTTCCTTTCTTCTACTTTCTTCAGTCAATCCAAAACTTTGAATTTTATCTTGGACATCTTTTAATTCAATTTGAGTCTTGTTTTTAGTTTGGAATATATCACCAAAGATGTCCTTATTCCATTGTCTTACTCTAGCTTTGACATTTGCCATTTTTATTGCCACTTAGTACATAGCTTTTCCTTCCACTTTAATGTTCCACCAATCCCTGATACTATTTTCAAAGTTTGGATGAGCTAGCCACATTTTTTATAATCTAAAAGGGGAGTGTCCTTTCCCACTGAAGGGATTAGTGAGAAAGGAAATGGGATACTGATCCGAACCAATATGGTTGAGTGAGGAGAGGGTACAAGAGAAATTAGCAAACCATTCATGAGAAAGCAGAACCCTATCAAGCTTAACCTGGATTAAGTCAACTCCCACTCTCATGTTAGACCAAGTATAATCAATACCTTCAAGGTCAACATCCAGCAGACCTTCATTACTTATAAATTCCATAAGGTCCACCCTACTTTCCACTTGAGTTTATTTCCTCCTTTTTTATCCACTTCTTTCAAAGGAGTATTAAAGTCTCCCATCATCATCTAGTTATCATCTAGAAAAACATTCTTGAGCTCATGAATCTTTTTCCAAAGTTTGAGTCTACCTAATTTAGTATTAGGGGCGTACACATTAATCAGAGACCAAGCAAAATTATCCTTAATGCTACAGACTTTGCTTGCTAGGAAGTGTTTATCCTCTCTTAGAAGGGTGTAGTGGTAAAACTTAGAGTTCCAGTAAATAGCCAAACCTCCAGAGGCCCCTTCCGAATCACTCCCAACCTTCTCACCATTCTTCAGCAGATTGATTTTAGCTATCTTGTCTTTAACCATTTTAGTTTCTTGAATTAGCAAAATGTCAGGATTAGAATCTCTAACTAAGTTCCTAACAATATCTTGTTTATGAGGACTATTAAGACCTCAAATGTTCCAAGATAGATTCTTCATTTAAGGTTTGGAGGGCAGACTTGATCGATGGTGAGCTATCTTCCATCGGCTATGTTCTATTTTGCTTCCAGCTCCCTCTGCTCCTTTTTAGAAACTCTTCCCCTTTCTCTTTTGGGGGTTCCTGTATCTGCCTTTTTTTGTTGTCCTCTAGTCTAGATTCCACCAAGTTTGATTTGTCCTCCCTTCTTGCTAGATTTAGATGTCGAACATCCTATTGAATCCCTTGAACTATTTTTTCCCGATAAGGGGGTCTGGTTTCAATTGTTTTCCATTTGGGGGCTAGATCCTTTCCCTACTAGAGATTTTTTTTTCTTGACTTGTATCTAGGGACTCTTATTTTTCTCTACTTCCACCATTTCAGAGTCCTCATTCTATCCTTTGAACTGATCCTGCCTTGAATTAGATTCTGGAGGGATAGCATTCGAGGCTTCACTATTGTTCTATTCTAATGCTTTCATGTCTTTTCCTGACCCCTGGAGGCCAAGCTGGGAGTCTCTCCCTTTTGGTGAATCAAAACTGTCTTCCACCCTAGAAATTAGTTGGGGATCTGAATCCTTTGAAATATCAGTGGTCTCCTCAGAAGAATTGATCTCTTGATCCTGAGGGTTGATATTAACAAAAGGATGAGATGTTTCCTTTTGTACTTTTGCTCCTTCCTTCTCCATTTGAGGTGATTCCTGCTTCTCCTTTGAGTTAGGGCTAGGGATCTATTGAGCAGGGGGTTTTAGAGATTCCCCTTTCTTCCTCCACTCCCACTTCTTTGAAGTCTTTGACTCCTGATCTTTCATCTCTACTGCAATCTTCAGGGGACAGTGCTTAGCCCAGTGACCAACCTTTCTACAAGTTAAGCAAACAAAAGATGTTGACTCATATTCTATTTCTTGTCTCCACTTACCAACTTTTGAGTTCAGGGTGATTACTTGGGGTAGTTCAGTATCTTGCTGGATGTTAACACAAATCCTAGCAAACACTTGTCTTGAAAGGGCCACTGTCATCAGATCTATCGTAAGCAATTCACCAAAGGATCCAGCGATGACCACCAGAATGTCCTAATGCTAGTATTCCAGGGGTAAACCAGATAGTCTTACCCAAACTAGAACATAGATAAAGGAACTTTCATTATAATCCAGGTTCGTTGACCATTTCTGCAGTGATAAAGAGGATTTTCCCATCATCCATGGGCCATCACATAGCACTTTAGACAGATCTTCTCCATTGGAGAACACAAAGGAAAAGAAACCTTTGGGCATAGCCGCTACATCCACCTATCCTTTGAGTTTCCACTTCTGGAAGGTGAAGGCTCTCACCAAATCAATATTCAATCTAGGACCCGTCAACTTTCCAATTAGAGTGGAAGCCATAATAGAAACAGTATGATCTATGATTTGATCGAGAATGTTAATACCTAATTCCATTTTTAACGGATCTGAAACAATATCAACCTTAGGGAAAGAAGATTTTCTAGTTGGTTTGACCCCAAAAAGGCCTGACCATTTCTGCTTACCTTGGTTCGAGTTCCCACCATGTGAGGAATCTTCTTGTTGTTTTGTTGGCCCTTTGCCTTGCATAGTGGAATCAAAATTTTCCACCTCTTGTCCTAAGATAGGACCATTGTCTTTGTTGGGTTGGGCTAGGCTTGACCCACCAACACTTTCCCCCTTTTCTAACAATGGCCTTTCAGCGTTGGCATCTAAAACATTCTCAGAAACCACATCATTTCCAAGTTCAGGCATAAAATCCACAGCAAAACCAAGCACATCCAGATTCCCATCTTGCTTCAGATGCAAAAGTTTTTCTCCCACTCTTTCTCCTCCTCCTTCCCACTCCCGCTCCATCTTTTTAGTACGTGCATGGTTAATCCTAACATAAAATGGTTTTGTCATCTCAAAAAATCTTTGGCTAATTTTAATTTGAGGAAATCTTTGAAGAAACCTTTCATTAAATTGTGTTTGAGTCATGTCTAAATAGTGTTGTGGATGTGGCTCATGATTTCTAATTCTAATTCTCCTTCTAACAACATCTCTTTGGTTGGGTGAAACCCTTTCATTTTCATGCCAAAATTTGTCAATTAACATTCTTAGTTCATCAACAACAACCTCATCCTTGTATGGGAGTCTACCTGAGAATGTCCAAAGAGAATTATTGTTAGGATCCCCAATTTTCTCTCGCCTCTCTAAGGCATTGTGTAATGTTGTTCTACTTATCCTTAATGACTTGCTTTTTTTTCTTATTAAATGATTTTTTTTATTTCCTTTTCCATTATGGTTGATGTGAGGACACGTTGAGTCACATTAGCATCTTTTGTATGTGCTTTCACACCAATGGCTTGGTATGCATCAAATATATTTCTCACAATAGTTATTTCACTACTATTTTTGCACGTTGTTCTTAACCCCAAAATTCTCATTGTCTCTCTAAATTTTATATTTTTAATCATTTCAACAACTAATTGGCATCTTCCACTTTGGTTTAAATTTTCAAAATAGTTATTCCAATTTTTTTAACTGATCTTCTACAAGTTCTTGTATAAATTATATCATGCATTGGCCTCACAATATTTTCATCACTGTCAATTAGAAACTTTGGTTTTCTACAAATTATTCTAGGTGTTAAGATACTTGCATGGTCTTGGTTTTCATTAGGTGCATTATGTGCATTAATCTCAGCAAATTGAAGTGGTGTATCTTCTTCAAATTTATTAAGTGCATTCATCACATTGATTTCAAATGGAGTATGTTCATTGTATTCATTAGGTGCATTCCTCATGTGCATTTGAATTCATGCATGTTGATCATTTTGATTTGGTGCATTAGGTACATTTATTATGTCAATTTAGATTGTTGCATGTTCATCAATTTCATTAGGTGCATTAGATGATGTACCTCCACATAACCTCCTCATACACTCCCTTTGTCTTATCTTTGTTGCCTCTCGTTATTCATTTGTTCCTCTCTTGTTCTTTCCCATTATATTAATATTGATTGTTCTACATATAACATCATGATGAAAATCCATAATAAAATAGAAAGAAAACAACAAATTCAAGCATCATTTTATTATAATCTAAAGTAACAAACCAAAAAATAAAAAAAACCAATCATTTCAAAGAAAAATTGAAAAAAAAAATGCAAACCTGACTGTTACTATCCCAAAAACTGATGCCAAACAGTGTAGTGGGACCTTCAAACAATTTGCAATGCTAGTTTTTAGGCCGTTGGGAATATATTATATAGATTTTCTCATAACCCGTATGGGTTATGGAAACCTAAAACCAACGTTAACATTTTCCTTATAACCCGTATGGGTTATGAAAAATTGGAGGTTCACCTATACTTTTCCATAACCCATACGGGTTCTATAAAAATAGGAACCTAGGAAGGAGAGAGAGAGAGAGAGAGAGAGAGAGAGAGAGAAGGATAGTTATGACACATAATAAATAGATAATTTGATGAGGGAAGGAAGATGAGAGAGAGAGAGAGAGAGAGAGAAAGAGAGGAAACGAGAAGAGGTATGCCTTTACATCTCCAAAATGCGTACGCATTATGAAAGACTTAAAATGTACTTTTTTCTTTTCAAAACTTGATCGCATTATGATGGACACCAAAACCCGTACGCATCTTAGGCTTGGAAAAAGGGTTGGTAAACAAACCTAAGGCTTGAATGCCTATTTTCCCTCCATTTTAGTCCCTTTACACATTTTTTCATCTTCCAACATGAATTATCGACTTCATCCTTGTCAGGTTTACAAATGATCAAGTGGCTATCTCTAAAATTACCACCATAATCTCATGCATCTTCTCATCTTTCTAATCATATGTTTTTCAATTTTTGGACAACATTATCATAATGAAATTTAATTTTCTTTACCAGTGTCTTGACAGGCCTCACAAGCATATATGTCTACCATTTTTAATAACTTTTGATCTACTTGACCAATTGCAAAACAAATTACATATTACTATTCTACAATTGAATCTATACACTTAAAAAAAATGCAAGTTATGCCAAGCGCATGAAGAAGTACTAGATTTTAAGGATGCGGTCACTTCAAAAAATCATAAAAAAGCTACTCAATAGAAAATTATGAAAAAATACACAACTTATAGATCTCAGTCTTACCTACCATCCTACCAAACAGTTTTCAAAAGACTAAATCTAACTATATCTTTTTTTTAGTGCACAAGAACAACTATGTTATGTTTTTTTGAAAAAATCAGGAACATTTTTTCGTGCTCAAAGGGTTTGACCCTAATAATCTTATCTATTTTTTTTTTAAATGCTACTAGTTTAGAAACCAGATTCAAAGTACTACAATTCTTATTCTTTACACATCTTCTAAATTTGAGTGCAAGACTCTCCAACTTCTCTTTGAAGTTCAGGTTTACCCAATTTCAGAAAAAAAAATTTTAAAAAAAATGACTACTTATACCCCCCTTTTTGCACACCATCTTGGTGCACTTACCCAAATTTTAATTGGAAATAAAGTTTGTCTTATTTTCTAAGTTGGTACTTGAGGTAGTTCTAGGTAGTTAGGAGGTAGTTATGAAGTGATTATGAGTTAGTTATTAGGGAGAGCCTATAAATACAAGGATAATTCAAATGTAAAAGGAGGAGACTTTTGGAAAATGGAGAAAACTCTAGAGAAATTTTCACAGAGATTATGTCAAGGTTTTTATCACTTTGCATCTAAGGGTTTTTGAGCTTGTAAATTTTCAAAAAGATAATAAACAATACATCTAGCTCATATTTGTTGAATGTACTTTTGTATTATTATTACTAATTTTTGGTATGGTAAATTAGTGATCCCTTTATCTATTGGTTGAATCAATTGGTTTACAATTCAACAATATATGTATTGATGTGATTAAACATATCCATTTATTGGTATCTTGATTTTGGTGTGTTAGTTTAGTCTATATGTTTGTATGTCAAGGTTTGTTATCCTTCTTTCATCATCATTGCATATCTAAATTATATTTTGTTCTAAAACCTCCTTTATAATCATTATCACTTGAGAAATCTCAATCGATTCTTGTAGATTTATCATTGAGGTTTTTGTCATTCACCTTTCTTTAGTTTTTTTTTCACGTCTTTGAACTTTCAAATTAAAAGTACAAAAAAACCTAAAAATCATCATTGTATAAGGGAGTTGCCCCTCTCAAACATAGAGGAATATTGCTATTTCATAATGATATCTCGAACTTAGGCATTTTTCACCACTTTTCAGAAGAACAAGGTCAATTTTGGAGATAAAATCACAGTGACAAATATGTTTACCAACAAGGTAACATTTAGCTTGTTACACTTATGTGTCTTGGGTTGACGTTGGATCTAGTATAGGAATTATTACAAGAATCAAAGGAATACTTTCTCTTATTGCTATTATTCAAGAACATGTGGTCATTCCTAGGGATATCTGAGATGAGAATTCTCATTTGGAAGCAATCCTAATAACCAACATGATTAGGGTCTATAAGATCACATAATCATGCATTTAGAGGCTCTTGCAAAGGAAAATTAACAAGTCATTATCCCATCATCCATACACATTTTGCACATGAAAATGGTAGTCTGACTCATTCACAATCACTTGATCAACTATTGTGTCATCAATAGTACTAAATTGTCTAATCATCTAATTGACAAGATAAATCATATGTGGTCCAATATTGAATCTTACATGACACTAATTGTAAGTTGCATATCTAATATGTCAAAATATGGAGTAATGAAATTCACTCACCTTGATTTTGATTTTTGAATATGAATAAGGACAAATGGTGTTTATAAACACCTTTAGAAAATTTATTGGATTTTGATGTTTAAGCTCTCCTCAATCAAACCCCTAAAAAGCCAATTTGACATCTTTGAGTGAAAAGTTTGAAGAAAACAAGTAAATATACAACGGATCTAGAATAATATTACAAGAAAATAATATATTATATATTCTCATTTAGGTTCTTTGACCGAGATGTTCTATTCACATTCCAACCTTCTTAAATGATTTTAAATGAATGACCAAATCTTTGTATGACAACCAAACATACAAATCATCACGAACAAGTACTAAATAAGCTCATAGTAAAAATGAGATGACATGATTAAAAAAAAAATTGAATATTAAAAATTTAAACTTCAAAATTATGATTGTAGAAATCTTTTGAATATGAAGCTGATTTGTAGTGATGAAAATTAAATTTGAAGAAAATTCTAGAAATCTGCTCTGATAAGATCAGATAAAAAACATTCCAAACCAAAATCATGCAAAAAAATAACATTAATATAATTATGACCTTTAAAATATCTAATAAAAAATTACGTTAATATAATCATGACCTTTAAAATATCTAATAAAAAATTCAACCATTAAAAACCCATGTGTACAATTTTCACTATCACACGTATAAACCTCCTTGGCTCACACATTTGTGAATATAAAATAATACCATTCCCACCGCCGTACGGAGTAAAATTGAAAATTTAGCACAACTACCGCATATCATTACAACTTGCAACTAATTCAACTTCCCATAAATAATTCATGACCACTAAATTCCACGTATAATGTTTGAAATGAAATATATATGTACGGTTAAAGGCGGACCAAAGGACAAAGTCATTTCACGATTTATTTAGTCTACCCGAGTAAACAAGGCCGGGTCAGTCACGGTTTCTTTACGATTATGTAAAAAGAATCCAATATTCTATAGTGTCGGCACATATAGACTAAGTGAACCCCATACCAACTCTTAACAACTTTAAATATCAAACCAGACTCTCTTAATGTATTTTGGTAAACTTCAGTTGTGCATGAGTTAAAATCTCTCTATCTATATTGATATATTGTTGTGATGGTGAAATTGTATATTTATTGTCTTTTTATTTATGATTTGATTCTATTTTGTTTGAAATGTTGTTAGTAAGTTCATAAGTGGTACCTGCTTTTATGAAATTGACTCGTGATATTTTTTAATATCAATTTTCTATTCTTTTCTTTTTTTGGATTATATTTGTAAGGACACAAATGATCCAAGACACTTTTGTGGTCATGGGTTTAATGCCGGTCTTTATAAAAATTTAAATCTAATATTTAATACAAAAAAAATTAAAATAAAAAAATTTGTTGTCAATCACTTTACTAGCCATTATTATCTTATTTAGTGCATGTTATATTGATTTGTGTACTTAGTTGTTGTACTTAAGGATAAGCATACATTCATTTGAAAGTAATCAAGAGAACAACCTAGGGCATTCAAAGACATCTAGAGTTTGATTTATTAGGAGGATAAAAAATTCTAGGGCTTTGCAACATAATTTATTAGAGTGAACCTTATTAGATCTATTGCATGATTTCTTGTTATCATCAAGCAATTCATTCAAAGACATAAAATCGGTCTATGGGAGATGTGACAAAGGAGAACTTGACCCTAACAATATATTAGATTATCTAATTGGGTGCTTGTAAACATCGTGTATCCTTATACAAATCTAAATGATACAAATCAAAGTGAACATGTTCTAGTCTACAATATTTTTGTAAATCATATCCACAACTTTCAACTTCATATTTGTGCATGTGGAAATCACTTATGTACTCACAATGGTTACGCAAGATAGTGGCCAATCATATTCATAGGTCAATGATAGATTGTTAATTTTTAAAACATTAATGAATGACTTTCTAACACCTAAATAGAGATATGTAAATCAAAATTTGAGCTAAGTATTCATGTATTTAATTTATTCAATTTAATTAATATTTATTTTGATAATCAATCCTAGTTTCTTTATTTAGATCAACTATTGTTTAATTGATTACATTATTTAGTTAGCTTAAATGATTCTATGTAAGGTGTGATTTTACTCTTACATTTTGGTAAACCTAACATGTTAATCTCTTTATCATTTTTCCTGGGTTTTAACCTCTTTTCTATCTCTAATTTTTAGATTTAGTTCTTAAACATTTATTGTATATTTGATTTAGAATTTGGGTTTACATTCATTTTATCTCATTACTTTATCTTGATGGAGTTTGGGCCTTCATTGATAGTTATTTTACATATCAACCCTCCCTTATAAAATTTTATTATTAAATATTTAATCATGTGTGTTTTTTTCCTTTGTCATGTCCTTTTTTAAAAAAATTATAAAAATAGTCATTTACTAAAAATAGTAAGTTGGCAATTCGAGAATAGAAAATTGGGACTAGTTGATAACTTTAGAAATATCAATAAATTTGGTGATTTGATTTATATCAAAATATTTTTTAAACACAAAATATATTTAACTAATCATATTGCCAACTTTACTCAAAATGGTGTGAGGAGCAAAGGAGCAATGACATGAGGAGCATAGGGCCGAGGCGCAGGGGAATAAGGATCAATGATGCAAGGAACAAGGGAACAAAGGATGGAATGTAGGGAGCTGGAGTAAGTAAGAAACCTGAAAAGAAAAGAAAATTGCTAAAAGATAGGGAGAATAAATAGATCATGAGGTACCAATTAATGACTTTCGTGCAAAAATAATAATGGATGGCAAGCCTACAAAGACATTTCGACATTGAAACAAATAATAGATCTCAAGCATATACTACAATGGGTGTTTGAGAATGGGAAATGGGTAGAAAAATATAGACCACCAACATCAACAACAAGACAAGTATACAACTCATGGAAGCCACAAAAGTTAGAGAGCACAAGGCCAAGAGGTAGAACATGCCAAATGCAAAATCTCAACTAAGGAGGAAGGAGGAGATTTCCCCTGTGAAGAATTAGTGGGGTCTGCAATAGAAAAACCCTAATTTTATAAGGCATCGGTATGGGAAATTTCGGCAAGAAGAATGACATAATGTGTACATATTTGACAATTGGCAGAAAAAACCCTAGCAATCCAAGAAAATGAATAAGCAATCCATGGAAAATAAAAGTACCAATACCCCGAACAAAGGAAGTACATTCAAATGGGAAAATGTGTTGGGTAAGTTCCCTCAAAGCCTATATTTGAGCATTCTCATTTGTTTACACAAAGAAGGAATTGGACAAACAATAGATAGATTATAAGGAGGTTAGTCTGATTACCAAATGGGGAGGTAGGCATATAAAAAAAAGATGCATGAATGGTGCTTATTAAAATGAGGAGATCAAATCTTATTGAAAATCCTCTGAATTGATTTTTTCATGGTGGCCCTATCATCGGAAAAGGAGAAGCAGATTTCCCTAGATCAAGGTTTGCAATTTCTAGAAGGAACAAAAATACACATGGAGAGGTGGATACCCAATTTTGACCCATTGGAACATGAGATCAAGGAGAAACATGTATGGATCAAGTTATACAACCTATTGGTATAATATTGGGACAATGACATACTATTAGAAATTGGGAAGAACATAGGAAATTTTTTGTAGACAGAAGGAATTGTGAATGATAAAAGATATAGATATTATGTTAGAAGGTGCCTCAATGTCTACCCATATGCATAAATCCCTAAGGAAATTGAAATACATAATGATTGGGGCATTTGGAAGTAGAAATTTGAAAGAGAAGATTTCATGTCAATGTGCCCTACATGCAAATCCAAGGAATGTGACAAGGAGATGTGTAAGGAAAAAGATGCTGAAATGATGAGAGAAAACAAGAATCAAAAAATTATATGGAAAACAATGAGAGCATAGAAAAAGGGGCATCTCCTAATAAATAAAATACTACATGGAACAACCAATGCTAGAGGTGAATAACACATCAAAATACATTGATGGAAAAACTAGTGTAGCAACAGTCATTCTAAAACATAAAGAGATGGAAGATACAAGCCCAAAGACCCAAGTTGCAAACCCTTGCCAATATGATAACAACATACAATATGGAAAAGAAAGTTTTAATGGGGTCAACTACACTAGGATTGGAGAAAATTGTGTTAAAAATATGGGCAAAGCACTAGTCCAACAAATATGTAGGAAGGAGAGGTACAAATTGCAATAGAGGAGGTAATTGAAGAAGAAGATTTGGATTCTAAAGAAGAAGAAGAGGGGTTAATGAATCTGTAATAGTGGAAGAAAGAACGCTAGAACAATTGGCATCGACTATAAAAACACCAAATATAAAAAAGTAGGAAAAGACAAGACCAAAAATAAATAAGGCCAAATTGGTCATTGCGGCTAATACAACGGGACAAAGGAAACAAAGATCAAGGAAATATATCATCCTTCCTAGAGGTAATGAGTTGTATAACATGGAATGTTAGGGGCTTAAATGTCCCTAACAAATGACACCTAATCAAGCACCAAATAGATTACGCTAAGGCAAACATAGTATTACTACAAGAAAAAAAAATGTGGCAAAGAGGTGAGCACATAGAGAATGTGAGTATAGAGGAAATGGGCAGGTGCCTTTGTCATGGTTGTTCATACTTCAGGAGGGCTAGTAATACTATGGAATTCATTAATAGTGGAAAGAGAAATTATTGGGAAGAAAAAAAGTTGTATGATGATGAGAGTGAAAATACTGCAAAACAATGCATCATTATACATATGCAATGTGTATTCCCCGATTGCCACATGGGACACAACACAAGTATGGTCTCAAATAATAAGAGAAATGGATGAAAAAATCAAGAAAGAGTCATCCTGGGTGGAGACTTCAATGTTACTTTAAAAAATGATGAAAAGAGAGGAGGCCTAACCACAATAACAAATATTTAGAGGGAATTTTAAGCCTTCATAGATCAGAAATAGTTGCTAGATATTAAAACCAAAAATAGAATCTTTACATGGACTAATACAAGGAAAGAGTTCACTAGCATAGTGAAAAGACTAGATAGATTCCTAATATATGGAGTATGGGATCATATTTTGGGAATTCAAGAGGCATGAATTCTTCCCTTCACAAGATCACACCACTCCCCAATTAAGCTAAACATGTCCCTAGAGAATCCACCAAATGGCATGTCATTCATATTTTTAAGAAATGTGGCTAAGAGAAGCTACTTTGGCACCCCTGGTGAAGCAATGGTGGGCATAAGTGGATGCAATAAACAACTTGAAACTCTACAAAGTAAGAAAGAAGCTCAAGCATGTGAAAATAAAGTTAAAATTTTGGAACAAAGAAAGGTTTAAGTTTTTTTGAAGAAAGAGAAAGGGTTGAGTCAAAATTGTCAAAATTAAGCAAAATCATAATTGCCAAAGTGACGACGATTGAAGAATTTGAAAAGGAAAAGACATTGAAGCAAGATTTAGCATAGATCCAAGAAATAGAAGAATGATATTGGGGGTAAAATTCTAGGGAAATATGGCTCAAAGATAGGGATAGAAACATTAAGCTCTGTCATAATATAGAAATAGTCAACATAAATAGGAAAAGGGTAACAAAAATAAGGAGACAAGATGGAAGTGTGGAAATATTTGTAGAAGAGGTAAATGTAGAAGCAGTAAACTATTTTGAGGAGATATTGAACAGACAAGCACAAAGAGGGGAATTGCTCAAGTTGATTCCAACAATAACCATAGAAAAAAAAAGACAAAATTTAATACAAGGAAATCACTAAAGAATAAGTTAAGACGATTGTATGCCAATTCGACCTGGATAAGGCTCTGAGACCGGATGGATTCCTAGCTAGTTTCTTTAAACATTTTTGGGACATTATAAGGAATGACATAACAGTTATAATCGAGGAGTCCAGGAGAAGGAAGGTCATGCTAGGAGAAACTAACCACACATTCCTAGCACTCATACCAAAGAAAAAGGAAATGAGATGCATCCTATAGCTATATGCAATATTTAACATATAATATTATGACCAAAATCATCGAAAACAAGATGAAGGGTATATTAGGACATGTAGTATCACGAGAGAAAAGTAGATTCTCTCCAAGAAGGTCAATTGTAAAAGGGATAATAATTGACCATGAAGCAATTCATATAGTTAGGAAATGAATGAAAGCTAGCATGATACTAAAACTCAACATCCTCAAAGCGTATGATTTGGTCAAAAAGTAGTTCTTAGTTGAGGTACCAAAAGGGTTTAAATTTAGCGAAGATTGAGTGCAATGGGGTAAGAATTGCATAGGTAACCCCAAATTCTCATTCTTGATTACTAGAGAAGCTCATGATTTCATTACCACCACTAGAGGTGTATGACAAGGGGACCCCCTCTACCCCTTCTTGTTCATTATAATGTTGGAGGCTATGCAGAGAGGTATAACAAACGTTCAGGAAGTAGGAACTTGGAAAGGAATGAAATTATTTGAAGAAATAGACAATATTTAACACTTGCAATTTGTAGAGGACACTATTTTGTTTGCATATGCAAGTAGGATAGAATAAAGTACCATAAAATGCTTCTTAGAGAAATACTACATGCCCTCTAGACAAAGTATCAACTAGAGGAAGTCAAAGGTTTTATTTCTAAAGACACAATTGAGACTGTAGAGGGATATAGTGCAAGTGCTAGGTTTTAGGATTGCAACCTTTCTTGGAATATTTTTTGGGGGTACCATTATTTTTAAGAGAAAACAAAGTAAGATACTAGGAAAACTTAATTAACCTATAAAAAATAAAAAATGGAGACCTGGAAATAAAAATGGTTAAGTTCCACAAGCAAGTTGATGATGATAAAGGAAATAATATCTACAATCCATATATATTCAATGTCATGCCTCAAAATCCCCAAATCAACAGAGGATGATTTAAGCTAGATATTGAGAAGGCTTTTTTTGGAGTGGAATGGGTGATCAGAACAAGTTTCCTTGGTGGCATGGGACAAAGTTTTCACACCTAAGGAGGTAGGGGGAGTGGGCCAAAAACAAGTAGCAATAAAGAATCTGGCCATGGGTGCTAAAATAGTGTGAAACATATACAAGTATGGATATCAAAAATAGGTACAAATACTATGCCAAAAATACCTAGACTCAAATGAAGATACTTAGATACTAACAATTGAAAACCCACCCAAAGGTCTTACTATATGGAACTACATTATAGAATGTAGAGAGATTGTATATCATCATGTCACTTAGCAGGTAAGGAACAAATGTAGAGATTTGTTTTGGGTTGACTCCTGGGGTGGGGAGAAGCCCCTTATAGATCTACTAGATTTAAAATTCCCAAGGGAATAAAATCAAAGAGTATGGGGTATGAAGGTTTGGAATTATGGAGGACCCATTGAAAAAGATGGAATGATGAAATAGGAATGGAGGACTTTGTATAAAAACATAATCTAGATAACCAAAAGAGGGCATTAAAAAAAATTCTGAAGGAAATAAAATAATTACCAACCAATGGAGAGGACATCATCTAGTTGTGTGGATCTAGCATAGGGAACTACAAAGACAGTGCATGATACAAAATTAAAGAAGCTAATGTAGAAAGGAGGAATTATCCTATCAAACTTATATGGAGAAAATGAATTCTACCCAAGGCCAAAGTATTCACCTAGATGCCTCTACAAAAAAGGATTTTGATAGAAGATGGATTGTAGAAAATGGGGATTCATGGTTCGAGAGGGTTTGCATTGTGCCAAGTAGAATGGGAAACTGCAAACCATATTTTGATAAGTTGTAAGTATGTGAATGATTGTTGCAAACACTTTGTAGTCAAATTAGGGTTTCAATGGTTGCTCTCATATGACATCACTTGAGTTGGTTAAATATGTGGCCTCTAATAAAAATGCAAAGTTTATTTGGTTTTATATGGAAGATTTAACCCTCCACAATCCTATGGGAGTTCTGGAAAGAAAGGAATGTACGAATATTCAAAAGAAAAGCCATGGATGTTTGAAAATTATATCAAAAAATTAAAAGTGCAGTGATCGAACTAGTGAATAACACAACTAGAAATAAGGTAGTCAAGAATAATATAGGTCACAAGATGAGATGATTGGATGCACGAGTCATTTGAAGTTTTAAAAATTCCAAAGACTGATTGTGCAAGATTGGAGACAAAAGGAGTGAACCTAAGAGAAGATGTAAAATGGAGTCTACCGAGGAGGAACTCGGTCAAAATAAACTTTTATGGTACATCTGGGGCTAATCCTAGCCCCACCACTATTGGTTGTGTGGCTAGAGACTAGGATTGATACAAAATCATAAAAAAATCACTATTCATTGGAGAAAAAAAATAATGATGTTGATTTAGAGAGAAACTTGTAGGATTACAAATGGGCTTGAACATTAGTACAAATGAAATACATGTGGAGGGGGACTCATTAAATGTGATAAACACAATCAGAAAGAAACCTACCCACTACAACAAATTCTTGTCACTAGCTCCCTTTTTGGTCTATTCTTTTCTTCCACGTAGTTTTTTAATATATTTCTCATCCATTTTTTCAAAATATCAATGTTATTCATTGGGTCAGTGCTACTCTTAGTGTAATTTGTACCAAGTTGAAAAGACTAACGCCAGTCTGGGTGTAATGTGACATCTGTAGTTATGCCAATATTAGCGCCTGTGTTGACACCCAAATTAATTCCTCTTGAATGAGTAGGCACAACATTAGGCACAATGTTAAAGTATCCATTTGTTGGCCCATCGTATTTGATTTTCCTAGTGTGTTCTTGGTTAGGATATTTTATTGATTTAATGTCAACATATTTTGTTCATTTTTTCATGCTCTCATTTGGCCATATCTTTTGATGAGGTTAAAGTTTTTATTTGTGATTTAAGTTGTGATTATTTATTTTGCATGTCTTCTAAGTTGTGCTTAAAGTGTTTATCACACCCTTGTGGAGCTTAAGACAAATGATAGCTAGGGGTTGTGAGGATGCATGGTGGTCAATGGGTGATGATAAAAGTGTTGTCACGTCCTCGTGACTTGTTGAGATAGTTAATACCTTTACCCTATGGGGAAGAGACAGTGAGCCATGTGTCAGTAATTAAAGGTCCTCACAATTTTTTTTTAAGATTGTCAGTTGGACATGTGACCCCGCGATTGGATGTTTGTGATGACTGTAATGGTTTATTGCATCCTCATGGCAGTTAGAGGGGGAAATGTTTAAAGGTCGGTACATTGTGAGGAAGAATAAGATGCTATAGTGGTCCCTTGTCGTTTCCTCACAAATTATTATGTGGGACCCATATTTGGACCGCGAGGAAGAGAGGATGTTTCACATGGCACTTGATGGGTTTTCTTCACTATGATATTGTAGGGTTAACAAATTGGTATGGTTGCATGCCATGGTTGAGCAGGGTACCGATACTTGTTGAAGACCTCTGGCCTCACATCCACACATGCCTAAATTACAGTTAAGGAAAATGCTTACGAAATTGCAATGAAATTAATTCAATATCTAGGTTAGGTAAGTCCAACCTCGCGACACTTTATGTGGGTTACTCAAAACTATTTGACAAAACATTAAAAAAAAAAAGTGGTGGTAGGAAGAATATAAGAAGAGACATCATGATTGATAGAATGTTGTATTTTTTGATCCAAAAATTATTATCTTCCAAAAAATCATTCACTTACTACCCAACCTTTTGAGAGTCACATTTAAATTGCTATAACCAATAGAAAAGGCCACAATGATAGGTTTTGCAGTTGTTGGGATAGGTGCAAATCTAGGGATAATTGTTGCTACATTTTTTGAAATTTGAAAGTGTGAGCCATAGCTTAAATAGATGAAGGGGGTGAACCCACAATAGTGGGTTACAATTTTCAAAGGAAGGAATTCGTCCCAAAAATCATAAGAGCACAGATTTAATCAAATACTTTTGATAGAAAGTACTTTCTATTGAAACTAGGTACTTTCTATCAAAACTAGGTACTTTCTATCAAAAGTACTTACTATTGAAAGTCCCTGATTAGGTCATGTTTGCAAGGTTCAAGAAATTATGATAATTTCATGGCTTCAAGGCTCAAGTGCAGTGATCAAATGGAACAATAAGGAGACGTCCTTTTGCATAGCATAAGTACTTAGAATGATCCTTTTAACAATTATAGATTCAACAATTTTTCAATTTATTATGTATATGTTTTTTTGACGTTAATCGAATGTACATTTTTTATCAAATATAAACCTTTGAGTTGACGTTCAATGAAAAATAGTGGAAAACAGAAAAAAAAAATTGAAAAATAACAATGCCCTCCATCTTCGAGTCTACTTTCTATCAAAAAAAATTGAAATTAGATAAATACACAAGTTATAAGCTATGTAGTTAAGGTATGTCAAAATTACTATTTAGTCAACTTTAAATGTTAATAAAATATGCAATAATCATGATTATGTCGTCAAACCAATTGCATGCCCTCCATATGGATGTTACAAAACTAAATTCGAAGAAGAAAATTCCTATCTATTTTAGAAAAAAAGTTATGCTCTATGAAAATAATGTTACGCTTTGAAAATGACGTATTCAGCGCCATACTTATTTTCATGGGAGAAAGAAAAAACAATTCAAATAAATTTTATATATATATATATATATATATATATATATATATATATATATAATATATATATATATATATATATATATATATATATATATATATATATATATATATATATATATATATATATATATATATATATAAAATCTAGACAGAAAATTCTAAAAGACTCTAATTTACTTCATCCTTTGATTTCAAACGGTTCAATGACAATATGCACCTGAATCTGATTTATTTTTTTCAAAATGTAGAGTTTAGTGTTCGTTCAAGCAAAAATGTGTAACCCACTATTGTGGTTCACCCAAGGGTAAATGCAAAATGAGTGATGTGTGTTGTCTAAATTTTGGTTATTCACAATTGGAATGGAGTGTTTCTTTGTTTGAGTACTGAGGATGGAGCTTATTGAGGCTATAGAGGGATTTTACTGTAAGAAAAAGGGGTTTAGACCAAGACATGTTGGAGGACATATACAATGATCGTGGTGGTGAACTAGTTGATAATACATTTTTTTATCATAGAGATACTAAAATTGCCTTCTCTTATCGTAGAGATATTGAAATGTCTGGACTTTTCTAAAAACTCTAGGCACAACTTGCAAATAATTTCAATCTCTCATATTACTAATTTGGATCCATTTGTTGTGATGGAGGAAAAGAAAAAAAACTGTTGTAGACACAAAAGATGGGAGTTCAAATTCATCTTTTTCTCCTCATGTTGTATTTTCAAAGCCATCTCTCACAAGGAAAGATGGTGAGAATTTTGCATTCTATCATTTTCTGCCTCTATAACCACCCATGGGTAATAATGGCATGGCTCACATGCATGGTTGGATCACATTCTTGGCAATAATAAGCACTACATTGTATCCTCTAGACCCAAGTCTACAAGAAGTTTCACTCGAGGACACAAACAGAGGTAACAACCTTCATATGGAGAAAATTTTCTATGATCGGCTAGTGGCAGTTGGTAAAAGAATACAAAAGGAATACTTTGGTCTATAGATTTGAAAATTTTTGAAAATTGAAAAATAATAGTGCCCTCTGTCTTCGAGTCTACTTTCTATGAAAAAAAAATTGAAATTAGATAAATACACAACAAGTTATAAGCTATGGAGTTAAGGTATGTCAAAATTACTGTTTAGTCAACTTGAAACGTTAATAAAGTATGTAATAATCATGATAATGTCATCAAACCAATTGCATGCCCTCCATATGGATGTTACAAAACTAAATTTGAAAGAAGCACATTCATATTTATTTTAGAAAAAAAATTATACTCTATGAAAATAATGTTACTCTTTGAAAATGACGTTTTCAACATCATACCAGTTTTCATGGGAGAAAGAAAAAACTATTCAAATCAATTCAAATATATATATATATATATATATATATATATATATATATATATATATATATATATATAATATATATATATATATATATATATATATATATATGTATATATACATATATATATATGTATATATACATATATATGTATATATGTATATATATATGTATATGTATATGTATATATATATGTATATATGTATATATATATATATGTGTATGTATATGTATATATATATGTATATATGTATATATATATGTGTGTATATATATATATGTATCTATATATATATATATATATATATATATATATATATACATATATATATATATATATATATATAGATATGTATATATATATATATAGATATGTATATATATATATATATATGTATATATATATATACA
>BSBK01002882.1:90000-137500 GCA_027943335.1 Chamaecyparis obtusa | reverse complement strand
ATGAATTCAATAATTTCTGCATTGAAAGAGGAATCAAAAGATAGGTATCAGCCCCAAGAACTCCTGAGTAGAATGGAATAGTTGAAAGAAGGAACAGATCTATCATGGATTGTGCAAGGACTCTAATGATTGAAAAGAACATTGCTATGAAATACTAGAAGGAAGCTATTAGCACTGCAATTCATACCTTGAACTGAGTACAGTTGAGGAAAGACACATTCAAAACTCCTTATGAGTTATGGTATGGCTATAAACCCAATGTAAGTTACCTGAAAATATTTGGTAGTAAATGTTACATCTTAAAAGAATCTAGAAAAGGAAAATTTGATGTAAAAAGTGATGAAGGAATATTTTTGGGATATTCTTGCAAAAGTAAAGCATATAGATGTCTGAATTTGTCTACTCATAAAATCATAGAAAGTGCACATGTGAAAGTTGATGAGTTTGCAGAAAAGATTGAAGAAGAAAGCAAAAAAGAACCAGAGGATTACAAAAGATTTGTTTACATTGAACCTGATACATTGCTAGACACATCTGTCAATAAGGAAACTGCATCTACCGAGCCCAGTACAGTAACTGAGTCGCAAGAAGAAATTCAAACCAAGTCACAAGAAATCGAGTCTCAGTCTGAAGCTACTGAGAGAATATCTACCAAGCCCTAGCAAACTGAACCCTGAAGATGAAATTCAAGAAGATGACAATGTAACTCATTCAAGAAGCAAGGAACCTATATTGGCCAAGTATGTTAGGAAGCATCATACACCAGATCAGATTATTGGAAACAAATCAGATGGTACTATGACAAGAAGTAAACTGAATGGTACATGTTTTACTTGCTGAGTTTGAACCTAAAAATGTTAAAAATGCATTGGGAAAATGAAAGTTGGATTGAGGCTATGAATGAAGAAATAGAACAAATAGAGAAAAACAAGACATGGACTCTTGTACCTAGGCCTAAAGACAAAAATGTAATTGGAACAAAATGGGTATTCAGGAACAAGCTGAATGAAGATGGTCAAGTATCTAGAAACAAAACTAGATTAGTGTGTAAAGGGTATTCTCAAGAAGAAGGTATAGATTATGGAGAGACTTTTGCTCCTATTGCAAGATTAGAAGGTATAAGAATTCTACTTGCATATGCAACACATAAAGGATTTAAGGTATATCAAATGGATGTAAAATCTGCATTTCTTAATGGTATTCTTGATGAAGAAGTCTACATTGAGCAACCTGAAGGTTTTGTTGATCCAGACAAAAAAGATATGGTTTGCAAGTTACACAAAGCATTGTATGGTCTGAAAACAAGCCCCTAGAGCATGGTATGAAAGATTACATAACTATCTTATTTAGATTGGTTTCAAAAGAGCTAATGATAACAATAGTTTGTACATCAAGGAAGGACCAGATAATAGAATTGTTTTGGCAGAAATATTTGTGGATGATACTGTGTTTACAGGTAATGATGATCAGTGCAAAGAATTTTTAGAGCAAATGAACAAAGAATTTGAAATGTCTATGTTTGGTCAGATAAAGTTTTTTGTTGGTCTTCAAATTCAGCAGAGCAAGAATGGTATCTACATTACTCAGTCTAAATACATCAAGGAAATACTTAAGAAGTTTGGTATGGAAGATGCAAAACCAGTTGGTACCCCCCATGTGTACTGGACTGAAGCTTACCAAAAATGATGATTCAAAAGAAGTAGATCAGACCTTATACAGATCAATGATTAGAAAATTATAGTATGTAGTTCATACAAGGCCTGATATTGCCTTAGCAGTTGGTATAGTAGCAAGATTCTCAGCAAAACCAAGAGAAAATCATATGATGGCAATCAAAAGAATCTTGAGATACTTGGAAGAAACTGAAGATTATGGCTTGTGGTATAAATTTGGAGGCAATCTGGACTTAAAAGTGTTTACTGATGCTGATTGGGCTAGAAACATTGATGACAAAAAAAGTACAAGTGGTGGAGCATTCTTTCTTGGCAAGAGGTTGGTATCTTGGACCAGTAAAAAAGAAAAATTGCACATCCCAATCCACAGCAGAAGCAGAATATGTTGCTACAGTAGTAAACTGCTCTAATATTGTTTGGTTCAAATATTTTATTGGAAGGCATGAAGGTTGAGATCAAAGAACTAGTTGTTATATTTTGTGATAATACAAGTGCAATAAATATTTCAAAGAATCCAGTAATGCATTCCAAAACCAAACACATTGCTATAAAATATCACTTTGTCAGAGAATTGGTGCAAGACAAAAAAATCAGATTGGAATATATTCATTCAAAAGAACAAATTGCAGATATATTCACCAAGCCACTACCTAAGGATGCATTCTTGTATCTAAGAGGTAAGTAGGGGGTCATTCCCCTATCCGAGGCTCACTAAATAATTTTTAGTGATGCATCAACTAGAGCATATTAAAGATCAGTCAGTTGATGCAACTTAGTCAAGGAATCATTGCATAGAATCAGTACTCAAGGTACATTGCTATGCACTTGGTATGTGTTGTCAAAGAGGGAGAGTTTGTTGTCATATTTCAAGAAATTTCTTTAGATTTCTAAGAGGGAGAGTTTTCAGTCAGAAAGATAAGTTTGCTGATAGAGGGAGTTCTCATAGATAAGAATCATAATGAAGCTAAGGATATGTTCCTTACTCTATGTTTTCTATGAAATTTCATTGTGCTATGACATATTGTGTTGCCATCAATGCCAAAGAGGGAGATTGTTGGATTAATTAATGTGTTGTCTTTGATGTCACACTAATGTCATATTATTTATCAAGCTCAGTCAGTCAGCAAAGTAGTTCATAGTATTTACTGAGCTCAGTCGGTTAGCAAAGCAATTCCCAGTATTTACCGAGCTCAGTCGTCAGCAGGCAGTTTTCAGTATCTACCGAGATATCTCGAGTGTCAAAGAAAAGTATGGCAGAAAATAGTGTTAACCGAGCTTCCTTGGTTAACGAAGGAAAGTTAGGTGTTTACCGAGTTCACTTGGTCTCCAAAGGATGTTGCAAAATTCGCAGTGCTTACCGAGTTCTCTTGGTCACCAAAGGAAATCTTTTCGGTTAATGTTTAACCGAGCAAGGTCGGCCCAGTAAAGGATTTTGTTAATTTGAGAAATAAAGTTTGATTATTTCAGCTGACTGTTGTGATGATTAGTAATGTTATTAGTGCCGACTTGACAATCTAAATGGACAATCTGAATGGTATATATAGAAGGTCAAGTTGTGAATTAAAAGTGTGGAAGTAAAAAAAAAAAGAAGGAAAGTGTGAGCGAATTTTGAAGGATGATTAGATATCCTTGAGGAGCAGCAGAGATATATTTTGATCAGGAAGGATCTAGTGAAGTAGAACAGAGATCTGTAATCAGCAATTAAGTTGCATCATTATTCAGGTAATTTCATTGTTACTTTCTTACTATTGTAGTAGTGATTTCAAAATCTCCTAACCGAGTTGGTTTAACAACCATTTTATAAATCCTCTAACAAGGTGAGAGTTCTATTGAATTGTTTCAAGACCTCTTACAAGGCCACTCCTAACAGGGTGATTAAATCCTCTAACAAGGTCACACCTAACAGTGTGTTTTGTAACCTTTTACCGGGTTGGCTCCTAACAGGGCATCACTTCAGAAGAGTGAAAAACAATAACTAGTTATATTGGTTTTTCCCATATTGGGTTTCCACGTTAAATCTGGTGTCTCTTGTGTTCATGTTATTTTCTTTATTCATGTATGTTAATCACCGATGAATGCTTAAGAACTGTATAATTAATACTCACTGCAATAATTAAGTTTCAGCATTTCTCTATATGTTTGTCGAACAACAGCAGCAAATGATTTAATAAAACATCTAAGGGATCTGTGAAAAGTAAATTTATGGTTAACTGATTCACCCCCCCCTCTCAGTTACTTCATCTATATTTCCAATAGTATGTATATGTATATATGTATATATACATATACATATACATATACATATACATATACATATACATATATACATATACATACATATATTATATATATATATGTATATATATATATATACGTGCACATATACATATACATATACATATACATATATATATTGTATCTATGTATATGTATATGTATGTATATATATATATATGTATCTATGTATATGTATATGTATATATATATATATATATATATATATATATATATATATATATATATATATATATATATGTATCTATGTATATGTATATGTATATATATATATTATATATATATATATATATGTATATATATATATATATATGTATATATATATATATATGTATATATATTATATATATATGTATATATATATATATATATATGTATATATATATATATATATGTATATATATGTATATATATATATATATATATATATATATATATATATATATATATATATATATATATATATATGGGTATGTGCAGGATCATGAGGGGCCAAACTATGCCCTTAAGTGGCAATGAAAAATCAGACAATCAGGATTAGTCAACTTGGCGTGAAAAAATGAACTAGTTATCAACCTAATATCAAAAAGTTGTAAGAATATAATTTGTAGGAAATTGAATGTAGTTTCTAAACTACCAAGCCTTTTCTGAAAAAAAATTAATATGATTGGTAAAAAGTATAGATTGCAATGCAGCACTACAAACATTTCAGCAAAAAAATAAGTACATGTATGTCTGACCACCCTAATCAAAAGAAAATGATAATATTTTTTTATAATATTCTATATATAAGTAGCTGACTCATGCCCAGATGTGATGCATATTTTTTGGTATTTTTATTCCAAACAGATAATTAATTATGATTTTTTGCTACCAAGCGCTTTCAGAATTTAAAAACTCTCATGTTTGACCACCTTAACTCATTGAAAACTTATCATAATTAAATTTTTTTAATTTTTTCTTATACTAGATGAATCATAGAATGTGACGCATCTTTCGAATTTCAAAAATGTTATACCCATTGAAAGATATAGTCATTTTTCAATCAGTATCTAAATCAGCACTTTAGAGGTAGCTCGATTAGAAAATAACTAATAATTACTTAACGAATTCAAAATTTGACAGCAATTATATCGATATAAAGCTGATAATCTCCTTAAGATACCCTTTTCATTTTATCAAATTCGGGTGAAAAAAAGTCGTCAGCTACATGGTCGAAGTCTGGAACTGAGAGAAACAAAAGAAAAACACATTTTTGTGACACTTGAAGAGTTGACCAGGTAGGTTTGGTGCACAGACCAATACCGAGCCTAATCGGGTACCCGATATTTTTGGGTACCCGAATCTGGCGGCATAGTTTCAAATTTTTGCTTTGCCTCCACTTTCTCTAATTTCTAATTTCAAAATTTTGTTCCACTTTATCAATTATAGTTATATAATTGATAGTTATATATTTGATATATATTTGATAGTTATTAGTTATATATTAAATATTATATAATATCAATTATATATTAATTGTTATATATTAGTTATATATTAAATACTATATAATATGAATTATATATTAAATCTTATATTTAATATTATTTAATATATATTAATATTAAAAACTATATATTAGATTATATTTTAATTTATAATATTATATATTATATATTAAATATTATATAATATACATTTTACATTTTAAATATTATTAATATGATTCAGAGCATGAGCATGAGTCCCTACAATGGCATAGTAGTGCCTTTTATAGGTGCCAAAAACCCTAGCTATGCAGAAATGGAGGCTTTGAAGAATAGTTCACTGGAGGCGGATTATAGAAGCAGAGGGCAAGAGAATCACTTTGTTTCCACCACTTGTGGCTATGAAATGGTATCTTTCCTTGCTTTTTCAACTGAAATGCTAAATTGTAAAGGTTCTCGAAATAGATTCTAGTTGTGCTAGACAATTGTACCATGCCTATTGATAATCCGGTAGCTGAACAGAGTCATTGGGAGGTTGAACAAGAACAACCAGATGGATCTTTGAACTGGTCGAAGATTATGGAGAGCGGGGAAGGGGTTTGGTAAAATGAGCAGTTGTACTAGAAATGATGCACGTGCCATAGAACTGACCGCATTAATAAATTTAAAGAAGAGATTAGTGGTGACATGACATTATGAGGAAAGCCTTGTCATTTCGATGGTGCCTCCCCTGCCCCCCGTGATATTATGAAGAATGTCTTACCGCTTCAATGCCGGCACCACCTTGTCTCAGACTTTCACCATTGCTTCTCTTCAGTACTCTAAAATATGGTAGGGATTGTGGGCACATTATTACCTCTAGGATTGGGATTGAGATATCACACGTTAGGACCCCTAGGGAGTCCCCATGACCCCTTATGACACATTGGAATGCTCAAATGTGTCTTAAGAAGTCTTAGGACCCCTTCAAACACACTTGAACATTCCAATGTGTCAAAAGGGGTCATTGGGACTCCCCTATGGGTTCTATTATGTCTTATCACGCGTTAGGACCCCTAGGGAGTCCCCATGACCCCTTTTGACACATTGGAATGCTCAAGTGTGTCTTAAGGGGTCCTATGACCCCTTAAGACACACTTGAGCATTCCAATGTGTCAAAAGGGGTCATGGGGACTCCCTAGGGGTCCTAGTATACCTTATCACATGTTAAGATCCATAGGGAGTCCCCATGACCCCTTATGACACATTGGAACACTCAAGTGTGTCTTAAGGGGTCCTACGACCCCTTAAGACACACTTGAGCATTCTAATGTGTCAAAAGGGGTCATTGGGACTCCCGAGGGGGTCCTAGTTATGCCTTATCACATGTTAGGACCCCTAGAGAGTCCTCATGACCCCTTTTGACACATTGGAATGCTCAAGTGTGTCTTAAAGGGTCCTACAACCCCTTAAGACACACTTGAGCATTCCAATGTGTCAAAAGGGGTCTTTGGGACTCCCTAGGGGTCCTAGTATGCCTTATCATGCATTAGGACCACTAGAGAGTCCTCATGACCCCTTTTGACACATTGGAATGCTCAAGTGTGTCTTAAAAGGTCCTACGACCCCTTAAGACACACTTGAGTGTTCGAATATGTCAAAAGGGGTCATTGGGACTCCCTAGGGGTCCCAATATGCCTTATCACACGTTAGAATCTATAGAGAGTCCCCATGAACCCTTTTGACATATTGCAATGTTGTAGTGCATCTTAAGGGGTCTTAGGACCCCTTAAGACACAATTGAGCATTCCAATGTGTCAAAAGGGATCATGGGAACACCCTAGGTGTTCTAATGCATGATAAGGCGTACTAGGACCCCTAGGTAGTCCCCATGACCTCTTTTGACACATTAGAATGTTCAAGTGTGTCTTAAGGGGTATTAAAATCCCTTAAGACACACTTGAGCATTCTAATGCATCAAAAGGGGTCATGGGGACTCCCTAGGTGTCCTAATGCGCCTTATCACACATTAGGACATCCAGGGAGTCCCCATGACCCCTTTTGACACATTAGAATGCTCAAGTGTGTCTTAAGGGTCCTAATACCCCTTAAGACACACTTGAACATACCAATGTGTCAAAAGGGGTCATGGAGACTCTCCAGGGGTCCTAATGTGTGATAAGGTGTACTAGGACCCTTAAGGAGTCCCCATAACCCCTTTTGACCACATTAGAATGCTCAAGTGTGTCTTAAGGGATCCTAATACCACTTAAGACACACTTGAGCATTCTAGATGTGTAAAAAAGGGTTTTGGGGACTCCTTAGGGGTATTAGTACACCTTATCATGTATTAGGGAACCTAGAGAGTCCTCGGGTATGTGCAGGATCATGAGGGGCCAAACTATGCCCTTAAATGGCAATGAAAAATCAGACAATTAGGATTAGTCAACTTGGCATGAAAAAATGAACTAGTTATCAACCTAATATCAAAAAGTTGTAAGAATATAATTTGTAGGAAATTGAATGTATTTTTTAAACTACTAAGCCTTTTCTGAAAAAAAATTAATATGATTGGTAAAAAGTATAGATTGCAATGCAGCACTACAAACATTTCAGCAAAAACTAAGAAGTACGTGTATGTCTGACCACCCTAATCAAAAGCAAATGATAATATTTTTTTATAATATTCTATATATAAGTAGTTGACTTATGCTTGCATGTGACACATATTTTTTGGTATTTTTATTCCAAACAGATAATTAATTATGATTTTTTGCTACAGCGCTTTTAGAATTTAAAAACTCTCATGTCTGACCACCTTAACTCATTGAAAACTTATCATAATTCAATTTTTTAAATTTTTTCTTATACTAGATGAAGCATAGAATGTGACACATCTTTCGGATTTCAAAAATGTTATACGGTTTGAAAGTTATAGCTATTTTTCCATTAGTATGTCAATCAGGACTTTAAACATAAGTGAACTAGAAAATAACTAATAAATACTTAACGAATTCAAAATCTGATAGGACTTATATCGATGGAAAGCTGACAATTATCTGAAGAAACCCTTTTCATTTTATCAAAATCGGGTGGAAAAAAGTCATCAACCTAATGGTCGAAGTGTTGACATAAGAAAAAATAGAGAAAAAACACATTTTTTGCACACCTTCAACGTTGACCATGGTAGCTTTGGTTTCCAAAGCTATTACCCGATTTTGCTTTAATTTCAAATTTGAAAAGTTTCCCCCTCCCACTCTTTTTTTATTTCCCTTTAATTTTGATGTTTTTTTCTTTCAACCCTGACAATGAATAATTTATATATTTTATATTTAGGTTTTATATTTTATGTTTTATATTTTATATTATATAGTATATATATTATATATTATTTATTTATATTATATATTTGATAATATCAATTTAAACGGCCTAAGTATATAGTCTATTCAGATTTATATTAAATGCAATATTTTTATATTATAATATAAATGTTACATAATATATATATGTATATATTATAAATTATATATTAAATATTGTTGTGTATATAATATAATAAAATATAATATAATGTCTAATATATATAATATATAAAATGAATAGGACATTAATATATTGTATATTTGATTATATATATTAAATGTAATATCTAATATATCTTATAATATATATATATTATATATTTAGTCTATTAAATATTGTATTTTTTCAAATATTTTATATATTATTTTAATATTTAATTTAAGTTATAACAGATCCTCTCATGAGACAACAGGTCGAATCGGGGTCGCTAGATGTCTTAAGGGGTAATTAGGGTTTGTGAGGCAACTTCGGATGTACAGTGACCATTTGGAAGGAAATAGGGCATGTCTGAGTACCAATGTACCAAATTTTAATGACTTTTTCCTATTCCAACTTGAAAAGGGTTCATGGGGTGCTCTCAGGAGACCACATGTCCAATTAGTGTCGCTAGGCGTCTTAAGGGGTCATTAGGGCTCGTGAGATAACCTTGATGTATGGTGACCATTTGGAATGCATTAGGACATGTCAAAGGACCTAACTCCACAATTTAGATGAATTTTGATTAGTCAAACTCGAAAAGGGTCCATGGGGTGCTCTTGGGAGACCATTGTGCGATTCGGGGTCGATAGGTGACTTAAGGGGTCATCGAGGTTCCAAATGAAACTTTCGATGAACGGTGATCCTTTGGAATGCATTAGGACATATTAGATGACCTACGTACCAAATTTGGATAACTTTTGCCTATTAGAACTCGAAAGGGGTCTATGGGGTGCTCTCGGGAGACCACATGTCGAATCGGGGTCGGTACCTACCTGTTAAGAGGTCATTAGGGTTCCAAATGAAACTTTAATGGAATGGTCACCCTTTGAAACACATTAGGATATGTCATAGGACCTATGTACCAAATTTGGATGACTTTTGCCTAGTAAAACTCAAAAGGGGTCCATGGTGTACTCTCGGGAGACCACATGTTGAAATGGGGTCGGTAGGCCTATTAAGGGGTCATTAGGGTTCCAAATAAAACTTTGATGGAATGGTGACCCTTTGGAATGAATTAGGACATGTCATAGGACCTATTTACCAAATTTAGATGACATTTTCCTATTAGAACTCAAAAGGGGTCCATGGGGTGCTCTCGGGAGACCTCATGTCGAATCGGGGTTGGTAGTCCTGTTAAGGGGGTATTAAGGTTTGAAATGAAATTTCGATGGAATGGTGACCCTTTGGAATGCATTAGGACATGTAAGAGGACCTAATTCTATGATTCATATGACTTTTTCCCAAAATAACTCGAAATGAGTCCATGGGTTGCTCTCAGGAGACCTCATGTCGAATCGGGGTCGGTAAGCCTGTTAAGGGGTCATTAGGGTTACAAATGCAACTTCAATGGAATGGTGACCCTTTGGAATGCATTAGAATATGTCATAGGAACTACGTACCAAATTTGGATGACTTTTGCCTAGTAGAACTCGAAAGGGGTCCACGGAGTGCTCTCGAGAGACCTCATGTCGAATCAGGGTCGGTAGGCCTGTTATGGGGTCATTAGGGTTCCAAATGCAACTTCAATAGAACGGTGATTTTTTTGGAACACATTAGGACATATCATAAAACCTATGTACAAAATTTGGATGACTTTTCCCTAGTAGAACTTGAAAGGGGTCCATGGGGTGCTCTCGGAAGACCTCATGTTGAATCGGGGTTTGTAGGCCTATTAAGGGGTCATTAGGGTTTGAAATGCAACTTTGATGGAATTATAACCCTTTGAAATTCAGTAGGACATGTTAGAGGACCTATGTACCAAATTTGGATGGCTTTTTCTAAGTATAACTCGAAAGTGGTCTATGGGGTGCTCTCGGGAGACCACATGTCGAAACGGGGTTGGTAGGCCTATTAAAGGGTCATTAGGGTTCCAAATGCAACTTTGATGGAATGGTGACCATTTGAAATGCATTACAACATGTCATAGGACCTATGTACCAAATTTGGACTAATTTTTCTTAGTATAACTTGAAAGGGGTCCATGGGGTGTTCTCGGGAGACCTCATGTCGAATCAGGGTCGGTAGGCCTGTTAAGGGGTCATTAGGGTTCCAAATGCAAATTTGATAGAAAAATGACCCTTTGGAATGCATTAGGACATGTCAAAGGACCTACGTAACAAATTTGGATGATGTTTCCCTAGTAGAACTCGAAAGGGGTCCATGGGGTGCTCTCGGGAGACCACATGTCGAATCAGGGTCGGTAGGCCTGTTAAGGTGTCATCCAAATGAAATTTTGATGGAATAGTGACCCTTTGGAACACATTAAGATATTTCATAGGACCTATGTACCGAATTTGGATGACTTTTTCTTACTAGATCTCGTAAGGGGTCCATGGGGTGCTCTCGGGAGACCACATGTCGAAACAGGGTCGTTAAGCCTATTAAGGGGTCAATAGGGTTTGAAATGCAACTTCGATGGAACTGTGACCCATTGTAACACATTAGAACATGTCATAGGACCTATTTACTAAATTTGGATGACTTTTTCCTAGTAGAACTCAAAAGGGGTTAATGAGGTGCTCTCGAGAGACTACATGTCGAAACGGGGTCAGTAGGCCTGTTAAGGGGTCAATAGCGTTTGAAATGCAACTTTGATGAAATGGTGACCCTTTGGAACACATTAGGAAATTTCAAAGGACCTAATTCCATGATTTAGATGACTTTTTCTTAGTAGAACTCGAAAGGGGTCCATGGGGTGCTCTTGGGAGATCACATGTCAAATCGAGGTCGGTAGGCCTGTTAAGGGGTTATTAGGGTTCCAAATGAAACTTTGATAGAACAGGGACCCTTTGCAATGCATTAGGACATGTCAGATGACCTACATACCAAATTTGGATAACTTTTGCCTAGTAGAACTCAAAAGGGGTCCACGGGGTGCTCTCGGGACACCACATGTCAAATCGGGGTCGGTAGGCCTGTTAAGGAGTCATTAGGGTTCCAAATGCAACTTCCATGGAATGGTGACCCTTTGGAACACATTAGGACATGTTAGAGGACCTATGTACCAAATTTTCAAGACTTTTTCCTAGTAGAACTCAAAAGGGGTCCATGGGGTGCTCTCGGGACACCACATGCCGAATCAAGATCGGCAGGCCTGTTAAGGGGTCATTAGGGTTCCAAATGCAACTTTGATGGAATAGGGACCCTTCTCAATGCATTAGGACATGTTAGAGGACCTACGTACCAAATTTGGATGACTTTTGCCTAGTAGAACTTGAAAGGGGTCCATGGGGTGGTCTCGGGACACCACATGTCGAATCGGGGTCGACAGGCCTGTTAAGGGGTCATTAGGGTTTCAAATGCAACTTCGATGGAATGATGACCCTTTAGAATGCATTAGGACATGTCAGAAGACCCTTTAAGACACACTTGAGCATGATAAGGCGTACTAGGACCCTTAGGGAGTCCCCATCACCCCTAGGAGTCCTAAGGCATGATAAGGCGTACTAGGACCCCTAGGGAGTCCCCATGAACCTTTTTGATGCATTGGAATGCTCAAGTCTATCTTAAGGGGTCCTAAAACCCCTTAAGATAGACTTGAGCATTCCAATGCATCAAAAGTGGTCATGGGGACTCTCTAAGGGTCTTAACATGTGATAAGGTGTATTAGGACCCCTAGAGAGTCCCCATGACCCCTTTTGAAACATTGGAACCCTCAAGTGTTTCCTAAGGGGTCCTATGACCCCCTTAGGACACACTTGAGGGTTCCAATGTTTCAAAAGGGGTCATGGGGACTCTCTAGGGGTCCTAATGCATGATAAGGTTTACTAAGACCCGTAGGGAGTCCTCATGACTCCTTTTGATACATTGTAATGTTCAAGTGTGTCTTAAGGGGTCTTAGGACTTATTAAGACACATTTGAGCGTTCCAATTTGTCAAAAGGGGTCATGGGGACTCCCTAAGGGTCTTAAGGTGTGATAAGGCATACTAGGACCCTTAAGGAGTCTCAATGACCCCTTTTGACCCCTAGGACCCCTTAAGACACACTTGAGCATTCCAATGTGTCAAAAGGGGTCATTGGGACTCCCTAGAGGTCTTAACGCATGATAAAGCATACTAGGACCCCTAGGGAGTCCTCATGACCCCTTTTGACACATTGGAATACTCAAGTGTGTCTTAAGGGGTCCTAATACCCCTTAAGACACACTTGAGCATTCCAATGTGTCAAAAGGGGTCATGGGGACTCTTTAAGGGTCCTAACGCATGATAAGGCATACTAGGACCTTTAGGGAGTCCCCATGACCCTTTTTGACACATTGGAATGCTCAAGTATGTCTTAAGGGGTTGTAGGACCCCTTAAGACACACTTGGGCATTCAAATGTGTCAAAAGGGGTCATGGGGACTCCCTAGAGATCCTAGTATGCATTATCACACCTTAGGACACCTACAGAGTCCCCACAACCCCTTAAGACACATTGGAATACTCAAGTGTGTCTTAAGGGGTATTAGGACCCCTTAAGACACACTTGAGCATTCCAATGTGTTAAAAGGGGTTATGGGGACTCCTTAGGGGTCTTAATACGCCTTATCATGCCTTAGGACCCCTAAGGAGTCCTCAGGACCCCTAAGGAGTCCTCAGGACCCCTTTTGACACATTGGAATGCTCAAGTATGTCTTAAGGGGTCCTAATATGCCTTATCACACGTTAGGACCCCTAGAGAGTCTCCATGAACCCTTAAGACACATTGGAATGCTCAAGTGTGTCTTAAGGGGTCGTACGACCCCTTAAGACACACTTGAGCATTCCAATGTGTCTTAAGGGGTCATGGGGACTCCCTAGGGGTCCTAGTATGCCTTATCACATGTTAGGATCCCTAGAGAGTCCCCATGACCCCTTAAGACACATTGGAATGCTCAAGTGTGTCTTAAGGGGTCATAGGACCCCTTAAGACACACTTGAGCATTCCAATGTGTCAAAAGGGGTTATGAGGACTCCCTAGGGGTCTTAATATGCCTTATCATGCCTTAGGACCCCTAAGGAGTCCCTAAGACCCTTTTTGACACATCGGAATGCTCAAGTATGTCTTAAGGGGTCCTAATACACCTTATCACATGTTAGGACCCCTAGATAGTCTCCATGAACCCTTAAGACACATTGGAATGCTCAAGTGTGTCTTAAGGGGTCGTACGACCCCTTAAGACACACTTGAGCATTCCAATGTGTCTTAAGGGGTCATGGGGACTCCCTAGGGGTCCTAGTACGACTTATCACATGTTAAGACCCCTAGAGAGTCCCCATGACCCCTTAAGACACATTGGAATGCTCAAGTGTGTCTTAAGGGGTCATAGGACCTCTTAAGACACACTTGAGCATTCCAATGTGTCAAAAAGGGTTATGGGGACTCCCTAGGGGTCTTAATACGCCTTATCATACCTTAGGACCCCTAAGGAGTCACTAGGACCCCGTTTGACACATTGGAATGCTCAAGTATGTCTTAAGGGGTCCTAATATACCTTATCACATGTTAGGACCCTTAGAGAGTCTCCATGAACCTTTAAGACACATTGGAATGCTCAAGTGTGTCTTAAGGGGTCGTACGACCCCTTAAGACACACTTGAGCATTCCAATGTGTCTTAAGGGGTCATGGGGACTCCCTAGGGGTCCTAGTATGCCTTATCACATGTTAGGACCCCTAGAGAGTCCCCATGACCCCTTAAGACACATTGGAATGCTCAAGTGTGTCTTAAGGTGTCATAGGACCCCTTAAGACACACTTGAGCATTCCAATGTGTCAAAAGGGGTCATGGGGACTCCCTAGAGGTCCTAGTAAGCCTTATCATGTGTTAGGACCTCTATAGAGTCCCCATGACCCCTTAAGACACATTGGAATTTTCAAGTGTATCTTAAGAGGTCAGAGGACCCCTTAAGACACACTTGAGCATTCCAATGTGTCTTAAGGGGTCATGGGGACTCTCTAGGGGTCCTAGTATGTCTTAGGATGCCTAGGGAGTCCCCATGACCCCTTTTGACACATTGGAATGCTCAAGTGTGTCTTAAGGGGTATTAGGACCCCTTAAGATACACTTAAGTGTTCCAATGTGTCAAAAAAGGTCATGGGGACTCCCTAGGGGTCCTAGTATGCCTTATCACATGTTAGGACCCCTAGGGAGTCCCCATGACCCCTTAAGATACATTGGAGTACTAAAGTGTTCCAATGTCTCTTAAGGGGTGATGGGGACTCCCTAGGGGTCTTAGTATGCCTTATCATGCCTTAGGACCCCTAGGGAGTCCCCATGACCGTTTTTGACACATTGGAATGCTCAAGTGTGTCTTAAGGGGTCGTAGGACCCCTTAAGACACACTTGAGTATTCCAATGTGTCAAAAGGGGTCATGGGGACTCCCTAGGGGTCCTAGTATGCCTTATCACACCTTAGGACCCCTAGAGATTCTCCATGACCCCTTAAGACACATTTTATCATTCTAATGTGTCAAAAGGGGTCATGGGAACTCCCTACATGTCCTAATACATGATAAGGTGTACTAGGACCCCTAGGGAGTCCCCATGACCCCTTTTGACACATTGGAATTCTCAAGTGTGTCTTAAGGGGTATTAGGACCCCTTAAGACACACTTGAGCATTCCAATGTGTCAAAAGGGGTCATGGGGACTCCCTAGGTGTCCTAATGCACATTAGGACACCTAGGGAGTCCCCATGACCCCTTTTGACACATTGGAATGCTCAAGTGTGTCTTAAGGGGTCCTACGACCCCTTAAGACACACTTGAGCATTCCAATGTGTCAAGAGGGGTCATCAAGACTCCCTAGGGGTCATAGTATGCCTTATCACGTGTTAGGACCCCTAAAGAGTCTCGATGACCCCTTTTGACACATTGGAACGCTCTAGTGTGTCTTAAGGGGTCCTACCCTAGAGAGTCTCAACGTTAGATAAGGTGTACTAGGACCCTTTAAGACACACTTGAGCATTCTAAAATGTTAAAAGGGGTGATGGTAACTCCCTACGTGTCCTAATATGTGATAAGGCATACTAGGACCCATAGGGAGTCCCCATGACCCCTTTTGATGCATTAGAATGCTCAAGTGTGTCTTAAGCGGTTTTAGGACCCCTTAAGACACACTTGAGCATTCTAATGCATCAAAAAGACCCCTTAAGACACACTTGACCATTCCAATGTGTCGAAAGGTGTCATGGAGACTCCCTAGGTGTCCTAATGCGCATTAGGACACCTAGGGAGTCTCCATGACACCTTTCGACACATTGGAATGGTAAAGTGTGTCTTAAGGGGTCCTACAACCCCTTAAGACACACTTGAGCATTTCAATGTGTCAAAAGGGGTCATCGGGACTCCTTAGGGGTCCTAACGTGTGATAAGGCGTACTAAGAACCCTAGGGAGTCTCGATGACCCCTTTTGACACATTGAAATGCTCGTGTGTCTTAAGGGGTCCTACTACCCCTTAAGACACACTTGAGCTTTTCAATGTGTCATAAGGGGTCATGGGAACTCCCTAGGTGTCCTAATGCGTGATAAGGAGTACTAGGACCCCTAAGGAGTCTCCATGACTCTTTTTGACACATTGGAATGCTCAAGTGTGTCTTAAGGGGTATTAGGAGCCCATAAGACACACTTGAGCATTCTAATGCATCAAAAGGGGTCATGGGGACTCCCTAGGCATCCTAGAGTGTGATAAGGCATACAAGGACACCTAGGGAGTCCCCATGACCCCTTTTGACACATTCAAATACTCAACTATGTCTTAAGGGGTCCTAATACCCTTTAAGACACACTTGAGCATTCTAATGTGTCACATAAGGTGTACTAGGACCCCTAGGGAGTCCCCATGACCCCTTTTGACACATTAGAATGCTCAAGTGTGTCTTAAGGGGTCCTACGACCCTTTAAGACACACTTGAGCATTCCAATGTGTCTGAAGCAATCATGGGGACTCTCTAGGGGTCCTAAGGCATGATAAGGCATACTATGACCCCTAGGGAGTCTCCATGACCCCTTTTGACGCATTAGAATGCTCAAGTGTTTCCTAAGGGGTCCTAAAAACCCTTAAGACACACTTGAGCATTCCAATGTGTCTTAAGGGTTCATGGGGACTCTCTAGGTGTCCTAATGCGTGATAAGGTGTACTAGTACCCCTAGGGAGTCCCTAGAACCCCTTTTGACACATTAGAATGCTCAAGTGTGTCTTAAGTGGTATTAGGATCCTAGGACCACTTAAGACACACTTGAGCATTCCAATGGACCCCTAGGGATTCTCTCTCTACCTCCAGTCAACTATTCTTCAAAGCCTCCATTTCTGCATAGCTAGGGTTTACGACGCTTGTAAAAGGCACATTTAATACAAAGATTTAGCCGACGACCTTTAAAGACCTAAAAGAAATGAGAAAAAAATTTAGGCCAAAAATACATATCGCATTTCTCTATGTAGTACTGTAAGCTTGAACAATCCAGCTGGCTTCCTCTACTAAGGCACGAAGAACTTCATTAATGTATGCTCTAGGAGGAAGATTATAATTTCCATATTTCTGCAAGAGTTTCTCCTTAATTTGTTAGAAAATGTTTACCATGTCAGCAACATGCCAATTTGATTCATGCACTAGCACAAGATTTGCAACCCATTGCGCCACCTTGGCCATTTTCATGTTGGGGCTTTGACCTTGTCGGCTTAATCACTCCCCTTTCCTTGGATGGACACAAGTACGTAATAACTACCACAGAGTACTTCACCAAATGGGTTGAAGCAATTCCGCTCACCCTAACTACTGGCATTCCAATATCCAAGTTCATCCTTTACCACATCATTTGTCACTTTGGCATACCATCTACCATCTTCACAGACCATGGCACACCTTTTGAAAACCAGCATGTGGATGATCTGTGTGCTAGACTCCACATCCATCATCGCTTCTCTAGTCCATATTTCCCTCAAGGAAATGGCCAGGCTGAGGAAACCAACAAAACTATCTTGAAAATCTTCAAGAAGGTTGTCAATGATTCTGGTCATGACTGGCACCTCCAAATCAATCCCTCCCTTTGGGACTACCGTACTTCTTATCACACTCCCACAGGCACCACCCCATATTCCCTTGTATATGGTGCTGAAGCCATTCTGCCGATCAAGGTCGAGCTCCCATCATTGCGAGTCTCCATGAAGAACTACACCACTGATGAAGACTATCGTGTGGCCCGTCTCACACAACTAGACCTGTTAGATGAAAAAAGACAGCAAGCATATGATCATTTGGTTGCATACCAAAATCGACTCAAAAGGAGTTATAACAAGAAGGTTCATCCTAGACAGTTCTAGGTCGGTGACATGGTCCTCAAAGAAAATTAGAAAGTCCAAGAAAATAGAGAAAAGAAAGGGAAGTTTGAGCCTACTTGGCTGGGCCCCTATATTGTCACAGCATGCTTCGGCTTTGGAGCTTATCAGCTATCTACACCAAAAGGTGAGCCTTTGAATGATCCAATCAACATCATGCATCTAAAGAGGTTCTATGCCTGAACCAGATCCTACATATTTAGAAAATTCATAAAAAATTAAAAAAAAGAAAAAAAATACAAAAAGAGCAAAAAAAAGAAAAAGAAAAAGAAAAATCATCGTCCAATGGTGAAAACTTGGCAATTCAACCACCTTGGACAAGTATGTTGGTGAAAACCTGGCAAACAGGCACCATACATAGTGGACCGAGTCATTATCTATCAAACTCCCATCCCCCCATCCCAGCATCTCAGTCCTTTTTTTTTCCCATCCCCATCCCCATCCACCATCCCCCCACATTCCTCTTTTCATAATCCTCAAGCAAATCCACAATCCCACCTATACCATATCTTGCACATATCTTGTACCATATCCTGTATATCCTGTATAGCATGATCCTTCCTGTATATCCTGTATAGTCAGATCTTCCTATCCCCAATCCTGAGCTTCTGTCCATATCCATTGTATATCATTTCCCATCCATTATACATATCCTCGTGTCTTGTTGTACATAGTCCTTGTCAGTCCTACCGCCGCATTTGATCAGAACACTTTTTCCTACCTAGCCTTGTACTTCAGCAACATCAATTGTCCACTATTCTTGATCACAATGATTATTCTTTGACTTCATCATTTGCCCAGCACCCAACAACACTCATTCTCCCATCAATCAGCGGGTCCTTGAGGATGTATCCTTCCTCCTGTTAGATCCCATCTTCCACCAATCACACCAGGTCCGTTTCGATGTATCCTTCCACACGTTCAGACCAATCTTTCCACCATCAATCATATCAGTCACATCAAATCTCTCTCCTTGGAAAAGGATGTCTTTTTGGAGTTATCATTTTGGTCTTGGATCTTGTCTTTTGGATTTTGTTAATCTTTTACAGCTTCTCGTTGTTCTCTACTCAAAGTCACCATGATCCTTTATATCATGGTCCGCTGCGAATGAGGATAATTTGGGGCAAGGTCTTTTGATCTTTTGCTTCTTCCTGTGAGTCAGTCTTGTGTTTGTGGTTGCTTTAGCATCATTTCCACCATACTTCCTCTTGGGTTCATGCGTGATGCTGGGGCAACCCTACATGTCTTTTTAGCGTTAGTCCTATGCAATGCTGGTGACAAGGCCTTGTGATCCCAGTATCTTTGGTAGGTCTCTAGCATTGCTCTATTAAACTAGGTTGTGCTCTCCACATTTGCACTTGAAGCTTCCCTCAATCCCCTGCATCCTGCATCATATAGATTAATTTTGCATCTTGCATCTCTCATATAGCTGCCTCCTGCATTTTGCATTCCATCTCATCTTGCATTCACCCTCTTTGCTCTTGGAAGTTTGGTTATTTATTCTCCCCTTATTCCTAGCTCCTTCCTTCTCTGTTTCCTTTCGAGAAAATTCCACAATGTTTACTCCTTGCGTTATTTTTTCGAGGGGGCACATCCCATCATTCCTCTAAATTCTAGCCTTGGGCATCTTATTTTCTTGTCTTTGACACTATGCCACTTGCGGCATCACATCAAAGAGGGGCAAAATGTAGACACCTAAAAATCTTTTAGAAAATAAAGTATTTTTATTTTTTGAAAAATTTCTGATGACATCATCATTTGTTAATTAATTATTTATTTAATTAATTAATTTATTTTTATGTCATTAAATCCGTTTATCTTAATTAAAAATATTTAATTAAGAAATCCCTCTCAAAAATGTTTAAATCTTATTTAAACATTAGTTTCCCATTTATTAATTCCTTTAATTAATAAATTGACCAAAAATCCCAAAATAAATAATTAATTTATTTTTTGCCCAAAACTTGGCCAATTTTCTTAAGACCACTAACCTCTTCCAAAATCTTCTAATCCTTCTTTAATTTCGATTAAAGGCTAATCCCATCATTTCCTAATCCTAATCCCAACTCAAGAATATTTAATTAAGATTAAATATTAATCCTCAATTCCTAATTTACCCTAGGAAAACTCTAGACTCTTCTAGAACTTTTCTAATCCTTCCCTAAACCCATTTAGGAGAAATTGCCTACTTTCCCTAAGCTAATCTAAGTCTCCTTTGACTCCTAGTCAAACCCTACCCCTAATGAGCCTCAAACTCATTAAAGCCTTTGAGATAAATAAAACTTTATTTATTTCCTAAATTCTATATTTATCTTTAGAAAGCCTAAACTTTTCTAGAAAGTCTTTATCGTCATCCAAAGCTTAGACTCTTCTAGAAAGTCTTCATCCTTATCCATTTGACTCCTAGTCAAACCCTACCCCTAATGAGCCTCAAACTCATTAAAACCTTTGAGATAAATAAAACTTTATTTATTTCCTAAATTCTATATTTATCCTTAGAAAGCCTAGACTTTTCTAGAAAGTCTTTATCCTCATCCAAAGCCTAGACTCTTCTAGAAAGTCTTCATCCTTATCCCCTTGACTCCAACTCTAACCTTACCCCAAACTCTAACCTATCCTCTTAACCCAAACCTTTCCAAAAGCCTATAAATACTCTCATTTCTAAGAGCAAATCCATCCACTTTTATTTTCAAGTAATATTAATCTTATAATGCCATTTTCATGTTAGATCATAGCTTAAAATCAACTAATTGTTAGATTTTTTTATTTTTTTCAAGCTTTTTAGCACATCATAGCTTAGCAATAATGGATTAACATAGATTTTTTCATTGTTTTGCATAGCATATAGCATCATCCTCACACTTCATTTGGGTTAAAATAAATCTTAGCATAATCATATTTGCATCAAATCTCCATTAAAATATTCTTGAGTTGTTGAGGCCTTAGGGGCAATTTTGGGTGTTCTACCCAATATTGTGCCATTTTTTGAGTTTTCATGAATCCCAATCTATCTTAATATGCATTAGAATATGCTCCAAGTGCTTAGAGAACACACCCACATCCCCTAAGCAAGAGAAAATCAAAAAGTGCTTGGGTGCATCTATTTAGGCTCTATCTGAGGTGGCTTAGCTTAGAGTTTATTTGTTTTGGATTGATTTCATGCTAGATTAAAATCTAAATATTTGTTTGGTTTGAAGTTTTCAAAATAGGTATCCTCAAAAGCCTTGTCCACATTCTGGCATGCCTGGTGGGACCGACTTCACGGGTCTTTTGACAACATCTCATCCATTTTGGAGTTTTTACTAAATTTTGAAGCTTGAAGGTGGAGGGAGCTTGTGGAAATATTCTTCCTTTTCTTAGTCTTATCATTCTTCCATTCTATCTATTCCTTCTACTTCTTAAGAGATTTTGGCATATTCTCCTCTTTAAAATCCATAACGAGGCACTTCCACGAAAAACCTTGTAACTTTTGCATACGAACTCCATTTTTGGTGATTCAAAAAGTATTGAAAAGCTATTTCAGAGGTCTGTAATAATATCTAGGAAAGAAAGCTCGGATTAGGGGTGACAACAAAATCATTTCAATTTGGGGTAAAAATGAACAAAGGCATAAACATCTTATTTTAGTGGTTAAAATGAATCCCCAAATCACTATTGAATGCATTAAAGACTAAAACTTGAAAAATCTTCTAACAAACAAAGGAAAAACTAATCAAATCAATTGCATCCTTGCAACATCAAGGTTTTAGATGCATTCAGGAAAAGATAAACACACTTCATGTTGAGGCCTAAAAAGAACCAAAAATATGCATTAGATCATCTTCATTTTGGGTTCTAAAATTAATCTTAGGAAGCATCCTAAAATCAAACTTTAGAGTCCTAAAAGAGTTATTTTTCATTTCCAAAAACAAACACACTCTTGAATACAATAAATTGAAAAAACAAAGCATCCCTATTCCTTCCTCTTTGAATTTCAGTTCAAACAAACTCAAATCTTGAATGCTTTAAAGGATCAAAACAAAGCACTTCAAAGTTCTTAAAACAACACGCCAATCTCAATCTTGAGTGCTCAAAGAAAGAAATTACAATCGCTCAAATCGTTTACTTTTTGGAAAAATAACAAATCAAAGCCTAAACACTTGTGTCTTCAATTGTTCAAATTCAAACATCACTTAATCAAATTGGGAAAAAGAACAACTTACTTGATGTGCATTTAGGAGTTTTTCAAATTCTTGCAAAATCCTTGTTAAAGTAAGCAACGTAGAACATTTGGACTCAGACAAGTTCACGTGTTCTACTTTTAGCGAGGCCTGTCCAGGGAGAAAAGTGCTTCCTCCTCGGAGAATGACCTCAAACCGGTATCTCCCCGGCCGGTATATAAATAAAGTGAAGGCAAAAAGTACTCACTTATATCTCCTAATCCACAGGCGTTTTGTGCCAAATGCAAATGTCTAGGGATAGGTAAATATTCCTCCCCCAGCGTTGTTGGCTAGGCTCTTAAGTGAGTCACAGGAGGTCAGCATAACTTGGTATGGAGATTCCACAGAATTATTAAAAAACTGATAAAATAGAGGCTACCCTATCTACATCCAAAAGTATCAAAATCCTTGTGCAAGGACCGATTCCAAGGGGTTTACCGGGTCACCTCAAGATTACTCACCATTTGTATTGCCTTCTAGGGGGTACCAAGCTGTGGGCAAGTGATTTTGATACTCACCTTCCTTAGGTAGATCTGTTTGAAGTGCTTGACAGTCAATACTCCGTGAAAACATTGTTGGAACATACACTTTCAAAGCTTTATTAGGGTCAATTATCTTGTTTGTATCCCACAAGGTTGCTTTGTCCCTTGTGGAGATTGCTTTTCTAAAAATCTTTGTTGAAATCTATCCTTTGCCATTAAGAAACATCAAATTGATCAACAAACCCGGTTCGAGATACTCAGAAAATTTTGCAGAGAAACCCTTGGAATCAGATATCCAAAGAACCTTTTGTCTCAAACCAAACTTATCAGAGTTTTCCCCGAGTTATGCCCAAATTGATCAAACATCTGAAAGCTAAGTTACCCAAATCCAAAGATTATCAAGAGAAGAAAGTTGGAGAAAGAAACCTTAAGAGCCATCAATCCTCTATCCAAGCAACCCAAGCAGAAGAAAAATATCAAGAAAGGCTTGATAATATTGGCTATAATGCAAGAGTCAAATAGTTTGCCTACCGATTCCGAGTGAACCATCGTTACGTCAACCTTGAAAGAGAAGATTAGCTGGATCCATTACATGTCCCATTCTACCTTCAGATCTCAAAAACCTATCTTGGCAGTCCTTCATCCTAGTTTCATCCCACATCATCACCAAACCTTAGTTGCATCGTAGAAACCTTCTTAGTTGCATACACCATCATCTTCCTAGCAGAGTCATAGATCATCCATCTCAATTGCATTTGCATCATCCTTTTAGAAAGAGCATTGTTCCATTATCCTTCACTATCATTCCATCAGCAATCCACAATCAGAATCCCAAATCCTTGATCCAAATCCAGCATCCATTATCCAAAATAGAATCCACCATCCTTTGCACCAAATCCAGAGATCCAAATCCACAAGCACTTAGTGTTCAAAACCTTTGAGTTGTTTCCATCCCTTATCCTAAGTCAGATATCATCCCCTTTTTAATAGAGCACTATCTAAAGGAAATCCAACTTGTCCTTGCATAGCCTCATCATCTCGAGCAAGAGATTGGCTTGTATTGATAAGAATCCAGTTGACCGAAGATCATTAGTCTATCCTAGGTTGGCCAAATCCTACCACTGATCCTCCATCGGGAAAAACAACAGCTCATTGTTGACACTTAGTAATCTTCCACCAGCATCCCACCAATCCTCCACCCAATCTTGACCCAAATCAGAGCATCCCATCAAGCCTCCATTATCACCAAGATTTTTTTACCAATCTGTCACCATCTCCCATCAATCTTCCACCATCCTTAATCCAAATCCAAGCATTTCACCAATCCTTGCATTGCATTCTAGAAATCCATCATCCTTAGAAGTTCCTTAAGCTTGCATCCATCATCCTTTAGAGTCTTTTAGGAAACATCTTACATCCATCTAAGCATCTGCATCTCCATGCCTGTCGAGACAAGATCTGGATCTAGAAAAAGAAGGAACATGAATCCTTATCCAATCACCAGTTCATCTGATCCCAACATTTTTACCAGCGCAATGATAGCCTATGATCCCTAAATACAAACTAGAAATACATGGGATGATCCCAATATCCCCTCAGCTCCTCTGGCAATAGAAACATTTGTGAATCATCCAGAGAATCCACCACTAGTCAATACACTCATGGCCCAAAACCAGCAAAGCATGTTCACTAACTTTGCACAAGCGCAAACTTCCATTCCACCATATCTCCATCCTCGCATTCCCATAAGCACTATCCAAATCCCAGCACAAGTATACTCTCCATTCATCCAACCATTCCTTGATCCAACCTTGCAAACATCTCAAGAAACCTCCACCATTCCTCTTATTTTGCAAGGAAGTTTTGCCAATCCCGTAATACAAGCTATAACACCATCTACTCCATTCCCTATTGTAGGTACTTCATCATCTGCCATGGCTGCTCAAGCTCTTGCACAAATCCAACACTTGTCCCAGAATCAACTCCCACCTCTCACACAAACCTTTACACAAGCAGTTCCGCCATCTTCCATAAGCCAAACAACACCTTTCACTCCAGGAGGGATGCAATCATCCTTCTCCTTCACTTCACAAGCTTCCACATCCACACCTTTTATGATAGGAGGGATGCAATCATCTTTCCCTTTCGCTCCACAAGCTTCCACATCCATACCATCTTTTCCAGGGTCAACGCAATCATTTCCCTCTTTCTCCCAACAAGCCTCCACATCAGCATCATCTATTCCAGGGGCAGTGCAATCACTCCCCTTTCATACCCAGCAAGCTTCTACATCAACATCACCCTTTTCATGGGGAACGCAAATGTTCTCTTCATTTCCCCCCAACAAACATCTACCCAAGCACAAGCCCGACAAAATGCCTTCACCATAGAAATGCCTTCCATGGGTTTTTCAAATCCACCATTCATGCCCCCAACTCCCATCACATCTACCTTCCTGGCATCCATTGCAACACAAATCCCACCTCACACTGGTCCTCGTTGGGGTCTCACTCAAGAAGACATGAAAGCCTTTGGAATACCAACTCACTCTCCTACATCCGTGTTTGCAAACCAACAAGCCACCTTCTCACAGGCAACACAACAACAACCATCTCAGCCTCCACCAACTTCATCCTTCACAAGCTATCCATTCCCAACACCCAGTGCTTTTCAGCAAGTTCCTCCACCTCAGTAGCAAATTTCATCCCATTTCACAAGTTATTTTTCCTAGCCATCCTTTTCTTCAGGCTTCCCTACATCAGTTCCACCCTTAAGCAATATGGGAATGCACCCGACCTATATCGGTCAACCATAGAGCCAAGTTCAGCAAGGACCATCATATCAACAAACTGCACCATTCCACCAGTCATCCCCACAACAACCATATTTTCAATCATAGCAACAAATCCCCATCATCCCCCAACAACAACTAGTTTCCTCCTATCAGTCACAGCAGTAAGTCCCAGTCATCCCACAACACCAGCAAGCAGTCTCATATCCATCACCGCAATATCCCCCTATGCCACATCAAAAGTATCCTCCCCAGAAAACATCACTCCATAATCTACTCCAATCTACCTATCCCACTGGGCCATCTCTGTATCCCACTCCACAATACCCACCTCAAATGGGAGTACCCGCTCAAACACCAATCAATGCTGAGTGGGAAGCCATGGAGAATGCTCTTAAAGAGCTTCAATTCGGTACTGATAACAAAACTTACAAGTTTGAGGAGGTGTGTCCTTATCCATTTGACTGATCCATTACTGCTATACCTTTCCCTAAGCACTTTGAGACACCTAAGTTTGATAAATATCAGGGGAAAGGAGATCCAGTCAATCATATTAAAGAATTCTATATGGCGTGCCAAGAAGTGGCTTATAGTGATAACTATCTCTTACGCTTATTCCCCAAAAGCTTGGGAGGAACCACTGTTGAGTGGTTCTACAAAATACCATGTGGGACTATCACAACCTTTGCTAAACTTTTTAAGAAGTTCATTACCCACTATGCCCACAATGTTGAGAATGAGTTGACCTTGCTAGATCTCTGCAACTCAAAATAGAAAGAAGGAGAAAACCTAGCAGAATACTTGCAACGATGGCAAAACCTTACCACCAAGTTATCATAGGAGCCACCTGAAAAGCATTTGACCAAAATCTTTATTGATAATTTGCATCCTAAGCTATCCCACTTCATGAGGATGAATTGTCTCCAAACCTATCAAGATATCAAGAGCAAGGGGATAGGTATTGAAAAGGCCCTCCTAGATGAAGGCACAATCTGACACTTCATAAATGATGCCCAAAAACCCAACAATGATAAATCTCGTTATTGGAATCGTAACAAGAATGTTGTTATTGATGGAGCCACTAATACCAAGCATGTCCAATTTGTTGTGGGTAGTCCTCCGTCAACTCCCGCATACCAATAGCAACAAGCACCCATCTATCAGCAACCTCCTCAAGACCATCAACAACCCACGCAACAATATCATTCTCAGAATAAATAGCAGAATTATCAGCAGCAAGCCCATCAAGTTTATCAAGGTAATCCAAACAATCAGGTCAATGCCGTTAATGTTGCTCCCAAACAACACAAGCCCAGAGCTTAGAATAATCCAAGGAAGACCTTCACACCACTGGGTGAACCTCTAGATGTTATCTTTCACCGAATGGCCAAGGCCAACTTGATCACATTTCCACCAATCTAGCCAGTTGATGATACCACTCCCAAGCCTGATTGGTACAAAGATCACGAATACTGTGATTTTCATCATGTCAAAGGACACACTATGTTGAAGTGTATGAGACTCAAAAACTATATCCAAGATCTCATTGATCAAAAAGAAATTCAAGTAGATGCACCCGCTCAAGCCTTGCCAAATGCCAACTTACAAATCTATCAGAATGTGTTCCCACAACACAATGCTGGGAAGAACCAAGCTAATACCAATCATCCCCAGAATCATGGTAAAGGCAAGCAAGAAGATCACACTACTGCCTACATCAATTATGATAAATTTGTTGGATGTATAACCCAAGTTGAGCCCACAGTCAATACCATCCATGTCAGAGGAGTGGATCGTCAATGTGCTGTTACTACCCGCAGAGGTCGGATCACTATTGCTGGTGCTCGTCCAAGGCCAGTACACAATGCACACAATGCATAGTATGACCTCATAAAACATCTTTGGAATACACTTGCCCAAATATCCATCTTGGACCTTCTCCACACTTCACCTCTCCATCAGGAGATCCTTGACCAAGCTCTCAAAGAAGGACATGTCCCCACAAACATTAACACCACCCAGTTTGTGACCCTTGTGGGACATTTATCTGTAGCCTATGCTTTATCCTTCAAAAAATCTGACATGCTAGATGTTGCACCTGACCATACTCTCCCTCTCTGCATTGTCATCATGGTCAGAGACTTTGCCATCAAACAAGTCTTAATAGATAATGGCTCAGCCCTGAACTTGTGTACTTTGAAATTCATTCAACAGATTAGGTTCACACAAGCCGATATAGCACATGAAGTAATCACTATCAAAGCCTATGACAACTTGGAGTGTACCTCTGAAGGTACTATTAATTTTCCCATTCAGCTGGGCCCAGCAACACAAGATACTATTTGCCATGTTGTTGATCTTGACCTACCATTTAATATCCTCCTAGGCCAGCCATGGATTCATTACATCAAGGCTGTACCATCTACTTACCATTAGTGCATCAAATTTTTGCATCAAGGTATTGAGGTTACCATCCATGCTGACCCTTAACCCTTCACATACTGTCGTGTGATGGAAGCATCATTCCCTCACTCCACTCATTATCCTGGAACTGACATTGGTACTTCTATTGCTAGCTTGTCCCGATCCCATTGCGATCCATAAACCATTCTCACCTCCACCCTCTCTTAAGTCAAGATCAATAACCAGGGTTGTGGTGAATATAGCCTATATGATGCATTTGCCGTAGGGGCCCTCCAGCTTGATCCACATACTCAAGGGTGCCCAAGTCACCAAAGCAAGCCTATTGAAGGGCATCATGAAATCAAGAGAATGGGACCTATGACTTTTGAATCCCATGGCACATTAAATAGTCAAGAAATGGATCCTGACATTAATAGGTGGTTGTACAAAGATCCCCCACCACCTGACACTCAACTCCTTGGCTACTTCAAAGATAAATACCCACAATCACACAAGTACACTACTGAGCAATGGAACTACCAAGGTGGTGGTCTAGGACCACAAGAAGGTGGAAGCAAAGACCCAATTACAGCATCCAAAAACCCACAACATCAGGGTCTTGTCTTTAATACCCCTCGCCTACATATACAAGGGCCCAATACCGCAACTGGGGGCACCAACATGACTAGCGTTCCCCTCTTGAATAGCCAGGATGACCTCGTAGAGATCGAAGACATCCCTGAAGAGAAAGAAATCAGATCCTATGATGATATGTTTGATGATGATACCCTCTTGAGGACTTCTGTCCTCCAACAACTTTCCATCAATCTCATAGAACTTCCCCTCATTCACCCTCAACTCATAGACTGGGACCAACCAAGAATTGCACACATCGATGAGTTCCAAAGCACGAAAGCACTCCTAGAATTCATGGGGGCATCAGGCCCACACTTAGTTCAGGATTCAGAGTCAGCTCACATCTACAAGCTTAACCCAGAAGGATACTTTGGAGAGGAGGCAAGCTTTAGCTGTAAAAGAGAAATAGAAAGAGTAAAACATGAGTCCTTATGTGAAAACCCTTCCGGGGCACATTCTGATTCCAAAAAAGTAAAAATAAAGAGCGTATCTTCTAGTGAAAACTTGGCAATTCAAGCGCTAGAAGATGACGACTTGCCTCTTCCTCCCATCCAGGATTATAGACCTGAGCAGTCACCTATCATCATAGAAGAAACCAAGCTAGTCAACTTAGGTACAGAGGAATGTCCGAGGATCACCTACATTGCAGCCAACATGACAGAAGGTGAAGAAATGGCTTTCACTGCGCTCCTTCAAGAAGCTACTACAAACTTTGCATGGTCATACACACACATGCCTGGACTTGATCCTAAACTTGTTGTTCATCATCTAGCCGTAGACTCCAATGTTAAGCGAGTAAAGTAGAAGCTACGCAAAATGCATCCCAAAGTAGCTCTATTGGTAAAATAAAAACTTGAAAAGCTCCTGGATGCAAAGATTATCAGAGCTATAGATTACTCAGATTGGATCTCCAACATAGTGCCTGTCACAAAGCCTTCAGGCGACATCAGAATATGCAAAGATTTTAGGGACTTGAACAAGGCATGTCCTAAAGATGACTTCCCGCTACCTAACATAGACATGATCGTAGATCTTACAGCGGGCCATGAAATGTTGTCACTAATGGATGGTTTCTCTGGATAGAATCAGATTCATATAGCAACAGAAGACCAACACAAAATAGCATTCACCACTCCATGGGGTACCTTTTGCTATAACATGATGCCCTTTGGTCTAAAGAATGCAGGAGCCACATATCAGAGAGCGATGACAGCTATCTTCCATGACATGATCCACAAGATCCTAGAGGACTACATGGATGATATTCTTGCAAAATCAAAGACATGCCATGAACACCTTGACATTCTTGAGAGTGTGTTTGATCGCCTGCAGCACTATGGGTTACGGCTCAATCCAAAGAAATGTGTCTTTGGTGTTACATCTAGAAAGCTCCTAGGTTTCATAGTATCATGATGAGGCATAGAGATTAACCCTAAAAAGGTCAAAGCAATAATAGAAATGCCTCCCCCAAGAACACTCAGACAGCTCAGAAGCCTACAAGGAAAGTTTTAATCAGTACGTTGGTTCATTTCTCAACTAGCAGACAAGTGCCAACCTTTCACGCATCTTTTATGCAAAGACACAAGCTTCAAATGGGATCCCATATGTTGGAGAAGCTTTGATAAGCTCAAGGAGTATCTAGCCAATTCTCTAATCCTAGTACCACTAGTTCTAGGATTCCCTCTCATACTCTACATCTCAGCAACCACTACAACACTAGGGGCACTCCTAGCTCAGCATGATGATGAAAACAAAGAGAGAGCCATCTACTACATTAGTTGAACTCTTGTCGGCTATGAGCTTAATTACTCACCCATGGAAAAAGCATGCCTTGCAATGGTCTTTGCCACTCAAAAGCTTAGACATTACATGCTCAGTCACACAATCAAGCTCATTTCAAAGGTGGACCCCCTCAAATATCTACTATCAAAGACAACTCTCACAAGCCGTATGGAAAAATGGGTCATGATACTCAGCGAGTTTGACATCCAGTATATAGATCAGAAAGAAATCAAAGGGCAAGTCATTGCTGATTAGTTAGTAGAAGCACCACTGGTGGATGCTTATCCACTAATCATGGAATTCCCTGATGAACACTTATGTATGATCGAAGAGCAGCCCAAGTGGAAACTATACTTTGATGGCTCCTACACATCACATGGATCAGGGGCAGGAATCCTATTCGTCACACCTCAAGGTGACTACATCCCAAAGTCATTCAAATTGGGATTTTCATGTACCAACAACATTGTAGAATATGAGGTACTCATCTTAGGTCTCAAAACAACCATTCAATGGAATATCACAGAACTGCAAGTGTTCAATGATTCACAGCTGATTATCAAGCAAGTCCTAGATGAATATCAAACAAAGGATGATAAGCTGCTACCTTACAAAGAACTTGTGGATAGATTGAAAGAGCATTTCCTGAATCTACAATTCACACAGATACCCAGACTTCAGAACAAACCAGCAGACACAATGGCAACTATTGGGTCCTTGTTAGAAATCCCACGTGACGCATCACAGTGTGAATTCCTAGTCGAGCAGCTACATACACCAGCTTATGAGAATGTCGATGCAGAAATGGTGTGTGTCTTGGTTGGTCCCCAGTCCCTGTGGTACCATGACATCCATGCATATCTAAAGAATGGTATCATATCTCCCCATCTCACCAATAACCAATGCCAAAACTTTATTCATAGAGCTTTCGGCTACACTCTTGTAGCCAACACCCTTTATCGTCGAGGGTATCACAATATCCTCTCTAGGTGTTTAGATACAAATGAGCCCATCCTAGATTTACAAGAGGTCCATGCTGGAATTTGCGGTGCCCACATGAGTGGCATGGTTCTAGCTAAGCAGTTGCTTCAAGTTGGGTATTATTGGCCCACCATGGAACATGATGCTTGCGAGTTTGTTAGAAAATGTTTACCATGTCAACAGCATGCCAATTTGATTCATGCACCAGCACAAGATTTGTAGCCCATTGCGCCACCTTGGCCATTTTCATGTTGGGGCTTTGACCTTGTCGGCTTAATCACTCCCCTTTCCTCGGATGGACACAAGTATGTAATAACTGCCACAGAGTACTTCACCAAATGGGTTGAAGCAATTTCACTCACCCTAACTACTGGCATTCAAATATCCAAGTTCATCCTTTACCACATCATTTGTCGCTTTGGCATACCATCTACCATCTTCATAGACCATGGCACACCTTTTGAAAACCAGCATGTGGATGATCTGTGTGCTAGACTCCACATCCATCATCGTTTCTCTAGTCCATATTTCCCTCAAGGAAATGGCCAGGCTGAGGCAACCAACAAAACTATCTTGAAAATCCTCAAGAAGGTTGTTAATGATTCTGGTCATGATTGGCACCTCCAAATAATTCCCGCCCTTTGGGCCTACCGTACTTCTTATCGCACTCCCACAGGCACCACCCCATATTCCCTTGTATATGGTGCTGAAGCCATTCTGCCGATCGAGGTCGAGCTCCCATCATTGTGAGTCTCCATGAAGAACTACACCACTGATGAAGACTATCATGTGGCCCGTCTCACACAGCTAGATCTGTTAGATGAAAAAAGACAGCAAGCATATGATCACCTAGTTGCATACCAAAATCAACTCAAAAGGAGTTATAACAAGAAGGTTCATCCTAGACAGTTCTAGGTTGGTGACATGGTCCTCAAAGAAAATTAGAAAGTCCAAGAAAATAGAGAAAAGAAAGGCAAGTTTGAGCCTACTTGGCTGGGCCCCTATATTGTCATAGCATGCTTCAGCTCCGGAGCTTATCAGCTATCTACACTAGAAGGTGAGCCTTTGAATGATCCAATCAACATCATACATCTGAAGAGGTTCTATGCCTGAACCAGATCCTACATATTCAAAAAATCCATAAAAAATTGAAAAAAGAAGAAAAAATACAAAAAGAGCAAAAGAAAGAAAAAGAAAAAGAAAAATCATCGTCCAATGGTGAAAACTTGGCAATTCAAGCACCTTGGACAAGTATGTTGGTGAAAACCTGGCAAACAGGCACCATACATAGTGGACCGAGTCATTATCTATCAAACTTCCATCCCCCCATCCTAGCATCTCAGTCCTTTTTTTTTCCCATCCCCATCCCCATCCACCATCACCCCACATTCCTCTTTTCATAATCCTCAAGCAAATCCACAATCCCACCTATACCATATCTTGCACATATCTTGTACCATATCCTGTATATCCTGTATAGCATGATCCTTCCTGTATATCCTATATAGTGAGATCTTCCTATCCCCAATCCTGAGCTTCTGTCCATATCCATTGTATATCTTTTCTCGTCCATTATACATATCCTCGTGTCTTGTTGTACATAGCCCTTGTCAGTCCTGCCGCCGCATTTGATCAGAACACTTTTTCCTACCTAGCCTTGTACTTCAGTAACATCAATTGTCCACTATTCTTGATCACAATGATTATTCTTTGACTTCATCATTTGCCCAGCACCCAACAACACTCATTCTCCCATCAATCAGTGGGTCCTTGAGGATGTATCCTTCCTCCTGTTAGATCCCATCTTCCACCAATCACACCAGGTCCATGTCAATGTATCCTTCCACATGTTCAGACCAATCTTCCCACCATCAATCATATCAGTCACATCAAATCTCTCTCCTTGGCAAAGGATGTCTTTTTGGAGTTATCATTTTGGTTTTGGATCTTGTCCTTTGGATTTTGTTAATCTTTTATAGCTTCTCATTGTTCTCTACTCAAAGTCGCCACGATCCTTTATATCATGGTACGTTGTGAATGAGGATAATTTGGGGCAAGGTCTTTTGATCTTTTGCTTCTGCCTATGAGTCAGTCATGTTTGTGGTTTCTTTAGCATCGTTTCCACCATACTTCCTCTTGGGTTCATGCGTGATGCTGGAGCAACCCTGCGTGTCTTTTTAGCGTCAGTCCTATGCAACGCTGGTGACAAGGCCTTGTGATCCCAGTATCTTTGGCAGGTCTCTAGCATTGCTATATTAAACTAGGTTGTGCTCTCCACATTTGCACTTGGAGCTTCCCTCAATCCCCTGCATCCTGCATCATATAGATTAATCTTGCATCTTGCATGTCTCATATAGCTGCCTCTTGCATTTTGCATTCCATCTCATCTTGCATTCACCCCTCTTTGCTCTTGGAAGTTTGGTTATTTATTCTCCCCTTCTTCCTAGGTCCTTCTTTCTTTCCTTTCGAGAAAATTCCACAATGTTTACTCCTTGCATTATTTTCTCGAGGGGGCACAACCCATCATTCCTCTAAATTCTAGCCTTGGGCATCTTATTTTCTTGTCTTTGATGCCATGCCACTTGTGGCATCGTATCAAAGAGGGGCAAAATGTAGACACCTAAAAATCCTTTAGAAAATAAAGTATTTTTATTTTTAAAAAAATCCCTGATGACATCATCATTTGTTAATTAATTATTTATTTAATTAATTAATTTATTTTTATGTCATTAAATCTGTTTATCTTAATTAAAAATATTTAATTAAGAAATCCCTCCCAAAAATGTTTAAATCTTATTTAAACATTATTTCCTTATTTATTAATTTTTTTAATTAATAAATTGACCAAAAATCCTAAAATAAATAATTAATTTATTTTTTGCCCAAAACTTGGCCAATTTTCTTAAGACCACTAACCTCTTCCAGAATCTTCTAATCCTTCTTTAATTTTGATTAAAGGCTAATCCCATCATTTCCTAATCCTAATCCAACTCAAGAATATTTAATTAAGATTAAATATTAATCCTCAATTCCTAATTTACCCTAGGAAAACTCTAGACTCTTCTAAAACTTTCCTAATCCTTCCCTAAACCCATTTAGGGGAAATTACCTACTTTCCCTAAGCTAATCTAAGTCTCCTTTGACTCCTAGTCAAACCCTACCCCTAATGAGCCTCAAACTCATTAAAGCCTTTGAGATAAATAAAACTTTATGTATTTCCTAAATTCCATATTTATCCTTAGAAAGCCTAGACTTTGCTAGAAAGTCTTTATCCTCATCCAAAGCCTAGACTCTTCTAGAAAGTCTTCATCCTTATCCCTATGACTCCTAGTCAAACCCTACCCCTAATTAGCCTCAAACTCATTAAAGCCTTTGAGATAAATAAAACTTTATTTATTTCTTAAATTCCATATTTATCTTTAGAAAGCCTAGACTTTTCTAGAAAGTCTTTATCCTCATCCAAAGCCTAGACTCTTCTAGAAAGTCTTCATCCTTATCCCCTTGACTCCAACTCTAACCTTACCCCAAACTCTAACCTATCCTCTTAACCCAAACCTTTCCAAAAGCCTATAAATACTCTCATTTCTAAGAGCAAATCCATCCACTTTTATTTTCAAGTAATATTAATCTTAGAATGCCATTTTCATGTTAGATCATAGCTTAAAATCAACTAATTGTTAGATTTCTTTGTTTTCTTCAAGTTTTTTAGCACATCATAGCTTAGCAATAATGGATTAACATAGATTTTTTCATTGTTTTGCATAGCATATAGCATCATCCTCACACTTCATTTGGGTTAAAATAAATCTTAGCATAATCATATTTGCATCAAATCTCCATTCAAGCATTCTTGAGTTGTTGAGGCCTTAGGGGCAATTTTGGGTGTTCTACCCAATATTGTGCCATTTTTGGGGTTTTCATGAATCTCAATCCATCTTAATATGCATTAGAATATGCTCCAAGTGCTTAGAGAGCACACCCACATCCCCTAAGCAAGAGAAAATCAAACAGTGCTTGGGTGCACCTATTTAGGCTCTATCTGAGGTGGCTTAGCTTAGAGTTTATTTATTTTGGATTGATTTCATGCTAGATTAAAATCTAAATATTTTTTTGGTTTGAAGCTTTCAAAACAGGTATCCTCAAAATCCTTGTCCACAATTAGTATATTTAATACATTAATATATATAATACATTAGTCTATTATAATACATTAGTACATATATAATATACATTATATATATCATATGCCTCTTTTTTATAGATATATTATATACATAAATATATGTAAAAGTTCAATTGTTTTCATTTGCTCCCGCCGGTTTTTCATTGGCAAGAGAATATCGGGTACCTAATTTTTCCCAGGCAATATTTGACCAAAATATTCCCTGTCCCCATAGAGCAGACAATCACGTGATTTTATACTTTTTTCACGCATTGCAAAACAAAAAATGTGATTTGGGGCCCATTGTTTGATTTTTGTCGACTTGTGGTCTCACCATGGGAAGCACCAGTCGTCGAAAGGCTAAACGCAAGAGGAAGCTGACAGATGATGAAATTCAGGCATATAGGGAAAAAGATAAGGAAAATCACCGAAGAAGGAGAGAAGGTATGTTAAACATTAATCAAGGTGACCCCGTAAATGTAGTTGTAAGTGAAGAGGATGTTCAATTTGAAAATGCACAGATGGAGATTGAAAATGTAGACTTTGGGAATGAAAATGTTGCACAAGAACCACATGAATGTTATACATGTCCAAATTATATGCGAAATGAAGTCCCTTGCAATAAAGATAATCAATCTTCAAATTTGGGGCTTTCAAGAACACCTAAATGGTTAATTGAAATTGAGGAGAACATTATGAATAATTGGGAAGGAAAGAGGTCACATAGAACCGTTAGGTTGTGGGCTTCAAGACTTTATGATGAATTTTTTTGAAACAAGACATTGGTTGAGAAATGTCAAATTTTTGTGTAGTTGTTAAAGATGCAAAAGATGAGACCTGAGCTTGTGAAATTGAAGATTCGTGTGAACAAGAAAATAGAGAGAAATGCCATTGTTGTGAAGAATCTTTTCAATGCTCTCAATAGCATTGGGAAGACTAGCAGAGAAAAAGACAAGAGAGTTGCTCGGAGGGTTATTACAACCTCCTTAGTAAGTCATCAGTTGAGAAAGGCTCGTTTGATGAGACAAACTTGTGTTGACTTCAATATAGACCGTAAAACTTTGGGTAGAGCACTTGCAAGAAGAGAAGGACTTGATGATCCCCTTCAAATTGATACATGGGCTTATGGTGGGAGACTTCCACGTTTCGATAAGAAGCTAACAGATGTTGTCAAGGATGAAATTCAACAATTTTGGGATGCTAACTCAAGAGTGTCACCAAATGTGAAGGATGTCTTGAAGTTGAGAGTTGGCAATCGAGACTGCACTCCACATCCTAAACATTATGTGGAGGTAAGTCAAACAATGTTGTATAAAAAATTTTGTGAGACACATCCAACATTGAAAATATCACAAAGGTCTTTTGAATCCGTGAAGCCATTTTATTGTGTACCCCTTAAGATTCGAAATACATGTTGTTGCAAATATCATGTTGAGTTTTCAATGCATCATGAATTATTACGGTCCATTCATTCTACTTTGCATACTAATGAAATGCTATAGGATTATGGTGCAAGTGGTCTTCCCAAATCATCAAGAGACTTGCTAGATCAATTTTTATGTCAAAGAGATGATGGTTGTTTATTTTATAAAAAAGATTGCTTAAATGCCAAGTGCTCAGAATGTGGTGGCTTGTCCAAGTTTAGAACATGTTTTCATGAGGGTTTGGAACACAATTTTGGAAAGACACTCATCCAAAAAAAGGTATATGAAATAGTGAAATATACATTGAAGAGTGGAGGTGAAGGCTCTAGATGTGAGTTAGTTGCAAATGAATACAATGTTGCTGATTTTATCTCAGATTTCAAGACAAATCTTTTTTACAAGTATGCAAGGCATAGTCACAGGTCTCAATGGTTGGATCAACAATTCAGGACATGTAAGGACACTTTCCCCATTGGAACTATTATATCCGTTGTAGACTTTGCAGAGAACTATACATTGCAGCCCCAAAATGAGACTCAAGCTCAATATTACAATTTGATTCAGGTTGCTATTTTTGTACACATCACATATAGACATTCCCCTGATAGCACAAAAGATGACCGAAAGATAATCAGAGAGTACCATTTTTATATGAGCAACGACAAGTCTCACTCTCATGAGTTTGTTCAACATTGTTTCCAGAACTATTTTGACTTCTTGCAGGAAAATGGTATTGCTATGGATAGGCATCTCATTTGGTTGGATAATTGCACTGATCAATTTAAGAATGCCAGAATGTTTTATTGGTTGTGTAGAATGCATGTGGAGAGAGGTGTACCTCATATTTGGAGTTTTTTTGAGTCAGGGCATGGGAAAGGGGAGCATGATGGAGCAGGTGCGTGTCTGAAGAGAGCTCTAGTTAAGGAGCAATTGAGGATTTCAGGTGTTGTACTTCTTGATGCTCATTCTATTGTTGATTGGTGTACTTTAGCATTGTCACAGGGGGGGACTCTTGATTCTACAGCGTGTAGATTCTTTTGGTTGGTTGAGGGAACTATAGGAGATAGATTGGATTGTCAAACAGTGAAAGACTCTTCAAAAATGCATTCATTCCAAAGCTCCAATAGTAGTACATGGACCATTTGGACATGAGAGTTGGCTTGTTTTTACCCCATGTGTTTTTAGTATGATTGGGATCATTGCGAGTCAAGTGAGTGGGTGGATACATGGGTTCCACAATATTTGACTCCTTTATCTTTGACACTTTCTATAAGAAATGATGACATGGACACTTCAGTTGACTATGACCATCTTTCAAATCTTTTGAAGCCAGGAGATGTTTTTGGATTGGTTGCACCATAGGGGAATGATGAGAGGTCAGATTATTGGTTAGCACGTTGTGTACAAGGTAAACATAAGCTTGTACAATTGATGACAGATGGTGATGGGTTCACATATCCTACTGGTTCAGTTGTTGTTGCGGGAACATGGTTGTGAACATACATGATTAGAAAGAATGGAGTTCCCTCATTTGAAGACTATGAGAAGCACAAAACTATTTTGATGTATTCACACCTTGTTATAGCAACAAATGTCAAGTTGTCAAAGCATCATGGAAGACCAAAGACAAAAAAACTTTGGACTATTACTACTGTTGATCATGAAGCACTATTGGAGACCCTGAAGCAAAGAGATGACCCTTCAGGAACACTTGAATAGGTAATAAGTTAACTTAGTGCATTATTTTCTAAGTTCGTTAAGCTTTATTTCAATACATTAATTTGACCTTTCTTAGATTGTATTTTGAGTCAATAAACTTGGTTTTGTATGTGGAATGTAACTTGTGTAGGAGCACCTATGAAGATGCCTACGGTCACCATGGATCCAATCAGAGATAGAAGGACAAAAGGATCCTTAATGGTTAATTGAAATCTTTTGATGCCTATAATGGCAATTTGTAACAATCAATTTGATTTAAAAGTTAAATGTCCTTAAACTCTTCATAAGGACTTATGACCAAAATCATGTATGGGTGGCCAATAGTGCCAAGAAGAGATATTACACGTCATATACTTATGTCATTTGCATGGTTTGAATTCTTACTTGTTTGATTGTTGTTTGTAATGCTTTAAGGATATTATTTTTTATCATTTCAAAAAATCTATAAAAGTTAAACCTCAAACATAATAAGCTCCACAGTTCAAATTTAACAAGCTTAATCATGATTAATTTCACAGTTCAAATTTCAAACATACCACTAACAGTCAGTTGAAAGTGGCTCATATCTTAGACTTCATGAGAGGTATTGACAAAATGTCAAGTGCTACAGGATCATGTTTTTGAGGTCTACAATAACCTCTCTCAGTTTTGGGCAATTCAAATTCATTTGCATTTGGCAAGGCGATCTCAGTCGATGCCAAAAATTGCAGTAAGTGTTAGTTGAAAGTGGCTCAGCAGCGTATCTTTCAAACTATCTGACCTGGCATTGAACCATCTACTCCATCAGCTCCGGTTGGCCGGGTAAATGCCAATGACAACCCCATTCTGCCCATAGAGTCACTGGAATGCTCGCGACCATGCTCGACCCAAGTGACCCCAAGGTGCACTAAGCACGATTGGGCAGTGATCTTCTGGGGCTCATATCTTGGACCTCGTGAGAGGTATCGAAAAACTATTAGGTGTTACAGGATCATGTTTTTGAGGTCTACAATAACTTCTCTTAGCTTTGGGCGATTTGATTTCATTTGCATTTGGCAAGGCGATCTCAGTCGATGCCAAAACTTGCAGTGAGGGTCAATTAAAAGTGGCTCAGTAGCATATCTTTCAAACCGTCTGACCTAGCATTGAATCATCTTCTCCATCAGCTCTGGTTGGCTGGGTAAATGCCAGTAACAACCCCGTTCTGCCCACAGAGTCACCGGAACGCTCGCAACCACGCTCGACCCAAGTGACCCCAAGGTGCACTTAGCACGATTGGGCAGCAACCTTTTGGGGCTCATATCTTGGACCTCGTGAGAGGTATCAAAAAAATGTTAGGTGTTACAAGATCATGTTTTTGAGGTCTACAATAACCTCTCTTAGTTTTGGGCGATTCGACTTCGTTTGCATTTGGAAAGGCGATCTCAGTCGATGCCAAAACTTGCAGTGAGGGTCAGTTGAAAGTGGCTCAGCAGCGTATCTTTCAAACCATCTGGCCTGGCATCGAACCATCTACTCCATCAACTCTGGTTGGCTAGGTAAACACTAATGACAACCCTATTCTGCCCATAGAGTCACCGGAACGCTCACGACCACACTCGACCCAAGTGACCCCAAGGTGCACTAAGCATGATTGGGCAGCGATCTTTTGGGGCTCATATCTTGGACCTTGTGAGAGCTATTGACAAACTATTAGGTGTTATAGGATCATGTTTTTGAGGTCTGCAATAACCTCTCTCAATTTTGGGCGATTCGACTTCCTTTGCATTTGGCAAGGCGATCTCAGTCGATGCCAAAACTTGCAGTCAGGGTCAGTTGAAAGTGGCTCAGCAGCGTATCTTTCAAACCATCTAACCTGGCATCAAATCATCTACTCCATCAGCTTTGGTTGGCTGGGTAAATGCCAGTGACAACCCTATTCTGCCCACAGAGTCATCAGAACGCTCGCGACCACGCTCGACCCAAGTGACCCCAAGGTGCACTAAGCATGATTAGGCAGCGATCTTCTGGGGCTCGTATCTTGGACCTCATGAGAGGTATCAAAAAACTATTAGGTGTTACAGGATCATGTTTTTGAGGTCTACAATAACCTCTCTCAGCTTTGGGTGATTTGACTTCATTTGCATTTGGCAAGGCGATCTCAGTCGATGCCAAATCTTGCAGTCAAGGTCAGTTGAAAGTGGCTTAGCAGGGTATCTTTCAAACCATCTGACTTGGCATCGAATCATCTACTCCATCAACTCTGATTGGCTGGGTAAACGCTAGTGACAACCCTGTTCTTCCCATAGAGTCACGAGAATGCTCGCGACCACACTTGACCTAAGTGACCCCAAGGTGCACTAAGCATGATTGGGCAAAAATCTTCTGGGGCTCATATCTTGGACCTCATGAGAGGTATCGACAAACTATTAGGTATTACAGGATCATGTTTTTGAGATCTACAATAACCTCTCTCAATTTTGGGTGATTCAACTTCATTTGCATTTGGCAAGGTGATCTCAGTCGATGCCAAAACTTGTAGTTAGGGTCAGTTGAAAGTGGCTTAGCAGCATATCTTTCAAACCATCTGACCTAGCATCAAATCATCTGCTCCATCAGCTTCGGTTGGCTAGGTAAATGCTAGTGACAACCCTATTCTACCCATAGAGTCACTGGAATGCTCGCGACCATGCTGGACCCAAGTGACCCCAAGGTGCACTAAGCACGATTGGGCAGTGATCTTCTGGGGCTCATATCCTTGATCTTGTGAGAGGTATTGACAAACTATCAGGTGTTATAGGATCATGTTTTTGAGGTCTACAATAACCTCTCTCAGTTTTGGGCGATTTGACTTCGTTTGCATTTGATAAGGCGATCTCAGTCGATGCCAAAACTTGCAGTGAGGGTCAGTTAAAAGTGGCTCAGCAGCGTATCTTTCAAATCATCTAACCTGGCATCGAACCATCTACTCCATCAACTTTAGTTGGCCAGGTAAACACCAATGACAACCCCATTCTACCCATAGACTCACCAGAATGCTCACAACCACACTCGACCCAGGTGACCCTAAGGTGCACTAAGCATGATTGGGTAGTGATCTTCTGGGACTTGTATCTCAGACCTCATGAGAGCTATCGACAAACTGTCAGGTACTACAAGATCATTTTTTTGAGGTCTACAATAACCTCTCTCAATTTTGGGTGATTCAACTTCCTTTGCAATTGGCAAGGCAATTTCAGTCGATACCAAAACTTGCAGTCAGGGTTAGTTGAAAGTGGCTCAGCAGTGTATCTTTCAAACCGTCTGACTTGGAATTGAACTATCTACTCCATTGACTCTGGTTGGCCAGGTAAACATCAGTGACAACCCCATTCTGCCCACAGAGTCACTGAAATGCTTGCGACCACGCTCCACCCAAGTGACCCCAAGGTGCACTAAGCATGATTGGGCCGCGATCTTCTGGGGCTCATATCTCAGACCTCATGAGAGCTATCAACAAACTATTAGGTGCTACGGGATCATGTTTTTGAGGTCTACAATAACCTCTCTTAGCTTTGGGCAATTCAACTTCGTTTGCATTTGGCAAGGCGATCTTAGTCGATGCCAAAACTTGCAGTTAGGGTCAATTAAAAGTGGCTCAGTAGCGTATCTTTCAAACCGTCTGACCTGGCATCAAATTGTCTACTCCATTGGCTCTAGTTGGCCGGGTAAATGCCAGTGACAACCTTGTTCTACCCACAGAGTCACCGGAATGCTCGCGACCACACTCGACCCAAGTGACCCCAAGGTGCACTTAGCATGATTGGGAAGCGATCTTCTGGGGCTCGTATCTTGGACCTTGTGAGAGGTATCAAAAAATTGTTAGGTGTTACAGGATCATGTTTTCAAGGTCTACAATAACCTCTCTTAGTTTTGGGTGATTCGACTTCATTTGCATTTGGCAAGGCGATCTCAGTCGATGCCAAAACTTGCAGTGAGGGTCAGTTGAAAGTGGCTCAACATCGTATCTTTCAAACCATCTAACCTGGCATCGAATCATCTACTCCATTGGCTCTGGTTGGCTAGGTAAATTCCAATGACAACCTTGTTCTACCCACAGAGTCACCGGAACGCTCGCGACCACACTCAACCCAAGTGACCCCAAGGTGCACTTAGCACAATTGGGTAGTGATCTTCTGGGACTCATATCTCAGACCTTGTGAGAGATATTGAAAAAATGTTAGGTGCTACAAGATTGTGTTTTCAATGTCTACAATAACCTCTCTTAGTTTTGGGTGATTTGACTTCGTTTGCATTTGGCAAGGCAATCTTAGTAGATGCCAAAACTTGCAGTCAGAGTCAGTTAAAAGTGGTTCAACAATGTATCTTTCAAACCATCTGACCTGGCATTGAACTTTCTACTCCATTGGCTCTAGTTGGCTGGGTAAATTCTAGTGACAACCCCATTGTACCCACAGAGTCACCGGAACACTAGCGACCATGCTCGACCCAAGTGACCCCAAGGTGCACTAAGCACGATTGGGCAGCGATCTTCTGGGGCTTGTATCTTGGACCTCATGAGAGGTATTGACAAACTATCAAGTGCTACGAGATCATGTTTTCAAGGTCTACAATAACCTCTCTTTTTTTTGGGCGATTCGACTTCGTTTGCATTTGGCAAGGCGATCTCAGTCGATGCCAAAACTTGCATTGAGGGTTAGTTGAAAGTGGCTCAGTAGCGTATCTTTCAAACCGTCTTATCTGGCATCGAACCATCTACTTCATCAGCTCTGGTTGTCTGGGTAAATGCTAATGACAACCCCATTCTACCCATAGAGTCACTGGAACGCTCGCGACCACACTCGACCCAAGTGACCCCAAGGTGCACTAAGCACAATTGGGCAGCGATCTTCTAGGGCTCGTATCTTGGACCTCGTGAGAGGTATTGAAAAAATTTTAGGTGTTACAAGATCATATTTTTGAGGTCTACAATAACCTCTCTCAGTTTTGGGTGATTCGACTTCCTTTGCATTTGGTAAGGCGATCTCAGTCGATGCCAAAACTTGCAGTCAAGGTTAGTTGAAAGTGGCTCAGTAGCGTATCTTTCAAACCGTCTGACCTGGCATCAAATCATCTACTCCATTGGCTTTGGTTGGCTGGGTAAACATGAGTGACAACCCCATTCTACCCACAGAGTCATCAGAATGCTCTCGACCATGCTCGACCCAAGTAACCCCAAGGTGCACTAAGCATGATTGGGCCGTGATCTTCTGGGGCTCGTATCTTGGACCTTGTGAGAGCTATCAACAAAATGTTAGGTGCTACAGGATCATGTTTTTGAGGTCTACAATAACCTCTCTCAGCTTTTGGTGATTTGACTTTGTTTGCATTTGGCAAGGTGATCTCAGTCGATGCCAAAACTTGCAGTCAGGTCAATTGAAAGTGGCTTAGCAGCGTATGTTTCAAACCATCTGACCTGACATCGAACTGTCTGCTCCATCAGCTTTGGTTGGCCAGGTAAATGCCAATGACAACCCTATTCTACCCACAGAGTCACCGAAACTCGCAACCATGCTCGACCCAAGTGACCCCAAGGTGCACTAAGCACGATTAGGCAGCGATCTTCCGGGGCTCGTGGATCAAGTAGAAATTTTTCTGAGAAGACATTGTCCTATTTGGTATGGTTATGAAGGTAGATTGAAATGGTTGGAGAGGCTATCAATGCCACTATCTATCCAAGGACATGCCATCATCCTTGGGGTCGGTTATAATTTTAACTATCGAGTCCCATAAAAATTGTGACTTGGAAGCATAGATAATATATGTAAACTATTCAACAGAATGCCCACAAGTAGAGCACAACATATGGAATTGCAGATAGGAGTAGTAGAACTAGTAAAAGGTATCCAAAAATGAAGTTTCCAAAGCTTTGTCAGGTTAGACTGGTCGATGACAATGAGAATTGGTTTTGCACATCGACAGTATTGGCATTCGAGAACATGATAATCTATAACACAATTTCAATATTAAGACATTATCATTTCCTGATAATGCCCCAACACTGAATGTCAAGGAGGACCCGACATCTTCCTTGATGGACATAACCTTGTTTCATGCTTGGTTGTTGGATTCATAGAGGTCTGGGACTATATCAGTGGGAAACTTAAGAGTGATTTTCAATACCAAGCTGATGATGCCTTCATGATGCATGATAATGCAGTTCTTTGTGTTGACATCAGTCATGATTCAGAGATGTTGGCTTTAGGTTCACAGGGTGGGAAAATTGAGGAGGACGTGCTTGCAATTGAATCCCAAAATACATATGTATGATGGCTTCAACAAAATGTTTCTTGGTGTCACTTGCATGAAGCGGTATGTTTGTGGAGAGCCAGAAATGACATGCTCTAGTTATAGCACCAAGCGTCCAATCAAAACATAGAGGCATTAACACTTGTGTTGCAATAAGATCCAGATGGCACTATTCTATAGGAATAGATCCATTTTGAAAGATGTAGACAACCAAGTAACATGGAATTTCATAACAAAATATTACTAAGGCACTCACAAAGGGATACTTTAATGTATTCAAGAAAGAAGATGTGGATAGACACATCCTCAAGAATTAGTTATTATAACAGGAAAGAAACTAACCGAAAGGGGAAAATAAGTAAGGCTCGTAGAGGAGATTTTGGGGGTTCCAGATTCCACCTGACCCTAGAGACTTTGTGCCAGGGGAGGGATAGATTAGGATTTTTATTGTAATGTAGGGAAAGAGGGATTTTATTTTCAGATAATGATTAATGTACAGGAACATCAGAATCTTTGTTGTTTTGTTGTGTTTAAAGAAGGATATGTCAGCATATTAAAACTTTGATTTTAGATGATCACTTTCTGATTGATATTCATCTTTGAATGATATTGGTTTCTTTTGAATGCATATCTATTACGTTTGATCATTAGCACAATCATCTGTGGACTTTATGCTATAGTTTTTCATGTATTTGGAAAGAACCATTCATCTTTCTCTCTTAGTTTCTTTCTGTAATGCATTGTTTAGGAAAATGAAATTTGTAGCATTTACTGTCCTTTTCTTTTTAGTAAATTAGTCCCTTTGCATCTATCTTGTGTTTACGAATAGATGTTTGTAAGCCTTTATTGCTTTTAGGTTAAAAGCATTATCATTTATAGTTTAGTTGATTCATTGTAAATCCTGCACGGGGAGCTATACTTGGATAATTCAAAGGGCGCTTATGCTTCTCAATAGTGAAGTGACCCTACTATTGGTGTTGGTTGAGTCTTTTTGTTTGGGCTTTAAGGGTCATTTTGTAAGCATTTCTTTCTAAGACAAATCTATTCACCAACAAGAAGTTAAACCTCAAACATAATAAGCTCCATGAATAGGGTATTCTAGAGTAAAGAAAAACAAATGTAACTTCAACAAGATAAAATTTAAATCATAATGATAATAATAGTCAAGATATAACTTCACCATTCAATTCCATAAACATGAATAATAAATATGTATATACAAAAGATGACGCAAATATAACATATAAATGAATATGTTCTATATATGTATCAAATGTATCAAAAGTATGTCCATATACAAATATGGCACATGCCATTTCAAAATGTCTACAAAATAAATGTTTTAAGGTGTACAATGTGGCATATATGCCATCTCAAAATGTGCCAAGTGTCATCTCTAAATGACCACAAAACTAAAATTGCATCCTATGCTGTAGGGGGATCATCAAAATGTAGCCTCTTTGAAGGAGTGTTGGGCTCTGATTGATCCTGCATAAAAAATGAGTTCAAACCAAAGTTAGATTGCTTACTTTATATGATTTGTACATATATATATATATATATATATATATATATATAATTCATAATTTTCAAACACTAATTTAATTAAAATTATAACCGAATACAAATAAATTTGTACCTGGTCTCTCGATCGCCTACCACAATTAGGTGTCCTAGCATAAGTCCTGGGTAGCGAAGGGACCATGCCAACAATACCAACTCTGACCTATAAATATATATTTGCAATAATGAGATTAGTAGACTGGTGCAACATAGAGTAATAAATCTACAAAATAGGATGATAGCATAATAAAATTACAAATTGATTGAACTAAAATTAAAACTTACATCTAGTGATCCCTCCTCTGGAATAGTGGGCTGGGTCAACAAAGAAACAAAAGATTCTCGTGGGACCTCCCTCACAGTCGGAGTAACCTATGAGAGTAAAAAGATTGTCAATTCTATATCAATGTACTTCATCATAGCAACCCTAGTTACAAAATACAAATAACAATATGTAAAAGTCTACGTACAATCGGGCTATCACTCTAAATCGAGACACCTGTAACCCTACGCTGCCGAACCGGTGTCGGGACATCATCAATAGCCACACCCTATACAATAAAGTGCAAGTAAAATATTTATTACTACACACAAGTGGCATACATATGCATGCATAATTAATCTTAAACAATTAAGTCGACACCTGATGAAGGAACCCCCTCACGCCCCCCATTGATGTCAACTGTAGCCTGCAAGAACACAATAAGATGACAATATATATTAGTAAATGTATGAATTTTATTGCTCTAATTGATAGAGATTTAAGCATGTACACCAAATGATATAAAAAAAAACTAATGGGTACATAATTTATAATATACCATATAGTCGTCAAG